>JADKLZ010001483.1:17691120-17701742 GCA_021533235.1 Biomphalaria straminea
GATCTCAAAAAGTTTGATAATCTAAGGTAAACACTTGGATCTCAAAAAGTTTGATAATTTAAAGTAAACACTTTGATCTTGAAACCTATTTCTTCAGAAAAAATAACAACTGTTTTATCAAAGACTTTAACAATGAAAACATTTTTTTTAATGAGCAGCTGAAAGGAAACTGTAAAGAGTTGTGCTAATAAATGTTACAGCAGTTTTTTATTCTATGATTTGAAAAAGTCCTCACAAAAGCACAGTTTGAAATTGATACCTAATCAATCGTTTAAGAAAATTATATGTCCTTATAGCACTGAAGAGCTGCGTCAAATTGTGGACCATGCAGTAGGACAGATTGTGAACCCTGCTAAAGTGAAGGAGAAGCTGGTGGAGCAGCTGAAAACTCAAATCAGTGATCTGGAGAGATTTATTGAGTTCCTACAAGGTAGAAATCATCAGCTGTTCAGTTGCTTTAGTGATGTTAAATTTTTTTTATGTAATGATGTCTTTTAAGTTAACCTTAAATATAAAGAATTTTTTAAAAATTTTAGAATCAAAGAGAATAAAAATAAAACCTCAACATTTGTTATAGAAATTCTTTTGGAGTGGTTTTGCTCAAGTCTTTCATTGTCTGGAGGGGAGGCAGGTTGAATGTAGGCCTGTTATGTTTTTACAAAGTGAACATCACTTAACTGGCTAGATTTTATCCATTTGTCCCTATTATTATTATTGTGGCAGCCCATTCATTGCATAATTTTTACAATGTATTTGCAATAAATAATTATTCTGTTAACTTGATAATGATTCTCTAATATTTCTTCTCACATCCTATAGGGGAAGCAACCAGCCCAGGACCTTTAGGTAAAGAGCGTTGTATCTGCCCTTTACACGAAGAGTCTCAGGTAAGCCAAAGCAATAATTGAATATTTGTTTCAATCTGGCATTCTATTTAATTGCCATTGTTCTTAAAGGGCACTTTGTTCTTACACTTACACATTGGTTAAGTTTTTTTTTTTTCATTTGCTACTTTATTTTATCACAATGTATTTTTGTCATGTAAGTTTTACAAGTACATTTGTTTTATTGTTATAGAACAGAGAAGGACTTGGTCAGAAATCTCTTGGCTCAAAAGCACAACATAAACACCAAGATTCTAGTCGTTCTAGAGAACGCAAACAAGAATCAAGCAACACTCAAGTAAATTATGCTTCTACTTTTCTAACAGCTTATTGTGTTTATGTTTCAAGAGAAGTGTACATTTTTGTTTTTCACATACATTTCTTTAAGGGGCATGGTCATTGAGATGAAAACTACTTGATTGCTGAAATACTCAATCTGAAATCCTGTTTTACTAAGATTTCTTTTAAATTCACCTAACAAATGAAAAAAAAAAATTTTCTGTTTTATTCTATAATTATCAAATATATTAAGAGTCTGAGGTGAAAACATACTTTTAAACTTATTTTATTCTCATGAATAAAATGTATTAATTTCCATATTAATTTTCATTGTATTTTTATGTGCCTCTTAGCATCTGAATGAGTCTGCCAATAGTATGATGCGTAAAGCTTTAACCATTCTTCAAATCTACGTCATCAGTCAACTTGGTTGTGGTAGCAGAGACTTCAAACGAAACCTGCTGAAGAAAACTGCCAAAGGCAATCACTGGGGGTAGGTTGATCTGGGTTGAAAACCTGTTGCTGTCTCAATCTTTTTCTTGTTGTATGAGCTGAACATTATTTCATGTATAAAATGTTTGTTTTTCCAGTGACCTGAGAGCCAAGCTAGAAATGGCTGTCACCAAGTGTATAGAGTTGGCTGAAGAACAAAAGTCTAAGTCTAAACAAGATACAGATAGTGAGGACTACTCTTCTGGCTCTGATGAGGTATAGTTATCTAATAAGTTTCCTAGTTGAATAGGAACTATATTTGTTGAGTTCAGTTTCTGTCATGATGTAAGGCTCTGGCGTTCATTCAGAAATGAGGATTATTGCATCCAGGAACAAACCTTTTGCAGGTTTTGTCCAAGATGATTGGTAGGTATAAAAGTTGGTAACAGTTTAAAGAAAGAGCATACCACTTGGCCAGCAACCATTTCTCTAGAAGCTATTTAGTGTTAATAGCTTGATTTGAATGGGACCATTTCAAAACATTCAGTTAAATATAGGGACATAAATATGAAGAGATTATAGCTTTTTTTTTTATATAGCGCTACTTTCATGCTTATAGCATGCTCAGAGCGCTTTGGTCCAATCTCATTTGTGGACAGTGGGGGGAGGGGGTATCTAGGAGTTGGTTTCCTGTGCTGCCTTTGGACGCTCAGTAAACACAACTCTGCCCGAGTCGAGATCATTGTTTTAAAGCCATTATTGTATACATTTCTTTTGTAGTAACAAGTTTTCTTTTTAGAACTCATAGATCTACTCTCATGATCATTGTTGTGTTAAAAATGTGGATAAGTTATTATAGATTTTGGCAGATTGTAGGATGATCTTGTATTAATTAAACACTTAACAGTTTTGATCAGTTGGAGATAACTGAATTTATGTTTGCAAGAGTCAATACTCAGTTGCATCATCCATTAACTTTTTGTTTGATATTACATCTATTGCCTGTTTGTCCAGCAAGAGAACCAGTCCAGCCCTGAACTGACTCAGTGTGTCAGAAAGGATCTGGCCATGGCTCTACGTGACTTGATGCAACATGGCCTGATGGAGATGGGTCAGTCCACCAGTTTGGTTCCGTTTGGCTGTTTCCCCAGCAGGTCTGCCCAAGCCACTCACATGTTGCATGCCTGGGATTTGTTTCTCAAATATTATGAAATGAAAGTGAGTAGCTGTTTAAGTCAGTTCATTCCCTTTTATGGGCCATCATCTTTTTTTTTTTAACTATATAAGGGAATTCAATTTTTATTTAAATTGAAGTCATTCAAAAAAGTAGATCAAGCCAAGAAAACTAGATCATTGTAGGCAAGATACTAGACCAATTAGGAAAGATCATGTAGTGAACAAAATCTTTAACACCTTTTCTTATAAGATGTGAATGTAAAAAAAGTGTCATTGAATTGAAACTTGTGTTGCAGCATGGACGTGAATATAATGAGTCTCCAGCAAGAAAGTTGTCTCAATCTTTTCACCTTGACATGATTGGCGGCAAACCAATCACTGCTAAACAGACTTTCCTCGGGGCAATCGACACTGTTATCAATTCTCACACTCCCTTGAAACGAAGCGAAGATGCTCATCTTAAAGCCTTCATCTGCCTGGCACTTAAGTGAGTGACTGTTTCTAGATTTGCATTCTTAACAGTAAACTATTAGAGTGCTAGATAATTAGACCTTAATGTAACAAGAATACATAATGTTTCTTATTTCTGCTTTTGTTTTGATTCCAGTGAGAGAAAGTTAGTGACTTGGCTACGCCTACTGTTCAGAACACAAACATTGATTGACACTTATTATCAAGACTGGAGCTATGTGGCCAGGACTGGTCTGTTACTATCTATTTACACTTTTTTTCTTCTGATATGTATGTGTGTTTAGGCTGTAGGATTTTAAAATATATATGCAAGTGCTAATAAAATAAAGAACTTTGTAGCAGAATACTGTTTTTTTGTTAAGGTCTCCTTTATAACATTCTTTCTTAATTCAACATATCGCCATTGTTTCTCTTTATAGTTATAAATGTTTTGTTTGGTATAATGCACAAATTGTAAGACAAATTTCCTTATGGACAATAAAGATTATTATTAATTATTATTATTATTATTATTATTGTTAAGATAACAATACTTAAAGAATTTTTTTATTGACAAGTTTTGTTTTTCATGACAATAGGTTTTGAAGATGCTCTAAGGTCCTTGGAGCGTTTATTGGTGATCAACTTCAGCCTACCTGTGGATCTGGCTGTTAGAACATTTAGCAACATCAAAGATGCATTTTGACCTTCACACATGATATCACAGTTCCAGAAACGTCCTGAACAACATGCTGGACAGTTATCTACTTACACAAAGTCATTCATTAAGTCTAGTCATTCCAATGCATTTCACATTAATAACTAACCCTAACTTTTTGTCTACATTGATATAATCTTCAAAATTTGCTTCATTGATATATTTCACATTGTTAATCATTTAAAAAAATGGGTTTGCAGCATTTAGTTCTGATGTTATTTTGAATATGTAAAAACAAAACAACAACAACCAAGTTAACATTGAAATCTTACTAGTCAAGAGATTTGTCATTGTTGTTTCTTGAATAGCTTCTTATTTGTAGTATTTTTGCTTTTATTTTTTTTTTCTCTTTTAGAGAAATTGAAGGGAATGTTTTTATTTAAGGTTTATATTAATTGAACTGACTTGAGGATTTCTTCTATCTTGAAGTCAAGTATTATACAAACAAATACATTTCTATATTCCTATTTTTATTGACATTCCTTTTATGACTAATCAGTTAGGTGGTAAATGACCTAATAGTAGAGCACTGATTGTATATTTGACTGTTCATGTCATTTGTATTATATGTATAAAGTTGTTTATTGTATACACTTGTATCAAACTTAGCCATTTGTCTCATAAGAAATATGAAATCACTTTAAGTTTGGTCAAATCTTCATGAAGTCTATCGATTGCAATTTGACTTAGAGTAACTTGGTGGGTGAGGAACAGTACAACATCAAAACCCTTTGACCAGCACTCAAACAATTAGATGGAACAATTCAAAGTTTGTCGCTCCCCCACGTCTGTCTGTTGTCATAGAACTACTCTCCTTTCTGTGTCCAAACTCAACAGCCATAATATTTGAAATTCAAATCTTAATGATAAAACTATGCTTTAAGTTATTATTGTACATTTTATCATGAGATCAATTGTTGTTTTATTTTGTTATATTTCTCTGACATAATTGTCTGGCTAGACACATACAAACTTGTCTTCTATATTGTGAGTTGAATGTATTAAGCACCATGTCAGGTGCCTAAAGAGACGTAAATACAGCATTTTTAAATGGCAGTCATATTATTGTCACAGCATTTTGCAAACCTATTGTCAATCTTGTCATCACTTTTGTGTGTGTAAAACATTTAGTACAAACATTCCTGAAGGAAATACTTGAACTCTTCTTTGTACATTGTATTCAAGTCATGAGATATGTCTGCTAATTACCAAGCTCTTAGATATGGCCCTAAAATAAAAAAAAAAAGTTCATTTAATAAAACCACATTTAAGCTAGTTGTCAAATTTCTTAATGTCTTGAACAAAAAAAAAACATTTATCAACACACATTTTTTTAAATTGAAAAAAAAACAAAATAATAACTCTTCCTTCATTTCTACCCAAACTAAATGTACCAAAGTAGAATTTTTTGTTGTTCCTTTATTTAATAATCTAAAATGAAATTTTAAATGACCAAGTTATATGTATATCATGAGAAGCAATTTGTTCTGGTGTCTTTCTGTATCTCTGTTGTCTTGACACACTGTAATGATGTACTTCTTGTGAACATTCAATCACATTTTGAGAGCTAGCAGGATTCCAAATGAAACTTAATCAGTTGTAAATGGAAAAATAAATTAACAATACAGTTAAACTGAACAGTAAAAACAATTATATTTGAAAGCAGATAGTTCCATCAACACAGATTGGCTCTAATATGTTTCAAGAGAAATATTCCTTTTTTTTTCTCATAAAAACAATGATAGATTTTAAAAATTTCATGTAGTCCCATCCACACAGATTGACTCTAATGTGTTCTATTCTTTTATCCTGTCTTTTCTTTGTTCTAAAGCTCATTTTTGTGCAATAATTTATTGTTTTATTTTTGGTTTCCTTTGAAGTATTTGTTAAAAATGTAGTCACATTGGTTCATTCATATATGGTTTCAATGTGTGTACTCTATTTTGAAGCTTTAATTTATTCTGTGCCACATTGTGTTGATTTATTCTCATAATTTTTCCTTTTGGTTGTGATATTTTACACTTTGGCTGGGGATTTTTGTTTTGTTTTATTTTATTTTCTGATTTACATTTTTAAATTTTGATTTCCATGAAGAATCATTCCACACATTGGAACTGTTGTTGTATTGTGAATCAAGAAGTAGAGAGACCAATGGCTCATTACACAGGAAAAACTTTCTGACCTATTAAAAATATTCACCTAAGAATTGAATAGTATTATATAAATATATAATATTATATTTAAAAATATTCACCTAAGAATTGAATAGTATTATATATATAATATTATATTTTTGTCATTTGAATTTCTGTGAAGCATGAAAAAACTGTAGTATTTGAATCAATATCTTTTTTTTTCAATGATTAGCAGGCTATTGTGTTAAGCTAAAACAGATTTAATAGGTATTCTTATAATTAAATATGGGATTGTATATTTAAACAAGGTTACTAAGGGAGTTTATGTTATATACAAGTTCATAGATATATGCTGCATGATCTTGTAGGCAGCACCTGCATGTCTGTGGTTTTGTGACCAGTGGAGGTCTAATGTTAAGCCAGAAACTTAAATATGCACAAAGCATTTGTATTCCATAAATTGCTTCCCTTAGATCAACAGTGTGGACACACTTGGAAATAAAAAAAGTGTTCAAACAACAGATCCTTTAAAAAAAAATTGGCCCTGCAAATGTTGTTCAAGAATAAACTATCTAGTCTATGGGTTCATACAGTCATGCGTACATTAATTTGTAACTTTCACCTATTTGAAACAGTTTCTAAGTTGTAAGCACTTGCAAGTCCCTTTGGTGGTTTTTTTTTTTTTTTTTGTTTTTTTGCTTGTCCATAAATTTTAAATTACAAATAATAATAAAAAAAAAACCCAGATAATTTAGGAAGACTTGAAGTTCCACTTTGAAGTATAAACATCATGATGTTTTCACTAGTACATTTTAGAGATCTAAGTGTAACATAAACTCCATTATGGACTTGTTTATACATACATGCATTTAAAAGAAAAAAAAAGAGTCACTTTTGGAAGACTCAATAGCCATCAATTTCTTGCAAGTGGAAGATTCAATAGCCATTAATTTTTTGCATGAGGAAGATGGTTGCAAGATTAAATTTGTATTTATTTTTTTTGTCTCTGAACTCTAAAAGTAACAGACTGACAAACACAGACTGACTAACACAGTTACTTTTTTTTGTTTCTAAACTATTCCATTGTCCAGTCAACTCTGTACATTGAAGATCTGAAGGCTATAATCTCTAATTGGAAAATTTGTTTGACTCTAGATATGTGCAAGTTAGGGAATAATTTTAATCAGCATGAGCAAATTGATAAAAGAAAGCATTTGATTTATTAGAATTCTTTTATATTCTATTCTTATAATCTGTCAACTACTATTGTTAAACCAAATTCATAAAGAAAAGAATTGCAAATAAATTCAAGCAGAATGAAGAACTGTTTGTATTATATATAATTTAGTGGGATTCATTTTGTTGACATAGATTTACTTTTGAAATTGTTTGTGTCATTTTGATTTTCAAATTATTTCCTTGTCCTGCAGCTCTGAACAAAGAACTCATATGTAATGGTAGCCAACTGTGTCACATCTGAAAGTTACTAGCATGTAGACATTGTTAATTAGCTGCAATCACTTTCTCATAACTTTTACAATCAAGTCTTAAATAATTAAAGTGAATCTTCTTTAAAAACATGGAGCAAATTTAGTCTCTGGCTTGGTTAGTAACTTAAGAATTTGTTTTAGAGCAGGGTAATTGGAAGTTGCCTGGGCTACAAGCATAGCTCCTTACACTGTAAATTCAGATCCTTTACATTGCTGGAGACCTGACCAGTCCATCAAGTGTTTTGAGTAGGACATTTACAAGCAATATTTTGAAAGACTCTTTAAGACAAGGCTTCTTACTTGACTCTGAAGGATAGTCTAGACATTTTTTGTGTTTTCGCTTTAAAAGAAATTACAAATGAAAAATTAATTTCTAAAAAAGTTATGCTGATAAATGAAGTTAAAATAACTGAGCTCCTTTCAAATGAATGTCTGTATTAAACTTTCAGACTTTTCATTTTGATTCAGAGTAAAATCACCAAGCATGATGACTGAGTGGTAAAGTGCTTGGCTTCTGAACTGTGGAGTTTTGGGTTAAAATCTCAGTGACATCATCTGCCTTATAAATCGCAAGATAAAGATTTATATTAATCTGGAACACTTTGTCTTGCCTGTTGCTGCTTTAACATATTGCCCATTCTATTAAGTGACATACAAAATGAAAGAAGAAATTCCATCTGAGCTTAAGATAGTAACCCATAATTTTCTGGATGATTCAATAATTAAGAGGTCGAAATATGAACAGATGGGTAAACACTAAGATGGTGAAAACATTCAATAAAATATACACAACAATAATCACAAGAATGATCAACATGTTTAATATATATCTTTCATAAAAACAAATTGAGTGTTACAAAGGCTCACTGATAAGGCATACATATATAGAGAATATATATATATTTTCCACAGTGTAATGTTAGTAAACAATTTCCAACCAGTAAGCATCGGATGTCAATACCATGAATGTCATTTCAGCATAGTGTGAACAATAATTTCTATAAAGGCCAAATATCAAACAGTACAATTGTATTTTTTTTATTGACATATGAGAAACACAAAAATATTATTGTCTTTGGGATGAAAAGAACTATCAGATTGTAACATACAAGCAACTTGAAACTTTCAGAACAGTATAACCAACACAAATCACAAGGTTCTGGAATCATGAGTTTGTTACAAGCAAATAAACAAAAAACTAACAAACAAAAAAAAAACAAACAACAAAAAAGACAAACTTTATTAATGTTTTGAATGCATGGCACAAGGATTATCAATGTAATTCTGAAGTGAAAAGAAACCAAATATTAGTACAGACTGATAATAAACAACTTTTCCACTATTTTTAATATAGGAATTCAAAACAATTCAGAAAAGGTTATTCTTTAAGTGATAAAAAAAATCAAATAATTTCTCAATAGCTAACATACAGAAAAAAGTCTGAATGTGAAAACAGATAGTAAAATAATCACATTTGATAAAGTTACATTAGCATCACAAGATCAGGGAACATTATTTAACAAATGCACAAACCTACAAAACCAAATACTAACTAGAAAAGACAAATGTGCAAATCTGTCAAATAAAAAAACCACTATAAATGTGTACTAGTCTAACACTTATATTAGAGAACAAAGAAGGTTTTATATATGTCTGCTTTGGGGGTTTCCTCATTCTCATTCACCCTGAGACTGTTGAACAGTTACTTGACAGGAGAAGCATAAGAATCAAAGTGATACACCAAAGATTTACTGAACTAAACTCATCAAGGTATCAGTCTGTAACAACAGACTTTATTTTATATTCCTATGGTTGTAGAGTTGCCCTATTGAATAAATGCTTCACACAAAAAGAAAGTCAAAATAATCCTTTCAGTGCTAGAATTTTTATTGAAACACATTGAGGAAAATAAAAATTGGGGACAACATTTTCAAGTGAAGTCAATAGTAATAGAATATGACATTAGGCTGTTGTTCCTGAGAAATAGTGATACAAAGAAAAAGTCCACATTGAAAAGTGTCAACAAAAAATAAATGAATTGAGCAAAGTTTCTTTGTTTTATTTGAAATGAAGCTAAACAAGAGGATAAGTTCTTCTGTATCTACTGGCAGGCTAGAACTTTGTTGACCATCAACACCTTTAGTCCACTTTAGAGTTCCTTATTATAGGATAAGAGCAGCCCTGTTTTGTTTCAGCTAAATGCACCAGCGTCTCTGAATGCTATCAATAGAGTGTGTTACATTATTCTAGTTACTCAGAAGCACTCTAACTTCTACTAAGAGATCAAATAATTCAATGAGTTAAACTGACCATGTTGTGATGGAAATTATGGTTTTTAACTTGTGTAACAAGCACAATGAAAAGAGTCTAGCAGGGTAAAAGAATTGATTACAACAAGAACAAGAGATTGGTTTAGTGATAGAAAAAGAAAACATTTCAATTAGGAATAGGAGGTTTTGTATTTTTTCGTTTTAGTTTCTTTCAGATAACTATGACTTCCTAATCATTATTAATGTGATCAGATAATTAACTCTTTATTGGTTTCCTAGAATCGATATTATTGTAACTAGATAATGCACTACTAATAACAGCAAATTTGTGAAAAAAAAGACAATTAAAGCTTTGGACAAAGAAGTAAAGAAATATGTACCAAAAAAATAACAACAAACTCCAATATAAACATAAGCCAGAGCTATTTGAAGTATCTTTCAGCTTAATAAAATAAAGCAATTGATCATGACAGTATTGCTTCACCAAAAACCTATCATTGATTGAAAGTGTTATCCCCTTGAATTGAATTTCATGTCATTGTAAATTAAAAAAGAATAATGCAGGCAATTCAAATCGTATTCTCCCAATGCAATATGAACAAGGTCACCATGTGGAGTCTAGGATATGTATTTGGCACAAAATTCACTTGAGATTGAGCTGGACATGACATCAAACTATTGCATGAACTATTTATAGTCAACAAGAAAATAGAAACAGTTTGTCATTAACATTTTTCATTTATACACATGACAAGTAGAAGCACAAGACAGTTTGTCATTTACATGTT
>JADKLZ010001483.1:17791650-17813733 GCA_021533235.1 Biomphalaria straminea
AGACAGTCTTCAGTGTAATCACTAGTTTCCTTAGTTTGAAAGTCTCTATAACCAACTACTAAATAAAACTCTCCAGATGAAGGTCTCCAATGACCACTTGTTTATTTTGTGTCAACGAAATGGATAAATTGTCTCTAGTTGTCCAGCTTTAGGCCATTGGAATGTCCATTCATCGGCCCCATGGTTTAACACTGGCAAAACAAGAACCTGAAATATGTGGATAAAAGACAAGCCTATTAAAATGTATTCAATTTTACAAGGAGTCTACTGACATTACATTATATTCGTCCAAACTGCAAATATATATACAAAGGAAAATCGCTTCCCGATTCGAAATTATACCAGAGTCTACGTGTTGTGCTTAAAAATATCTTTATTAGCGGCCCCGAAAGGGGAAAAGACGATAAAAGTTTTGTGTGGTCTGTCTGTCCGTCCGTCCCGTTTAGATCCGTAAACTAGAAAAGATAATGAAAATCCGACATCATAATATTTTAGACCATTCATAGTTCTGATGCGACGGCTACTTTTTTCTTTTCTAAAAGCAGTATTTTTTTTTTTAATTCACCTTTTTTTTTTTTACAAATATTCACTATTAATAGTAACAAACACGTGAGGCGATTTAATAAGGGAGATGAGCATGTACGATGAATTGAGCATGTACGTTATTTTTAACACATTTATGCAAATGGTTTTAGATTTTTTGTAAAAAAAATTCTTTTTACATTTGTATTGCCAAGGTAAGTAAATTCTGTCATACAAACTACTAAATTTACCACAAATTTTTTTAAATTGTTTTTTTTGAAGTGAAAAAAATCTATTTAATAAGCTTAGAAGTGGATCATAATTAAAAACAACAATTAATAATTAGTTTTTAATATTTTCACTACCTTAATCATATAAGAATAAGAAAATATAATCATCCGTTTTTTTTACGGAACGTTTTTTTTCCCTTGAAACTTTGA
Organism: Biomphalaria straminea; assembly: GCA_021533235.1. Taxonomy (NCBI): domain Eukaryota; kingdom Metazoa; phylum Mollusca; class Gastropoda; family Planorbidae; genus Biomphalaria; species Biomphalaria straminea. Next base: position 17,792,613 of record JADKLZ010001483.1, read on the forward strand.
ATAAGAGATTGACCTTTAAAAAAAAAACAATTAGATCAATAAGTTAATTATTACATAACTTCAGTTAGGCCAGGTTCACATCTAGCTTCCAATTCACTTTCACCTATCCCCTGATCTGCTGGACCGTTGGTGTACCACACAAGGTCTGTCAACCTTCTTTCTCCATTCTTTTCTCTCATTGTCTTTGACAATTTCAATCCGATAATCTTTCTGTAAATATTGAAACCTGCCCTTTACCTGCCTAGGTGGACCACTTCGGGGACCGATTTTGAGTTTGTGTTTCCACATAAACTATCTTTGTAACCTTGTTTAAATATTACAATGAGGATTTTCAGGACAAATTTTAAAGACAGTGATCGCCTCTATGTTTATTGTCTCTCCAAGGAACACGTTTGAAGCCTTTCAGTAACATAGTAAAACAAGAGAATGCGATCTAGAGAAATGTGGAGGTAATGCAAGGAAACTTTAAAACAAAACGATTGGGAGAGAGATTGAAATAAACATACCAGTGTTGCCAACTACAGAATTAAAATTAGTCTATGCACTAAACTTTAACAAATCTTGTTGTTTACAAAGCTAAAAAATGTACTAATATTATCTTAAACCTTTTTAAATTACACAATAGATCAACTCTTGCGATATTCTGAACACCGGAAACATCAAAAAGCTTACTATGCCATAGATGAAAATATAATGAAAAAGAAATTGCAGTTTTTTTTTTACATTTATAACATTTCTGGTTTTCGATTTACTAAAAACAACCATCCATTACAATGAAATTAGCAAATATTCTTGTAATACTATAATTCTGAAATTTATTTACTTTCGTACATACAAAGCAGTAGCTGTAAATTCAGATGGAATTCCCAAAAACTGTTTGGACACACCAAAAAGCTTGATAATAACGAATTGGCCTCCATTTTATGAAAATTTTCAATCACATTAAAAGTTATTCATCTTCCAGTGATAGGGTTACAACGCCACTTATATAACTCTCCACAAGTGTCAATAGGGACTCCAAATTTTATACATTGTAATCTTCTACATTAGCCCATTCAATAGTAGCGACATTCCAACTGATCCAATGAACGCACAGTTTAGAAATCAATAACTCAAGGTGTCGCGAACATACTAGATCTACCTAAAATCGGGAAAATATTTTCTATAATTAAGGAACTCGTCTTCAGTCTGAACACACCTGGTTTCAAAAGGTGAGAGCACAATGTGAAACTAAGGCTGAGTCTAATCGAACGTAACCATCGCTATATCCACATAGTTGCAGATAGAGTAGTTGAAAATCTAGATCGACATTGCTAGCTCTAAACACACATACAGTTGAACTCAAGATCGGTGACACTGAACTTGAATGCACAAACTTTGGTCCGGATCTAGATCTAGATCTATTGCAAGCAAGATACATTCACCTTACCTTGGAGTTTATCCCACCGTATTCATTTACCGCTTTGGTCAGCACGTGAGACTGTCATGTTTTATGTTCTAAGAAAGTCGATTGATGTTGAGTCGTAGAGAAAATGTGGGTAAACCCATAAACTACTGTTTTTATCTACACTGATTTATAGCGTACGTGTGCTACGTTGAGGATTGAAATACACAGGGGTCAGATTTACGTAGTTTGATTTTTTTAAACTATTGATTTAGCATGCACAAGTAGTTCGCTAAGACCAGTGATGGCCAAACTAAGTCACGAGGGTCACATCCTGACCCTGGAAACTTCAGACACAGTGAAGCAGACAATCGGTTCTATTGACAAGGTTGATGCTCCCATTGACGCCTGTGTGGGAAATCTATCAGGTACAAGGTCGAAAACAGGCACCACTGGCTGACTTTGGTTTTACAAAGCTTACATGAACTCCCTCCGTCTGTCTTGGTGGATTATCCCACTTTCCAATCTCGGACTAAGTTGAAACAATTATTCTCTGTCCTTAACAAAATATGAATCAATAAAAACAAGGTTACAAAGACAGTTTGTGTGGAAACACAAACTTAAAATCGGCCCCCGAAGTGATCCACCCAGGCAGGTTTCAATATTTTCAGAATATCCGAATGAAATTAAATCAAAGACAAATGACACACAGATAAGAATGCAGATAGAAGGTTGACAGATCTTATGTAGTGCCCTAGCGGTCCAGCAGATCAAAGGATAGGTGTAGGTGAAAGTTAAGTTAGATGTGAATCTGGAGTTCTGGACCGACTGATGTAATATAATTGATTCTTTTTTATATATATAATTGATTCACTACTTCAATTTCTTTATTCCTTAGATAACAAATACTTGTATCTTCGAACAAAAATAAACTTTGAATTAAATGAAGTTTATAACATTAATTGTCTTAAATTAGGTTTGATTTATAATGAATACTAATTAGGTTTTTCTCTATAAAAAACTGCTTGCATAAATGATTTTTAAAAATTAGATTTTGAGCTTTTCGAAAAAAAAAAAGTATCCGTTGCATCAGAACTTTGAATGATCTATATTATCGTGATGTCAGATGTTCATTTTCTCTTCTACTAAACGGGACGGACAGACAGACGGACAGACAGGCCACACAAAACTACTAGCGTCTTTTCCCCTTTCGGGGGCCGCTAAAAATTGACCCATTAATTTAATTTGTATGGTATATAAAAGGAAAAATAAATCCTACAGTAGTAAGAGCTTTGCCTTTAACTATGTAGTTATGTCCCTTATTCAAGCTTTGTTATTTTAAATGTATTTTTTTTTTATTTTGATTGTTGTTTTTGTTTGTTTTTTTACCAAATCAAACTGTGAAATCGCTTTGAAAAGAAAACCATAACTGCACCGAAATAAGGAAACAACAAACGTCTTGAGAGCTACTGCAACACACTTAAACGCAAACTGCTGGTGTTTGCATGATGGCAAGACCGCAATAATTTCTGTCAGACCTTTTTGTACTGAATATTATAGACTCGATAACAGGTTACTATCACAAGAAAGCTGACAGTAATCCAGAGACTTTATCAGGGATGTGTGTGCCGATTAGTGGCCAATACAATAACCGGGGCCCCCCCCCCCCCCGTGTCGTAGAATATCGTGATGTTACTTAATCTAGCTCCAGCTGGAAGACACAACGGCAAAGTGAGGGCCGGATTAGTTTGAAACCCGGATACCGGGTCAAGACTATTCTAGACAGTTTAGATCTCGAGTTTTCAAGGTACATGGGGAATAATATATAAACTATATAATAATAAGAATAAACTAAAAGAACTAAAGATTCTGTTTGATATTCAATCTTCGTTCAAACTTCTTTTAGCTCTTGGGCGGTATAGTGAACAACTAAATCAGAACACAAGAAAGAACAAATGTGAACAATGAGATAATTAAAGGGTGGATTCAGATGTACTCACGCAACTTACATTGCAAAATGACATTCTATTTCACTTAAAATTTGCGTATCAACACGAACAGGGTCTGTACGACGTGGTAACAAGCTATTAGTCTCCACTGTCCACAGGTTGCGACGTTGCTAGTCAGTGTTGAGGCCTTCTTTAAGGAATGGTCTCGCCTTACCGTCTCCGGCCCTTCGAAGCATTTGGCGGCATTTTTTAAAAATTCAAATCGGTCACTAGCTATGGCCTAAATCACATCCCAAATAGATCTAGTGTCCGCGGTTCTTGAATCTTCCATGAGGACCAGACCCCATGTTATATTAGATCTACTCGGCTACTGTTCTCGCCAAGACTTTCGGGGAACGCGATTCTCCTAGTCTTAAGACAACTTCGCTAAGAGAGAGATTTTTGTTCGGCCATGAACGGTGAATTCCGGACATTGCTTAAAAAAACACAGCTTTCGTTTTCTGAAAACCAAAAATAGCCCTTTTCGCCTATATTGAGCGCAATACAGATAATTTTGAAATGTAATTTTCAATAAGCTTTTATTTAATTTTTTTTTTTACACCAAAACGTGAAGTGTGTTTTTTTCATAGAAGAGACGTCAGGGGCGCTAACAATGATCAGTTGTACAAATATTGCATAAAATGTTAAAAAGAAATGTTTCGAATGACACCATTCACACGTTTTTCTTTTTTTTTCACAAACAGATTTTAGATGTTTCTCTTCCGCAAAGACAGAGAACATAACCAGAGATATTAATTGATGTCATGTCAAGTTTCAAATGTCACGGCCCTCCCTCTCTTTCCCTTTATGCCACCAAAGAATGAAATATATTTCTAAATTAGAATCGCTTGTATTTCTAGATATCTGGCTTTAAGTTATTCCAGCGTATCTCAGACTGTGGCAAGCTCATAAGGGGTGGAGGTGCGAATGCTTTTTTTTAATAAATATTTTCAAGGACTAAAATATAATTTATTTTCATGTTATTCAATGTCACATTTTTACCAATGTTTCAAAACAAAAATTAAATAACGTCGCTACATCATCTAAATAGAACCCATTCATATTTGTCTCGCGAAAATGATATGGAGAACACTAAAAAATACATTTCAATAAGTCTTCGCCAATACGATTATACAGTCTGTCCGTCTTTCTTGCATCAGAAAGGTCACAATTTTTAAGTGCCGAACAATCGTTCTTTAAAAGTCTTTTGCTACGCTTTTCTTACAAGGAGACATTTGCGTCGAAGAAGAGAAAAAAATCATTTCTGAAGCTCCAAAGCAGGAAAATGCTTTGCGGCGGGGGTCTGCCCTTAACCCCGATCAGAGTGCTTACAACACTAGACCCACCTATCTATCGAAGAGTGGCGCAAACGTGATTTTTTTTTTTTTTGATGGGCGTTGTAGGAGCGCGTCAGTAGTAATAGTTTGAGACTTTGATTTAAACGTCAACACAATTGGGCTTATAAAATCAGGATCGATATCTATTGAACACTGAAGGAATATCTGACAGTTACTGGACTTGAGTATGTTGGCGGTATCACTACAAGGACGATAGTGTCCTTGGGGTGGCAGTATCATCTGCACGAGACCTCGCCATAAAGCTCGTGACGTCGTACAGCCAGCACTGACTGTAACAACTTAACGCGTTCCCGAGACTCTTATTGCCCGCTGCCTTCAACTAGTTGTACTGATGTACATGTGATATGTAGGTCTAGATCGTGTTCGAAATGTGTCGCGTGTTGATGCACAGGATAAATGTTGAGATTATACTGAATCAATCGGATCTGTGACATGCAATTTTTTTTAGATGCTTTAAAAACTGTCTCTCAGGAGTCTTGCCAAGGAATAAATATGATACAAAAGGATTCTAGGTATCAACTACAAAGACCGTACCATACGAGGAAAGAAAAAAACAGGTTCACAATAGCCATTGGAATGGCCAAAAAGCAATCTAAGACTTTACGACCATATCACAAGATCCCTCACAAAAACCTTTCTGTGGAGAACAGTTCCAGGACAATGAAGGAGAAGCAGACAAAAGATGAGATGGGTAGACAATATCAAGGAATGGACAGGTCTGTCAATGAAACATGGCCAGCAGATCATGAGTGGTGCCCCATCGGTCCAAAATACAAAGGGACAATGGTCTTGATGGTGGTTTTGTCTACACACTTAGCCCTCCCCCTTTTTTTTCAGCTTCTTTGAATTAATTTTTAAATCTTAGTTGAACAAGAAAGTTTACAATGCTTGAAAAGGTAGAATAAAGAAAATGTCAACTTATGAAGTACTGGAGCTCAGAAAAAAAAACTGGGGAGATAGAAAACAAAACAAAAATCGAAAGGCATGATTCAATTTACAAGCAAAAAAAAAACAAAAACAAAAAAAAAAACAACAGCTTTTCAAAGGGAAGAACCCCACATTTATATAATCTCTCGGTATTTTTTTTTCTTTTATGAATATCAAGCAAAATAATTAATTATCACTAATTAATCAATTGGTTAATTTAAAAAAAAAACATTCTAGTTTTGTTACGTGCTATATTTTCACCTTACTCTCTCAAAAATCTTGGTATCTTATTACAGTTTTATTATACATTGCACGTGATGTTTATTCATAGTTTGATCCTTCTTGATCCATGTAAGATTGTAGCACCCATAAAAAAAGTTAAGTTCCCCTTTCCGACATTGTGGTCTATAGGGCAAGTAAAGTTCATCTGATTCTGTGGCCTACGGTTAACGAGGGAGCCATGTGGCCAGCACAACGACCAACTACCTTTACTTTTCCCCAACTAACTTCAGGTACCCATCAGAGCTGGGTGGACTCAGAAGCGCCCAAAGATACTGAAATTAAAAATCGCCAGTCTTCACCAGGATTCGAACCCCGGTTCAGTAGCCAAGCGCTTTACCGCTCAGCCACCGAACCTCCCGTTGCACCCATACCCGCCCCCTATTTTTCGTGCTTTAAGAATATTTACATAAATTGATTATAAGATATTAAAAAAACAGACACTGAGACAGTTCTTTCACAATAAATAATAAGAACTTAGAAGTACAAGTAAAAACATGTTTTATGTTACATTGTGAATGTACAAAGGTTATTGTAGAGTAGACTTATAATTAATTTAACCTACCCAGGAGTCTATATTAATACATGTATTGAATATAAATATACTAAAATTTATAATATAAATATAAGAAACTGGGATTATTCAACTTATTGCAATCTGTACAGAGGTCTACCTAGACACTATAATAGACTTATTGGAAAATGATCAATAACCTTAGATTTATCTAATAGACATTTTCTAAAGTTAAAGTAGACCTAAGCATTTTGTCTGCACTTACCGTACGTTCTAGACACTTGACACGGTGGCAAGTATTTTTTTTAACTCCATGTTATGTAACCACTTGACTCTCACCCTAGATCTAGATATAGAATCTATGTAAAAAACTAGATCTAGATCTATAGAATTATGGTAGTCTGTTTTTTTTTTATTTCTCAGTGCTTTATTTTTTTTGAAGACGTTCAACTGTTCTGCATCATTAATAAGTTTAAAATCAGTACAGCAGAAGTCAAAACACACAACAATCGAAGACACTCTAGAATCTACCACACGGTGCGATCACTTCCGAACACACCTAGACGACAACAACACACACGGCGCCCGTTAGCAGAAGTGACATAGGGTTACAGCGCGCAGAGGTTACGTGACGTAAGTGGTCATGAACTTGACCTAGATATGACGAGTCTATTAATAGAGACGAAGGTTTCAGAAAAGCCCTCACAGCACAGTCACACATTCCTGCAGATATCAAGTAGTCTACATGCGGGTCACATTCTAGTGTTGGTGCTACTTATTGATCAATACGTCTGTGTGTGAGTGTGCTATGTGTGAGTGCGTGTTTAAATAAATTGGAATAGATTCCATTTAAGAAAAGTATATGAAAAAACGGAACTGATGAATGAAATAATAAATGCTAGGACAAAGGTGTACAACAGCTCCTTCTTCCCTAGTGCCATAGAGCATGGAATGGGTTGCCTGAGCTAGCCAGGAAAACCAGTGACTTGGCAGAATTTAAGTCATTGGTTAATATGTATGACGCGTAGGACGTAATCATCATCTTTTTTTTTAAAGTAATGTCTGTATTACATAAGATAAAGATACTTATTAATATCAGTTAATATAAACATGCTTTTTACTCATTTTAATATAGCCTGCATCAGTGATCCCAAACACACGCGAGCGAAATCCGTGGTATCATCTTGACCGCCGAAAATCCCCCTTCCAAAAAAGTTTACAAAAACAGTTTGTTTGGAAACACAAACTTAAAATAGGCCCCCGAAGTGGTCCACCCAGGCAGGTAAAAAGACAGGTCTCAATATTTTCAGAAAGAATATCATAATGAAATTCTACATAAAAATAATGGGAAAGAAGTTTCATGCTTTGCGAGTGGTGATAAAATTGTAATCTCCCTTATTAAATAGCATCCCTTGTTTGTTACTATTTAATGGTGAATAGATGTAAAACTAGTGTATTGTTATGAAAAAAACTGCTTGCATTGTTGATTTTAAAAATTATTTTTTTCGCTTTCAGGAAAGAAAAAAAGTAGCCGTTGAATCAGAACTTTGAATGGTCTAAATTATCATGATGTCGTATTTTCAATATCTTTTCTAATTTACGAGATCTAAACGGGGCGGACGGACTGACAGAAAGACAGACCACACACAACTTAGAGCGTCTTTTCCACTTTTGGGGGCCGCTAAAAAGGTTACCTACATTATTGCCCTCACTTTTTATCTGATGGATTGGTACCATTACATTTAACATTTGTGTGTTTAAGAAATGCAATTCTTAATTAAGAATCTACCAGGAAAAGTTGAACAGATCTTTACTTTTCAGTGGAACACGATAATATAACATATTTGATTTGTATAGAAATAGTGGCTGTTTCAAAGAAATATCAACATATTAATGGCATTACTAAACAAATATGACGACATTCTTGATTTGAGCTGTGAATAAAAAGATTGTTAAACTACGTCTAGAGATTGGTGGATCGATGTGAATATTTGACCAAAAAAGAGACATTAAAATGAGTCGATGTTAAGTCTAGCTACAATCACATTTTAAGTAGAGATGAAGATCATGAAGCCATTTTGCGACGCTTAAAAAAGAGATGACTTTCCAATATCTTATTAATTAACGTAAGCTCTAGATCCAATGGTTTCTAATTAAATAGTTTCAGGTGAATTTCATTTCTTTTCGAAGTCGTTTATGAGTAAGAGAGAGAGAGAGAGGGAGAGAGAGAGATGATACTGATGATGAAGCTGACAGTCAGGTAGATAGATAGATAGATAAATAGATAGATAGATAGATAGATAGATAGATAGATAGATAGATAGATAGATAGATAGATAGGCAACGGCGCCTGGTGACTACATATGCCCAACCTGCGATCGAAGCTGTATCAAGGATCGGCCTCTTTAGTCACACAAGAGCTTGCAAGGGGAAAAGGTCGTCACACACATGGTGAGGGATTGTTATAGATCTAGTTACTAGAAAGACTCTTGGAAGGCTGACGCCTGTTATGTGTTTCACTGTTAATAAAGACCTAGTTCATTGTTAACTACTGCCTTTCGTTGAGTGCCGACCCAAGTTATTAAAATATATTGCTATTTTACACTAGGTTCATTGATTTAATAAAATATCTTATTAGTTGAAAATTGAACTTGCAATATGTGTATAGTATAAAGACATAGGCCTACAAGTGTGTTTTTAGTCTTAAGGATTGTTGTTGTTTTTTTCACTCATTTATATTTAATTTATAAATATCTTTTTAAATAAGACATTTATTTTTTTACTTTGCTTGAGACTAACTTCGTACTCTGCCTAAAAAGGCCAGGCATCCAATGGAAAGCCTGCATTTCGCACTTTGAGGTGACATGTGTAATAAAATAACACAAAATTGTGTCGATTATGCAAGTGAAGGGGCACCGGCAATGGCTGAAATAATCAAAGGCTTCATAAGTGATGATTACCTGGTCGATCGGTTTGCGCACTGGACTGTCGTTTGGATTTATCGATGGTCTCGGGTTCAGGCCCAGCTCGCTCCCATCCCCCGTCTCCTGTGGGAGGTTTGGATTAAAGAGTAAACCATCGTCACCTCTGAATAAACATCCGAAACATGTTACAACAAAGATAATAATAGGCTTGACTTCGAATCCGAAGATTAGTGAGGAATACAGTGTTTCCCGTGGCTGTGCAGCCCCAGCTGTGACCTACAAATTTCGCCACATCCAGGGCAAGCAAAACCATTGTCCGCAGTTGGTCTTTTTAGATTTTCTTTTCGTCGTCTTCGTTTGTCCTCGGCGGCAGATTTTCTTTTGGTCTTAAATGTGTATCCCGCGGCCTTCGTGAGTGACCTCCAGCTGTCTCGTTCCGATGCCGCATGCAGCCATGTGCTCTCTTCTATGTCAGCCAAGGAAAGTAGACGTCTAAGCTGGTCTTTGAAGCGTTTCCGTGGGGCGCCTCTGTTACGTCGACCACCTTTTAGCTCACAAAAAAGGACTGCCTTTGGCATACGTTCGTCTCCCATACGGGATACGTGCCCTGCGCAGCGTAGCTGTCGGACCATAAGAGGTCCCTCTATACTGTCCATACCGGCGTTCGCAAGGACATCGCTGTTTGTAGTGCGGTACAGTCATCGTATGTCCTTGATGGAGCGCAAGCATCTTTGGTGAAAGCGCTCAAGAAGTCTTAGCTGTTTTCTATATAGTGTCCATGTCTCAGAGCCATAAAGAAGGGTTGAGAGATAAAGTTTATGAAGAGGACGTAGAGACATGTTAATAATTCAGTGTGTGATTTATGTAAAACATGTTACAACAAAGATAAAGTTTATGAAAAGAAAACATAAAGACATGTTAATATTTCAGTGTGTTAGATATGGATGCATATAAAAATAGACGTACATGTCTTCCTAAACGCCACCTTATGTAAAAAAAAATTAGGAAAAAAAATGCAATTTAACTGGTAAACTTTACCATTTCTGTAACTAGTTTAAAAAATATTTTTTTTATAGCTTATACAGTCGATACCAAATTTTTATATAAGGAAATACTGAAATAATAAAATCTTTAAAAATTGACCGTCAAGTAAAAGAATGAAAGAATAATACGTCTTTTTAAACCAACCATAAAGGTCATAGGTAAAAATAGCAACAGGGGCTTCGATCGTTTCCTTTTTCTACCACGCCATTGAAAGCATTATATAAGCCCACCCATCCCATTGTAATTGTCAGAAGACTAACTAGATAATATATAGTGTATCTGTGTCGATTTACAAAGAGTGCTTCCAGTCGGAAGATTGAAAATAGAAATGACATAACAGAGTCGAGGTATGGATTGTGTGTTTTATAAGTACAGAGGTCGACCTCTGGAAGTAGACGATTGTTCAGCGGACGTCATAGGAGCCCGCGTCAATATCAACGGCGTCAACTGAAGGTGGGTGCTACTAGGTACTGTAGTTAAGTTACAAGAGTCGTCCACTGGTAATGGATACTACTATGTCCAGTAGTTAAGATACAAGAGTGGTCAACTGGTGGTGGGTACTACTCATGGGCGCCCGCAGGATTTTTTGCAAGGGGGTTGCAAGTCGCCACTCATGGCAACTTTTTTTTTATTACAAAGAATATTGAAGAAAAGAAATAGTGCATCACGCCACCCATACCTATGCGATATTAAGTTCACAGTAAATACTTGTTGTATGAAATTAAAAAAAATAACTCGTGAACAAACTATTTACTGTACACTTTGGTCAGTTTATCCGTTCTGCCCGTGCAAACAAAAAAATGCAAACGCAGCCAAAACTGTCAAATACTTTACTAAGGAGTTGCTTCTCATCGCGATGGACAATCCGGCGATGAATGCCTATCTGCAGTGCTGATATTTTTTCAAATGTTGCAGGTTCAGGCATCATTTTAGGATGTTAACAAAACATTATTATTGCTTAAAAAGCGAAACGTTAATGAAGAAGCTAATTAACAAAGTTACGGAATGTAAAGCAGCCTACTGAAGTCTTCCTTACATGGCAAAGTCATTGATGTGACTGCTGATTTGTTGTTAATAGGCCACTTATGCTAATATGGACAGACTGCAACAACACGGAAACTGATTCATTATAAGATGAATAATTAACAATTAAAAGAGAATTCAGAAACACACGAGAAGCAGACACTGATTACACATATGCAGTTTGTCAGGTTTCACTTACAGACGTTTTTTTAAAATACGCCAAACAGTCAAAGATCTTCTCAAAGTTGTGATACTAAAGCACGACTGAATTCGTCCATCTCAGTCCATCGTGTCTCACACAAAAAGAAGTAAATTTAGCACCAACGCTCTCGCTTAGGACTGTTGCGGAAGAAATAGATAATCTTCTGGATGACACTAACAGCATTACGTAGAGCTGAAATGGTATTCAGGATAATAATAACAAATTTAAGTCTGTGGGACGCGCTACAGACAATGTCTGCTTTTGGATATTTTTCATAAAGCCTCGTCTGAACACAGTTTTAAATGCTACCCATTACGGGGCAGCCTTTGTAGCCTTGACCGAGTAGTTAGTCCATGTGAAAAACGTACATAATGTATTCGCTGACAATGAAGTTGGACACAGGCAGTGCGTCTCTCTAAACAACAATGACAAAACCAATGAATTCTTATCGAGTACAATCTCCATCAACAAATCCATCGCTCAAACACATCTGTTCAGTGCCTGAGATATCTGCATTTTTATTAACGAAATACCAATAAAACGTAGTTAATTCATGCTGCTGCTAATATATTTTGGTTTCTTGCTGCTGCCAGTGGTCCGTCGATACGAATCAACGTTTTGATTTGGGTGATATGGGAAGAACTTTTAAAAAAAAAATATCACCTTCTATCATAAACTGGTGGACGTGCTTAACCTGCTATTTTATTTTATTGAGCGTTAACACTGACCGCAACTCCGCAAGACGTAAATACATTTACCAAGATGACCGCATTCTTCAATCTTGTTCAAAGAAACTTCCACACATATTAAATCAAAAGACAGCTGGCAAGCCAAAAAAAAAAAGTCTTTTATCATATTCTGTAAATTAAAAGAAATCGTTACGAATAAAGTGCTATAGAATATTGAATTGAAAGCGTACAAAGTTGGACATTAACTACAGATTAGCTTGTTATAGCTTATGACTACAACAGCTTATCATTATTAACTTTATTTCGATGGAAGCACTACATGTTAAGTTGCTTCATAGCAGAAGTTAATTGATCTGAAGGTGTAAGAAAACTGGCTAAATTTTGGCTACTCAGAATACAGAGGTGCACGTACATGGTCAGCCATTAATTCCTGATTAGCCTAGGCTAGTCTACTACAAATGTACTTCAGTCACCAGTGGAAGCACTACTTGTTCTGTTACTACTTAGATTTCAATTGTCCTGATGGTACAAAAAAAAGTCACTAGAATTTGGCTACTCAGAATCCAGGGGTGGGGGATGCAAGTGCATCCCCTTGCGGGCGCCCATGGTACTACTATGTCCAGTCGTCAACTGGTGGTGGGTACTACAAGGTTCAGTAGTTAAGAAACAAGGGTCTTTAGAATCGATTCTACTTCATTGAATTATTTACTAAAAGAAAGAATACATCAGATAGTTCAGTGGGAAGTACATTGAACAGCCCAACTCGTAGTCGTAAATTACAAAATAGTTCAGTAAGAAGTACATGAAACAGCCCAACTCGTAGTCGTAAATCACAAAATAGTTCAGTGGTAAGTAGGGACCTGCGAATCAGGAAATTTTTTTCGAATCGAATATCGAATCGAATATCAGAAAATATTCGAATTTCGAATCGAATTCGAATCGAATATTCTTGAAAAAACTTGACAACCAAGAAGTGTAAAATATAACTTGAACTTCAAAATTTTTATTTTATTATGTTTATTTATACTGAAACACATTAAAATGTTAGCAATAATTAAATTGCAAAGCAGGCGTTTTAAAAAAAAAGTTCCCCCTTTCAGACCTTGTGGTCTATAGGGCAGATGATGTAAAGGTCATCTGATTCTGTGGCCTACGGTTAACGAGGGTGTCATGTGGCCAGCACAACGACCAACCGCCTTTACTTTTCCCCAACTAATGTCAGGTACCCGTTAGAGCTGGGTAGACTCAAGGGCGCCCGAAAATCCCGAAATAAAAATCTCAGTCTTCACCAGAATTCGAACCCGGGACCTCCAGTACGGAAGCCAAACGCTTTACCGCTCAACCACCGCGCCCTCGCGTTTTAAAAAAAAGTAGATCTTTATTTATTTTGGCCCAAATCAAAGTTTCAGCATTATTTTCCGAGAGATTGTGACGATGGTCAGTAATAATTTGTCCTCCTACTGAATTAACTCTTTCTTATGAACAATTTGTTGCCTGAATTACAAGCAAATTCCTAGCTGCTCTGGCCAAAAGTGGAAAAATATTAATACTTTTAAAATGTTTCGATTTACAACTGCTTGCTTCGAATACAAACTGACTTCATCCTTAATTTGCTCAAAAATGGTGGAAATTTTGTTGATTCTGGTATCTCCTTGAGCATCATGCACTTTCTTGAACATTGAATCCATAAGGCTTCCCCTATTCCTGTCTTGAACAAGACTTTCACGTGGCAATTCATCAGAATTTTTGCCAATTTTGCTTCCGTCAGAGTTAGCCAATATTGTCTCTACAAATAAGACAGCTGTTTTAGTTTCAGCTTCTGAAAATAAGTAGTGTTTAAATCTTGGATCAATGAATGTGGCTGCCAAGAGATGATCCATTGTCAAATCAAATCTTGCTCCAAGTTGTTTCAATAGCTCATCTCGAAATTGTTGGAGACCTGTTGGTGATTTGGACACTAACTCTTCCTTCAATGTAAAAATGCAAGGATAGATCAAACTTATGCTGACATTGGAATCAGCATTCAAAACTGTTGTTGCTTCTGACGTTGGTCTTAGAATTGGAAGAGAAGCTTTCAGAGTATCTTGTAAAGTTTGTGTTAATGGTTTTGGTGGATTTCCTGCACATTTCTTTTTTTTTTAACACCACATTCTACAAGTGCAAGAGAGACAGGAACAGAGTTTTGGTCAATCCATTCCAGCAAATAATATGTACTATTGAATCTAGTAATAACATCTAAAGGAGGCTTTGATTCCTTCATTCCTTGATCAGTTTGATATTTGGACAACATAGTTTGACCAACAGTTGATGAATGAAAAAAGCCAGCAATCCTGTGAACATGACTGATTAGGTTCTGAATGATTTTTTGAGCATCTAAAGCAGCATTGATTGAAAGTTGCACACCAAAACCGAGCTTGAATTATCCATAAAAAAAAAGCATTACTTTTTTTGAAAATATTCGAACATTCGAAAATTTAAAATAATTTCGAATCGAATTCGAATATTCTTTTAATATTCGAAATTCGAATCGAATATCGAATATTCGCAGGTCCCTAGTGGTAAGTGCATGGAACAGCCCAACTCGTAGTCGTAAATCACAAAATAGTTCAGTGGGAAGTACATGGAACAGCCAAACTCGTAGTCGTAAATCACAAAATAGTTCAGTGGGAAGTACATGGAACAGCCAAACTCGTAGTCGTAAATCACAAAATAGTTCAGTGGGAAGTAGGCTACATGGAACAGCCCAACTCGTAGTCGTAAATTACAAAATAGTTCAGTGGGAAGTACATGGAACAGCCCAACTCGTAGTCGTAAATCACAAAATAGTTCAGTGGGAAGTACAAGGAACAGCCCAACTCATAGACGTAGGCCTATATCCTAAAAAAAATTCACACGACACATAGACCTACAAACACTCACATGGGCCTACAAAACATCACAGACAAACACATGGCACATTAAAATACGAGACATAAAACACACACACATACACATACAAACATTTTTTTTCAGAATCAAAATTAAGAAATATTATTTGTTTTAAATATTAATTCTAAAAACAGTACATCATCAAAATGTCATCAAAGAAAAAAATTGCCACCTTGTTGAACAAATATTTTGCTAATTTGTCAGAGGCTATTTGAGACGCATGCCGTTGGAAGCATTTTATAGGTAATGATGGGCTTAAGCTCATTACCACTTCCGGCGTTAACAACCTTGCGAACCTCTGACAACCAGTCCAACTCTGGCCTTCACGTATGGTTCAGATATTGAGCCTGGCGGAACCGTTATCACAGACAGGAGAAGGGGCAAAGGCGAGTAACTGGCGCCTAAACCAGTAAGCTTCGGGCAGAAGGGGCTCGTTAGCCTTGGTTGGCTACCCATCTAGGAGAAGGTAAACTCTGAATCCAAACCTCCGCTGCCTTGCGGCTATACCCAAACTCGGGAAAGGCTTCGGGAGACAACCCTGAGGAAAAATCAGGAGCTGGTGACCCTTAGGCAGATTGTGGCACACTGTGCTACAACCTGGCAGAGCCTGCGGCGCTACTGATCCCAAAATGTATCGGATATTCCGTTCCTTTGGCCACATCAGCTGCGCGGAGAGGGGGGAACTGCTGTGTGGGCGACATCGTTCCGACCATAAACAATGCCCAGGCTTTCATCTCACTCAGACGGGAGTGTCTCTCCAAAATAGGGCTCCACAGCCACACGAGGAAGTGTGCGAGATGAACCATAGTCGTTCTACGACTGAAGGAGGCCAATGATGATGATGATTTTGCTAAGATCAGCGAGGCTGCCAAGAAGTCCCAAATGCCCAAAGCAATTGATAAAGCTCGCAAAGCTGATTAAAAAAAAAGACCGAAAGGAATCACAGACAGAAAGTGCTGAGGGAACGATGAATTCCCCCTTCTCGATAGGCGAGCTTAATGCTGCCGGAAAAAAAAGGTTCCCTGCCGGATGGTATCACCCCCGAAATGCTCAAGCATGTAGGGTGGAAAGGAAGGGCCGTGCCCTTGGCATTTGTTAACAGAACCTGGGCTGATGGTCATCTGCCGAGGGCCTGGAAACGTGACACCATTATTCCTATACCAAAAAAGGGTAAAGATGCTTTCACTGCTGAGAGCTTAAGACCCATTTCACTCACATCTTATGTGGGAAAGATGGCTGAAAAAATGGTAAATGAGCGTCTGGTTTGCTACCTTGAAAGCCTTGAGAGTGCCTGTCTTATAGCTCCAGAACAGGCTGATTTCAGGGCTGGAATGTCCGCAATAGACCAAGTCAACATCTTTGTGCAGAGCGTAGCAGATGGATTCCAAAGGACCGAAAGCGCATGCGCAGTCTTCAGCAGACATATGATTAAGTATGGCGGCCTGGTTTGCTTCATAAGATAAAAGCCGTGGGGGTGCTTGGACTGATATATTACTGGATTAGAGACTTTCTACAAGAGCATACAATAAGAACAAGGATGTATGGAGAAGTCTCAGGGGAAATGACCCTCGAGCACGGCCTCTCAGGGCTCCGTCCTGTCATGCGTCCTCTTCAAGGCCTTCATAAATGACCTACTGGCTCAGCTAAAATGCCAAAAAGCTGCTATATGCCGATGATAATGTCCTTTGTTCGTAAGGAGCGCAACCTCTATACAATAAGTGTTGCAAGAAAATCTCCATAAGCTCTGCTCATAAACACAAAAATGGAGGCTAGAAATAAACACCTCCAAGACGGTCTATTCCCTGTTCACGCTCAGGACTGGCATACTCGAACAACCTTTCCGGCTAACCCTTAACGGAGTAGCTCTCAGCATGGAAAAGCTACCCAAGTACATTGGTATAACTTTATATCGCAAACTAAAAATTTGTTAGCTTATCCAGAATGTTGCAAGAAAGGTCTCATGGAAACTTTGCATATGCGGAAGCTGGAATCCAGAAGTGGGGAGCCCGAGCAGACATGCTCCGATCCCGGTATTTAGTAGCAGTCTGATCACAGATAGACTATTCCCTACCTGTGCAAATCTATGGCTCTAGGACAGTTCTTGAACTACTTGATAATATACAGTCCCACAGTTCCAGAGTCTGTGGAACATTTAGGACAAGCCCAGTAAAGGCGGCTGAAATAATGGCTAATGTAGGTTCACTAAACCTTAGGAGGGAAAGGTCAGTACTGACCTGCTTTGAGCGGTATAAAAAGCTGGATGAATACTTCCAAGCTACAAAAATTAGTGGATGGTTGGAGATGCAGAAGACGTATCCAGATGCAGTCTTTTATTCATCATGCCACTAGACTATCTGATAAAACTGGCCTCTCCACCAACCGACAAAGCATTCAACGTTTTCACACCCTTCCCCCTTGGTGTCGCCCAACGACCCCAGACATACTCTTGAAACTAGATCCTAATGCCACTAAGCTAAGTCGTTCATCTAACAGCCTTCAAATTCTAGCACTGGAGACCATTAATGCCTTCAAGCCCAGTGCTATTTTAGCATATACTGATGGGTAAGCATTGATAGATTCTGGAAGAGCAGGCTATGGAGCTCACATCGATTTTCTTGGATGTGACAGTCAAAATCTTTGGGCCATGTGGTCGTGTTTGCAGTTTTGATACGGAGGCCATGGCAGTCTGTGAAGCCTTAATAGTGATTCAAAAAGAGGAAACAGTGCCTGATATTCTGTTTGACTGCCCCAGAGCTCCGTCTCGACAGTTCTGGATAAAAACTAATTCTCAACCTGTATGGTGGCAAGTATGCACTACCAAAAACAGCAGGGTTTCTGTCCAGGGCTTTTGCAAGAGAGGATTTGAGCCTCTCAAGCCCCCACTCTAACGGAGTTTAATGATGATGAATGTCATGAACGTATATATTACACAACTCCAAATAGGGTTTAATTAAAACCTTTGATGCTCTAAATCTCACTATTCCCGTTATACCATTCTTTCTAAATTCTTCCTTTCCTTTCCACCCAAATTTTGTAATTTTTTTACCTCAACAACCCAACATTGGATGGCTGCCTGGTCGAACGGTTTGCACGCTGGACTGTCGTTTGGATTTATCAATTGTCCCGGGTTCAAACCCTGCCCGCTCCCATCCCCCGTCGTCCTGTGGGAGGTTTGGACTAGGAAGTAACTATCTTCAACTCTGAAGGAACATCCGAAACATGTAAAACATTTAAACAAAACAAACAAACATTAAAAACACCCCATACATTTTTTGACGGCATATATTTGACTGACATTATTTAACGGCATATATTTGCGCTTTGAGTTGTAAAAGTCATACCCCCCTTTAAAAAAACAACTTACAATTTCCCTGACTTTTCTATTGTCTTGTTGTAAAGAAACAACTCCGATTCTCCAATGCACATCTTTAGATCAAATAACAATCCAGAAAGCTTCATACATCTTATCGATTGAGAACCAAGTGTGGACCTAGTCCTTGACATACAGAACGTTGATAGTTGAATGATTGTATAATTGTAACAGTTACTTTGTTTAGCATTAAGACATTTACATATATGGAATCTAAAACACTGTTATAGATTCATACACAAATTAACAATCAAATAATAGACACAAAAAAAGTACAACCTAATTGCATCAAAAATTAATTTAGGGAATCTGGATAAAAACAGTAAACGGAGATAGAATCAAATTGAAAGGAAACACATTTTTGTTACTGTCCAATAAATCAGCAATGCAAGAAGTTTATGTGTTTTGGAAATGATGTAAACCAACGGTGATATTATCAGGATGACGTTTAGGTGTTCCTAAATCAATTATTTGATATTTTTAGAGCCTGACACCTTATAAGATATTCATAACTAGTTTTCTATTAAATCATTTCATTTCCTTAATCATTTTATTTATATATTCTCTTCTTGGTTGCTATAATTGAGTCTACAAAAAAAAATCACACGCATTGCATTTCGGGATTTAAATATGTCTGTCTTGTGCCTCTAGTTTTCCCGCCAGTTTAAGGTGACCTTCAAAAAAAGCTATGCAACTACATTATTACATTATACACTTTTCAAACGTTGTGCCTCTCTAGAGAAGACCATCATACTGCATATATAGTTCGTCCATTGTGCTTCGATGATGGCCACTTTTGTGACTTTTGTCATCCAGGGGGCTGAGGGCTTTGCACTTTTGTGCCTCCTCATGTGGCTGTTGAAAACTATGTGAGCCCGGAAAGTTTGGCTGCACGCTGGGGCAGGTTATTCCAGCTGGAGCTAGTGTCATTGGCTTTGCTTTTCTTCTCTGGCGTTTTTCTTCTGCCAGCGCTGTTCTCTTGTCCTCAGCAATTTGTGCTTTCCTTCCCTTAATGGACCTCATTCACCAAACGTAAACAAACATTTTCTCTATATGCTCTATACAAATTACGCAATACGTAAGGCTGTCACGTGATACGTATTTTTCACTATTTTATCAATAGTACGACGTGGCTAAAATGTGTTTATTTACAATTGGTGAATGATGTCCATTTGCCATACAGGAGTTTTATTTTGTAATATGTACAAACAGAGATCACATGTCAAACCCAATGATCGAAAATCAAACATCATTTTCTTCGGAGTACAGCTTGTGAATACAAAGCCTGTCAGTGAGTCAGTTGAGAAAGTCCATAGTTCTCTTTTGTCCACTGAGTGTAGAAAATTGAAAACGCTATTTCCACTTGAGTGTCTTAACTGGGAATACAGATAAAAAAATCATAAATCTTCAGAAGCTTTGAGTAACAGGTTTCGTTTGAATAGAATATACAAACACCTGTTGATGATGGATATTTTAAAAAAAGCTTTTAATGCACTGGCGGATCTAGAGGGAGGAAGGACTATAAGGGCGATCGATCAGATTGAAATGTTGGCAAATTCGATCTCGATTGATTGCATCATACCATACATTCTACTTTATAACATATGTAGGGATCAATATTTATATCACAATTACCACATATAACATTTAAATATCCATTAAAAAAGAGGTGATTTAATCATTTGCTATGTCGTATAAGGTTTTACATGAATTACAAGAGCGATTCATTGCCAAAGTAAAAAAAAAAAAACAAAAAACAATGCTACAAAATAAATTGCAAACAAATATTTAGACTGGCCAAGTAGTTGGTTTTCATTTCCTTTTTCTTTTTTACAATTCCTCTATTCAAGTCACTCCTTCATGGAGGAACATGGATGGGTGGACGCTGATCTTAAAAACAGCTCTAACGATTTTCCTACAACTGTTACAGGTGACTGCTATATCACTGAAAAAATAATTACTGGCTCATTGGCTATCACATCATATATGCAAAAAACTATAGTTTGACCGTTATAGTTTTTCAAATTTAATAAATTAATAAAAGTTAATTTGGCTAGAGACTAAATATAGGTCTAGATTCAACATCGATTTCGAAAGGACTATCGCGTTCTAGAAAGGACCATCGCGTTCGGTCATTTTCAAATGGAAGATATTATATTATTGATTCAAGGGTATAATAAATTAATGTTCAGATGTAGCCTAGATCTAGATAAAGATTAGTAAGTCTAGGTCTAGAGTCTAGTGTAATTATCGAAATCAATAAATAAAGCTTAGATTGTTCGTCAATTAGATGTACACGTCTAGATGAACAGGGAAGCTAGACATTTTTTTTATAATATAGGCTACATCTTAAAATGAAAAAATATGAAATAAAGAACACAAATACAAATAGTTCCACTTTATAGACATAGACCAGTGCTGTAGTGCTCTTCAAAGCCTGTATACACATAGACCAGTGCTGTAGTGTTCTTCAAAGCCTGTATACACATAG
>JADKLZ010001483.1:17818586-17829438 GCA_021533235.1 Biomphalaria straminea
AAAGAAACCAACATTTGTTGATAAGTTCAGAAAGGAACCAACATTTGCTCATACGATTAAATTATATAGCATTCGAGAAGCATTGATACTTACTCAGTTTATTTTAAAACATGGTTAATGTCCTTA
Source organism: Biomphalaria straminea (assembly GCA_021533235.1). Taxonomy (NCBI): domain Eukaryota; kingdom Metazoa; phylum Mollusca; class Gastropoda; family Planorbidae; genus Biomphalaria; species Biomphalaria straminea. The sequence goes on from JADKLZ010001483.1 coordinate 17,818,713, forward strand.
ACATTAATTAGAAACAATGAATAACGCCGGAAGTTGTCCAACCAAACAATATAGTATGTGGCCAGAATAGCCAAAAAGATGCATGAAGCCCCACTCCCCCAAAAGACACATAAATCCAAACAAATGGAGCATCAGACCCCCCTCCTCCGGCCAATAATTTAAGATATGATAAGGCTTGATACATGTCTCTTTTTCTTCTGTCTCTCTCGCTGTTCCTTCTCTCTCTCTCTCTCTCTTCCCTCTCTCCTTTCTCTCTCTCTCTTGTGCGGGATTGTAAAAAGCTGCCACAACCTTGTCAACAATCCAGTCGCTGTTCCTCAAAGGGCCATTTTAATAATGGCCAGCACCCACGTCTGCTGAAAAGAAAAAAAAATGATGGAGGTTCCCCTTGTGCTCGGCCTTCGGCCGCGTCTTAATTCCGCGAGTCCGGAGACTCAGAATCACTGGAAGTGACAGTATGAACACAGACACTAGTATTGACCTCTTCCAGACAGAACACTTTTTTCAATTAGGCTGCTGAGAGGTCGCTCTTGTTCTCTTTTGCTGGCCTAGAGTTTCAAGAGAATATTGGCACAGCTTTACCTGTTTCAAACAAAAAAATGCCTAAAGAGTTGTAACAATTGACCTCACAGACATCTTCAGCGCCTAAACATGACAAAGAAATTTTGTGTTATCTGTCAGAGGGCAAATTTACTACATCGTAAGAAAATTACTCAGTGGACACTGTTAAAGGACTAAGATTGAATTAAGTTTCCCTCTAATCGAATCTCCATCTTGATTGCGCCACAAAATGAATAGTAGTTCATTTTTAGAATAATAGTAATAACAAATAGTAGCCAAGTATGCCCTACCTCCTAGACCCCTTTGTCTGAAAGTAAACAGTAAACTTAATTATATAACCCAAGTACAGAAGAACTCTTCTTTCATTTAGCAACATAAGTATATACCAACACAAACACACACAGACTTCGTCTAGTTTTTTTTATTCTTACTTTGTTAATAATGTTTTGTTTTTCCTTAGGTCTAAGGTCGACTACAGCCAGACTTGGTAGTTCCCTCCTAGCCTCCGGACCTTAGTCTCTTGGCCGCAGTGAGGTCAAACCTTGTCATTCAGGGCTGTAAAGCCTTCACAGATACAAGACTGGACCTTAACACTAAACACCTACACTAAGACACCCACACTAAAACACCCACACTAAAACACCTACTGGACTAGTAGTAACTCGTATAATGACTAAGGCAGGTCAGAGACCGAGTGAAGGTCAAAACATATTAGTAGTATGGAAGATGGAACAAAACAAAAATCATTGTTTAAAAATATATTATTAGATGAAAAGCTGCACAGTGGTTATGATGTCTACACAAACGTATTAGTCAAAAAGCTCGCCCCCTCCGCATGTAGGTATATTGCTGTATATATTCTCGAAAAGATAATGAATAAGTATAAAAAAAAATTTGATACATCTAGTAGGTATACCGCAGTAAAACCAATTTTATTATGAAGTCTGATGAGAAAAGTGAACAATTATATACATTTAAAATTTAAAAAATCAAGTTCTACTTTATATTCAAATAATTTGAAAAACTAAATAATATTATTTGTGCTTATGGAAAATACTATTTTATTTGCCGTAATGATATAACAACTCCGAATCATAGGATGTTCTTATATATGTAGAGACCTACTAAGTAAATACAATATAATTTTTAATTCTTGTATCCAATTGATGGTATACTAGGCTTGATCAGTAAATAGACTTTTAATAATGAATACAATAATTAATAAAGTCATCTTACAAAAATTTTAATACAATGGGTGTCAGGCAGTAGAAGTTTATGTGCGGAATTTCAGCTCCACAGGATCATGAAAATTAAGGAAAAAAAAGAATAGTGTCCCCTTCAGACCTTGCGATCTATGAGGCATCTGTTTCTTTGGCCAACGGTTAAAGCGCAAGATGTTATGTGGCCAGCACAACGACCAACCGTCTTTACTTTCCCCAATTAAAATCAGTACCCTTAGAGTTCGGTGGACTCAGGGGCGCCCTAAAAATCCCGAAATTCAATATCCCAACATGGGCGCTCGCAGGATTTTTCGAAGGGGTGTGCAAGCACTAGCGGATCCAGAACTTTGGAGTAGGGGAGGGGCGATTTTTTCCAACTCTAACGCCCAGTAAACCCTAACCTCATGCATAAATGTGTGTCTATATATATATATATATATATGAGAATAAAAAAGCAGTGTTTCTCGAACTTCGTCAAAAAAAAACAACAAAGTTTTCTTGCATTCTTCACTGCAGAAACGCATTCTCCTGACATCTACAGCTCAATATTGATCAGTAGAGTTCGTGGCGAAGCCCGACGCCATAAGCGTTTTCTTGCATTTTTCACAACAGAAACGCATTCTCCTGACATCTGCAGCTCATTGATCGTATGTTTGTCACTTTGTTTTGTTAGTGGTAGGGTGTACCAATTTGATTCCACTCTAATTTTTTTGCCATTTTTAGGATTCAAGCATAAATTGTGAGCTATAGTCCCACATTTATTTAACAAGAGTAAAAGTAAAGGTTAGAAAAATGACTAGTAAAAGAATATTTGGGTTCAGAGCACCAAGCTATCGCTAGGGGCAGTTACTGAAAAAGAATGCAGCGTAACAGTGCAGCTTTGGCCAAGTAGTTTGTCCTTGTCTAGACTGTACAATGACGCTAAACACATGCAACGCGTCAGCCTCGTCTATATGAACAACAGGTACTAAACCAATGAAGTCGAATACAATCGCAATCAACAAACCGAACAATCATAGACATATGCTCAGTGCCTGAGATATCTGCAGTTTCATCACTAAATACCCAGAAAATGCAAAGAATTCATGATGCTACAGCTCGTATTTTTTGGTCTATTGCAGCTGCCAGTGCTCCGTTGAACCAAATCAACTTTTTGACTTCGACGATTGCATGGGAAGAACATTCTTGTATCTCTTCTATTTTTAACTGGTGGAAATGTTTAACCTGCTATTTTATCGAGGGCTTACACCGACCGGAACTCCGCAAGACTATATTGTTTTAAGAAAATATAACATTTATCATTTATCACATTGAAAGATAATTGGAAAATTAATTAATTAGACCTGAACTAAATATTTTTCCCTTTGCAACTTCTTATGTGACTAAAGAGGCTAATCCTTTGTACTTTCACACTTCTTTCTACTACTATTATGAATGACATCTGCAACCCACGACTTTCATTTAATGCTTGCTCTGTCGATCTATGCTGTACCACTTTTTCCCCCGCTGTTACTAGTGTTAGTGCCGATTTTGAATAGCTTTATATCACGTTTGCATACATCAGTCTACCTTAGCAGTGGACGGCCAGCGGATCTCTTGCCTTCTGTTAAATGAACATTCAGAATGCCTTGTAAAAATCGATCTTGTGGCATTCATAATAACGATAGCTATGTACAAATGAAAACAAATCGTCGCGACTAACATGCTTTATACACCTTTTATAGTGCAAAGAATTCCAAGCCTTTAGTAAATCTTTCATGATCGGACATGAACTACAAATTGGCCTATTCTAGTAACAATAATAGAGTATCTTGACAATTGCACTTCAGTGAAAGCACTACTTGTTAAGTTACTACACTTTACAATAGTTCAATGATAGGGCTTTAGATTTACACTTAGAAGATGATGCGCACAGTTTTCCTGAACATTTATTTATTTAACTCTTTAATCAATAATGCATGGAGGTAGGGGGATACATGGAGGTGCACTTGCACCCCCATGGATTCTGACTAAATCTTCATCTACGTAATAAAAAACCACATCTGGATGATGTATTTCATTATAAAATATATTTTAAAAATCGGCTACAATGTGGCTACTCACAATTCAAAGGCACGCACGTACATGGTTAGCCATCCATTCCATACGCCTGGGCTAATCTACTACTACATTAACCAATGGAAGCACTACATGTTCAGCTGATACTTAGAAGTTAATTGATTTGGTGGTGCGAAAAAAATGACTAAAATTTGGCTAATCAGAATCCAGGGGGGGGGGGGCTGCAAGTGCACCCCTTTGCACCCCCCTGCGGGCGCCCATGTATCCCAGTCTTCATCAGGGTTCGAACCCAAGACCTCAGGTTCGGAAGACAAGCGCTTAACCATTCGACCACCGCGCCCCCATCACGAAAAGTACTCAAGATAAATTATTCATTTTTTTTTGACAAAGCTTACATCAACTCTGTCTGGTCAAAAGTTTGTACATGTTATTTCTTCCATCTCGGATCAAGCTGAAATATTACACAATCATTTATTTTATATGACGAGAATCAATTAGAAAATTAACAATTAGTTAATTAACTATTGGTAATTGATTATTTTGTTTGGTATCTCAAACAAGGGAAAGAAATTGTACTTGACTGAAGTGGTGGTATAATATGAGTAAGTTCCCTTTATAGCTCGTCGTCGGAGGCTTAGTGAACACAAACCTGAAATAGAAACAAAAGATAACTATACAAACTCTACCAGGAGCGTAGCTAGGAATTTTCCATCGTTTGGGGAACCGGGGGCTTCATCTCTTTGGGGGCCCTTGCATTTTGCGTACTATTTAACACTTTTTGGGGGCCCCCTCAGGCGAGGGCCCGTGGGGATTTTCTAATTCTCCCCCCATCTACCCCACCCTAGCTACGCCACTGCGCTCTTCCCTAGCAGAGTCGTTACTGTGTTCGGTTGAGAAGCCTGAGAACGAGTTCGAATTCAGGTCGTTTACTATTTATATTTTAAACTAGACAGATATTACCCGCTGCCCGCGGGTCTTAACTTGCGTAGTGCCGATGTAGTCAGTGATGTAGTGCATTAGAAACAATTAAAGAAAATAATGATGTTGTAAGTAAGTAAAGCGAATGCGTGAATTCATGCTAAAAAAATATATGAATGAAGCTAAAAATAGCCTATTGATCTTAATTTACGCGATATTACGATAATAGTTGCAATCATGTAAAAATGCTTTAGAAAACAAATTTCAATGTTAACTTGATTAAAATATGAAATGAATGGACTATAATTAGTATGTTCATGTGTTAAAGCTTAAAACTATCTTTGCAAAGAGAAATTCTATCATCTTGGAGTTAAATTACAGTTTTAGACCTAGACCTAGATTGACCTAGATCTAGGAATAGAGAGATATGTAACCTTTCGGTAATGTCTAATGAAAGTATGTTCAACGGGATATTTAAATTCGCAGATACAAAGAACGAATTTATGTAAAAATCCTTTTGAAACACAAATTCGAACCTTAATTTTGTTAAATAATAAAATCATTAGACTATATTTTATATTTTCATGCGTAAAAATCAATAAGTGCAAAGTGTATTTATTAAAATTAGATCTAGATCTAAATCCTTTCGATCTTTTCTCATGTCTACATTCTAAACAAAGCCTAGATCTATAGCTGAAATAGAGTTGAGCAACTTTATTTTTTTTGAGGGTTTTAAGTTTGTTTTAGGGCTACATTTCATACATACAGGTCTAAGTTAGTACCCAAGGAATATTTCTGTCAAGTTTTGTCAAGATTGATGAAACGGTTTTGATTTCTATACGGGGACATACATAGGCTACATACATACGCCTTTGTTTTCCTTTTATATATTAGATAATACATTTAAAAAGCGATCACCCAGATACCCCGTTCTTTCTCCCCCACCCCTTAGCGTATTGAGAAAGCTAAAAGTATGTAATTGAGCTAAACAAAAAAAAATTTGTAAAAAATGTTCCTACTCGCACAGATTTATCATTGTTAGTCTATATTCTAGATCTATTACAAATTTAAATTCATGACTGATCCCAACTAATTGATACAAATACGCTTTAATTGTTGCGAGCCCTATCGCGGTGCCTAAATCCAACCGATGAACTAAATAGGAGGTAATCTGCAAACCAACTCGATAACACAGGCGAAAGGCCGAAACAATCAATATAGAGTCGACACTAGTATTAACAATGAATACTTTTAATCCTTAAGAAGGGATCTGTCCAATGTCCTCTATTGCTAGCCATTTGGAGATCGTACGTCTTAACTTCACTTCAGAGAAAATGTCTTTTATCTCGTGTACCGTTCTACTTTTAAACTCGACTTTTCGTCATCTGTAACTAATTACAACTTTCCCCATAGACATAAATAAATATAGACTGGAATTCGGATTTCCGAATTATTAAAAGATTAAAAAAATTGCATGATCTTCAGTCTTAGAGATTAAACAAAATTTTTTAGACATAAAAAAAAGTACACACAATGGACCTCATTCACCAATCATAAACAAACAACATTTAGCCACGTGTTTCTATATATCTTCTAGTATCTTCTACCCAAATTATGTAATCCATAAAGGCTGTCATGTGATACGTATTTTTCATTGTTTTATCAATATTATGACGTGGCTAAATTTGTTGATTTACGATTGGTGAATGAGGTCCATTGCAATTCACAAATTTTCACTTCATAAAACTCTCTTATGGGCCAGTCTATATTTATTTATGTTTATGCCCATAACATTATATAAGGCTTATAAGCATTTCCCTGTAACAGTGGTTCTCTTGTGTTAAATGTTAGCTTGAGGAGGCTTAAATAGACTTGAGTCGTCGAGTTCGAATTCAGGTCCTTCCAATGTTAATGGTTAACAGTTCTCGTCCAGATGACACACAGTATATTAACAGTCGGGAGTTCCTACTTTAGTAGACCATCCAACATGATGCTTGTCGTTTCCGGTGGTGTAATATAATTAATAAAGTATTCAAGACAAACTCCTGAAACGTAAAAAAAAAAACAAAAAAAAAAACGATGCGTAATCTAAGCCAAACTATTGTTTGTTTGCCTTGAACTTAATTCATTCAATTTATTTACTCCTGCTTTGTTATTTGATAGCCTACTATTTCTTCCAAACTCTGTGCACAAAAATAAATAAATACGATTCTACATTCTTCTGCATCATCTAAATGAAAAGTAATCCACTGCTGTCGTCAGAGAGGCGAGAATCGATATCATGTATTTATCGTTACGTACGCAATGTAAACAGCCTGACACCGGAAGCAGTCTTCTGACACCACGTGGTGGACAGAAATAGAATCGGGTGATATAATTTTAAACTCCTAACATAGAAAACTACAAACAGATTAAGACGAAACCTATTGATCGGTTTTTAAAAATAGAAAAGATCATTTTTCTCTCTTTAATTGTACACCTGCTTATAGCATTTTGGGAAGTTTTCAAAGGCTTCTTTTGAATCGATTATGCTGTCTGTTAGGTAATATTTCCTTTTTTATGTTTAGAGAATTTATTTTTTTGGAAAGTGTCGGCTATATAAATATGTGTGTGTGTGTGTGTATTTAACACGTCATCCAAGGCTATTACTGATAATATTTATTTATTTTAAGGCACAAACAATGTTTATATTTTTGGGTATTCTCGAAGAACTGCCTGGTATCCTGAAGCCCAAGGGCATTAGATTGCGTGCGTTTGCCCGAAGCGCTTACAATCCAATATGTAATGTGTTATGGTAATGTGTATTATGTGTCTTAGTTTCTGTCTTACCATGATAGCTACAAACGTGTTTCAAGTTGCCAATTTGTTATTTCATCTCTAAAACTTATTTCTAAACCAACACTGTAGGTGTAAGGAGATTTGTTTAGTTTGGTGTCTCTGTGATAACACAAACATTATTGGGAGGGAGGAGCAAGATGTAATACAACTACTAATACTAATAATAAAAATAATAAAATAATAATTTTTATAATCCATAATAAAAATTTTGACTTACAAATTATGCATTACACCAAACAATACATTAATAACTAGAGGAACAAAATGTGTTCACACTAGATTCACTCAAAACCCTCAGGAGGGAGTTTTAAACTGAAAACCCCTCTTGGCTACGCTCATAGAATTCGTTGACTTGTTTCTTTTAGTTTGATATTGAAGATGGGAGTTTTAGCGGTCAAAACAGAATTCAGTGACTTGTTTCTTTTAGTTTTATATTGAAGATGGGAGTTTGGGGCAAAGGATGGCTTAACATTAAAATCTTACCTATAATTAACAAAAATTAAAGCAAAAAAAAAAAAAAACAACTCGCAAAATTCCTACATATCGTGTTTTTATTAATATTTCATATGTTTCTATGCTATACTCAATTCAAGTTGAATATCTGTATATTTATAAAGAAAAGTTATATTCAAGTTTGTTCTTCAACCATTGGTAAATATAATAAAAGTTTATAAAGAATCTAAAACGACTACATCGGTTCAGTTGTACTATCTGCTTGGAGTTACAAGCCAACACCAGAGACAGGTCCAATGAATCTCTCTCCACCCACCTTTCAGTCACAATCAAGATTTATTACTGCTATTAATTATACAATCAATTGTATTTTTTAAAATATCTTTCTGATAAAAAAATGATCGCTCAAATTTCATGAACTCGAGATGAAATATCACAATGAACAATTTTGAAATCTATTTGGTGACGTTTAATTTCAGTTTCATGTTTTTATCTTCTCTCGTTACTTACAATACTATCTAGATAAATACTTTTTGTCCTGGTAAAAAAATTAGACATCAGTCTCGATAAATAAAAATGTATGTATTTGTTTTATAATTGTAATTTTTTTTATAAATTGTATAGACGTTCAACTTACTATACTATATAATTTCTAAAATAAATCAATCAAAGTTAGATTCAAAGACTGGTTTAATTTCGTTTAAAAGTACAAAGTTTGTCTACGGCTATCTGTACAAAAACATTTATTGTTTGTTTCTTTTTTTTAACTATCCCATTAAACAAAATAAAACAAAAACTCTTTAAGACAGCAAATACTATTTTTGGTAAAGTTATCTCGTAGTGACTCCGATTATGACTTTTGTAGTTCCATTTATACCAGGGAAAAAAACACTTCAAAACTGTTACAAGCTTTTAATAAAATATTTGCAATTTATTTTCAAATCTTTCTTTTATACCGAATAAAATAAAATAAAACAATTTTTCTTCTTAAAAGTAAAAATACGTTTACATTAATGGGTTTTGGGGAAGTATGTTGATGTCAGAAGTTTGAATCAGAAGTACTAGAGGATTCTGACAGGCATCCGACTCCGACGGGGGCCGCCTCTGAGTTTGTGTATCACACAAACTCTCTTTGTAATCTTGTGTTCAATAAACATGTTTGTAACTTTGTTTGTAACTTTGTTTGTAACTTTGTTTGTAACTTTGTTTTGTTACAGAATTATAATTCAAAGCTCTACACAAAACAGTTCGGAATTGGGAGGAGGCATTAAGTGGACCAATTAGATGCTACTCTATTTTTTTTTTGCCTTTTTAAGATTCAAGTCTATATTGTGAGTTACAGTCCCAATTTTATTTATACATTCGAAAAATATCAGTATGAGTAAAAGGTTGGGAAAAAAAGGTGACTAGGAAAATAATATTTGGGCTCAGAACTGATCTCAATTGTTAATCTTATACTAAAAAAAATTTTTAGTTAATAAATTTTTCAAAATAAAATATTTCTAAAAATAATTACAATAGATCATGTGCAATTACATAAACTCTGTCGCCATTTTAGACTTTCCTATTTTAAAAAGTCATGTTGTCGTCTGGAAAGGGGAGAGGGCGGTAGAGTGAAAATGTTAATCCTCGCTCCTTTTTATAATTTCTGCTAATGATGGCATTAGGCATTAAAGACTTGCACAAAAAGAAGAAAAAGTATTTATTTGTCCTCCCACCTGGTACAACCGTTTTTTATTTTATATTTACTAATCATAAAATATAATAGACATAAGAGAAAAATTATATAGTAATTCAACTAATTTCTAAATAAAAGTAGGACCGCCCCCCCCCCCCCCCCGCAAAGGGTTGGGGGGGGAGGGACAGTAGGTGTGTGCGCCCCCCCCCCCCAACCCACTCAATGGGCTAACAGGGGAACGACATAATATGAATATTGGTTAAAATATCAATAACAAGTTTTAATCATATAGAATCAAATCGGCCAACATATTAGATTGGGAGGGAGGTGAAATAATCTAGAAATACGTTGAAATATAAATAATTAGTATTTAATATTAACATAACTTTTAAAATTCGTATACAAATTGTGTGATATCTTTACTAAAATTCGTCCACGCTCCACTTAGGGCGATCGCCCCTACCACCCATCCCCCCAGATCCGCCAGTGGTCCGCTAGAGACCTATTTCGCTAGTACCCGAAAGAACCCACAGTCCAAGAGGTCGATACTATTACTTGAAGAATGAGACTATATAACACACTCTTAACGAGTGCAAGGCGCGGGTATTGCCCTATACGGAGACAAGCAAACCGCTCAAAACACTGCCGCCTGCCTCTAGCTACAGGAGATTCTAGTGGGGAGCTTTAGTGGCTCCTGGATGAGCATACCGGAGATACCTCTTTTTTCTTTAGCTTGTGTAAGCTATACGTAAATACATGTAAATATAGCGCAAAAAATGAGCTAGTGAAACATAGAACTTATTATTAAAATATAGCAGACGTTAAGAAAAGGAATAGTGGACAATACCCAGATATTGTTAGCTAATTGCAAGTAGCCCAAGGAGTGACCATCAGAAATGTGTTCCTCTCGACTTCACGCCGAGGCATTCAACACTAAGCAACGTCACCATGCTCCAGCCTCTCCAAGTTCCAAGATAGCCAATGTCCCAGCCTCTCCAAG
>JADKLZ010001483.1:17839226-17871981 GCA_021533235.1 Biomphalaria straminea
TCAAATACAACTTAAGTACAGCTTATGTACAAGATGCATATAAAAAAATGAAAATATAATACTAAGGCTCTTTCTTCAATACTATTATAGAACACACTAGAGACAGAACCTATCGCTTCCAAAGCAAAACTCAGACTGCTTTTTTTGCGCGTCCTATGTCAGCTGACCTAACTCTTTTTAAAAAAGAATATTTATTTTCAAATCAACCAATAGACTTGCGACATCATTGTGACGTCATTGAGTTAAACTTGCGGCTCTATTAAGGGACTAGACCTTTTGGGTAATTCTTGAGGCTCAGTTAGGGTTTTCTAATACTAATTTACACACAAGCTTTTAAATATAAATGAATCTACAATAGCATCTGTGACACTAACACATACTGCCTAATCCGCTAAGGGAACTAACTCTTATAGAACATGTCATTCCATATAAACAATATAGATCACCGTGTACCTGATTAGCTCCGCTTTGTTCTGAGAATCCAAACTCATACGGTCTACATTTTAGTCGTATAAGATCATGTCTAGGGATAAAGTGCTTCATAGTTCTGTGTCTATATAGGAAATGTAACCAGGAAAACCAAACGACGTAGCAGAGTTGAAGCCATTAACATACATGACTGGATTGACACATGAGATAAGTAAGACGTAAAGAGGACAACTTTCTTGATGAAACGTCTGTAATAAATAAGAAAAGAAGTTTACCTCATTCGCATTGAGCGTAGTTCTTAGATTTCTAATTTGCAACTTGAAGCTGAACTGAATGACACTAATAATTTGAACGTGTGTCAGAATTTTCAGTTTAATTGAAACGTCTGCTGGTTGTATGAGATGACGGGGTCATTTCCTGGAAGAAATGTTACACTGAATTCTGTAGTGAAGATAAGATAAAGGGATAGATAACATACATACAAGTGATCTGCTCAACTAATAAAGTTCTTCAAAAAAAAAATATGATGATATACGTTTCACTTTCAAGACTAAAGAACAAAAATGAATGTATTTTCTATAGTTTTATTGATGTTTGTTGCCGGTTAGGCGTGTTGTGGTTTTTTTAAACACATTTTTGGTTTTGTTTACAGGTTTGTGCAAGTTTATTTTTTTCGTCTTTGCATTTCTCTTTATCTCTAGATCAACACTTGAGTTTTTCTTCTCTTCTTCTCTATCTCGCTCCATCATTTTAAATCTTTCTCTTCATTTATATTTTCATTTCTCCTTATCGTTTGCCATTTTTTAAATACACTATGTTCATGTTCTTTCCATAGACTTATTAAAATACGTAACTTATCAACACTTCCGGTCTTCTGGGATATTTGACTGTGGCATTTTACGTCTCTAGAGAGATCTTTTCCCCTTGCAAGCTCTTGGGATATTTACATAAACATAAATAAATATAGACTGGAAAATAAGAGAGTTTTATGAAAGGAAAATTTGTGATTTGCAAATTAGTGCGCTTTACTATACAACATGAGCAGTATAAAAGTTAAGTATTCATATCTATTTCAGCCAAAACCTATATAAGTATTCCAATATTTTCACTAGTGTTTTTTTTTTAATCTCTTAGCGTGACTTTAATGTCAATTAATCATAATGTTAATTTTTTGTTCTGAAACTGTTTTTTAATTTTAGCTTATTTTGACATTCTGCTGAAAAAATCCCTAATTTCACTAATTCAGAGTTAAGGACTGAATCCATTACTTCCTTTTTCCAGTCTATATTTATTTTTGCTATCTATGCATAGACATAAATAAATATAGACTGGAAAAAGGAAGTAACTTTATGTAACTTGAAAAAATGTATATCCATTGTATTCGGATTTCCGAAATCTGACAATTTGCACGATCTTTAGTCTTCAAGATTAAACAAAACTACACTTCCTCCTTATTTACGCAGCATGGTGTGAAAGAAAAATGGTGTATCCAAATCCGCACTATTTTCATTCACACAATGGCATAGATAGCATAAATAAATATACACTGGAAAAAAAGAAGTAAAGGATTCAGTCCTTAACTTTGAATTAGTGAAACTAGGGATTTTTCAGCAGAATGTCCAAATAAACTAAAATTTAAAAAAAAAACAGTTTCAGAACAAAAAATAAACATTATGATTAATTGACATTACAGTCACGCTAAGAGATAAAAAAAAACAAAACACAATAGTAAAAATATTGCAATACTTATATAGGTTATGGCTGAAATAGATATGAATACTTAACTTTTATACTGCTCATGCTGTATAGTATAGTGCACTAATTTGCAAATCACAAATGTTCCCTTCATAAAAATATCTTATTGGCCAGTCTATACTTATTTATGTCTATGTATCTATGTTATTTTGTGAATGAAAATAGTGCGGATTTGGATACACCATTTTCCTTTCACACCATGCTACGTAAATGAGGAGGCAGTGTAGTTTTGTTTAATCTCTAAGACTGAAGATCGTGCAACTTGTCAGATTTCGGAAATCCGAATAAACATTTTTTCAAGTTACATAAAGTTACTTCCTTTTTCCAGTCTATATTTATTTATGTCTATGGATATTTACTAAAACAAACAACAACTAGAGAGTTATAGATTTCCGTCAATTTTAAAATTAAACAATAGACACATACATCTGTTTCTATTGAATTTTTTTTTTCCTTTGGTAATATCATGAGTTTATTTTTTTTTTCAAGTCTCAAATATCTATAGAGAAACCAAAGTCTCTGAGTCACTGGAAATCCCAGGGATAAAAAAAGACTTTAAAAAAGAAGTCATGATACAATGCCTACAAAAGTAAGTAAAAAAAGAACGTGTTTACAACGCAATTTGATTGGAAGGAGATTGAGTTACAAACATATTCAGAGTCAGACCTTGTCTTTCTCTCGAGCAGCTGATACGCACGTAATGACTTATATAATCAATTACCTACTGAGAAAAAAAAATGTTTTTGAGCGGATGAAGTAATTAAAAATAGATGATATTCACTCAATAAGAAACAAAAAATCGAATTACGAAAATAGTATCATTGTGAAACGAGTCCTTCGGGTGTTACCATAAATAGATGTTGTTACCAAAGGGGGTTAACCGTGCCAAATAAGATTACAGTACATGATTAAGGTTACTGTTGTCTGGATTAGGAACGACTAAACAGTGTTGTTAGCAGGTTATGCCACCGTTATGCAATGCCGAGATTTGTCTTTCCTTACTCTGATACAATGCAGTGATAGGACAGTGTGGGGGACTCAACTGGTAATGTAATTATAATTTTGAAAAAAAAATGGTATCAAGGGGAGGCAATGAAATATGGTTTAAGTAAAATAGTAGCTTTTTTTCAAACTCAATAAATGGTTAAAGAAGTTTGTAAGTTTGTTATACATTATCAAATATCAGTAAGTATTAGAAATAACTAAAATATTTTTTTGACCAGGACTTATGACCAGTGTGTCTATTTTGGGCAATGAGAATATAAAAAAAAAAGTAAAAGTAAAGTGCCCCCTTCAGTCCTTGCGATCTATAGGGCAGATGATGTTAAGGTCATCTTTTTCTTTGGCCAACGGTTAACGAGGTTTGTGTTATGTGGCCAGCACAGCGACCAACCGCCTTTACTTTCCCTAACTAAAGTCAGGTACCCATTAGAGATGGAGGGATTCTGGTGCGCCCTAAAAATCCCGAAATTAAAAAATCCAATTCTTCACCGGCATTCGAACCCAGGACTTCAGGTTCGGAAGCCAAGCGCTTAACCATATTATTGACCTTCTTCGGTCGTAGAACGACTTTGCTTTATCTCGTAGATCACATTTGAACGATTCTTCTATTTACTTACCGTTATAATGTTTTAAAATTTCATTAATTTTGATTTGGCTTGAGGTCTAGTTTGTTATTATCTTAAACAGACTGTATATTCGAGTATCTCTGCATGTAGGCTCTATTCACTAGAACTTGAGATATTCTTATACTTATTAACCTTTGGTCAAAGACGTTTATAGTTATTTTACTATGTACAGAATATGTAGATCACTTGATACCTTTTATATTGCAGAAAATTGTGCTGTTTCAACCACAAGTTAATAGTGAAGAAAATGTTAGAAATGTAAAAGCCTCATATAACACACACAAAAAAAAGATACATAGTAGGGGGAATAACCGCAAAATCACTGACATGAATGTATGCTACAATGTTTATCTCACCTTTTCTATATGAAAATGCAATTAATTATAACTAATTAAACATATATCGACAGAATAATTCCTATACTCTTAAGCGAGCAATTCTTGTACATATATATAATATCAGGTGGCCGAGCCTTGCTCGGTTAAATAATTTCTTAAGGAAGGTTATATACCCGAAGTCATTTTGGGAATAGTTTTGTAAGTACGAAAATTAACGATTGGATAAAGACTACTAATCTGAAGAGTGTTCTGTTATTTCTAAATGTAATTGTACATGGCGATTAAATTCAAGTCTCTTAAGTGTAGACAATCACAGCTCACGTCCGTCTTATAGTTTTACAATCCATTTTTTTTTGCATAAAACTATTGTAGGCCTACTATTATTGGCTTGGAAGAAAGTCTTTGCTCTGTAACTTCTCAGATGGTTACGTTCAGACATTTAATTATGAAATTAGTCTATTCATTATGACTTTAGTACGAAACATCAAGTGACTCAAATCTCTACGTTATAGGGTAAAACAGGCGCTTATTGACAAATTGAAATGGCGCACTTTTTCTTAATAGATTTTAATAATTTCATTAGCTTTCTAAAGAAACGTTTCCGTGGGCCATCTCTGTTACGACAAACAATATGTTCGTCCCCCATACGGGATACGTGCCCTGCTCAACCTGGCTGTCGGACTGTAAGAAGTTCATACTTGGTTTTGCCTCCATCTATCCCAGTGGTGCTACAGCCCAACCCTCCATTAAAATCTCTTTTGGGTCTTTCGTCACCACGCCCAAACCCTAGGCTTTTTACTAAGGTTTATAGTTAAATCAAAAGTGGCTGCAGCGTACGCAGACTTGTTGACCGCTAGCTAGATATCATGTTCAGTTTGAGTAAGTAAGGCGTAGAGAAGCTGTGTTATGACCATTTCCTTTGTTTTGGCACGGGACATTAAGACACTGAAGCATGTCACATGGTAATAATTTACCAGCAAAATAATACTTTGAATCCAAAAATTAATGAGGAATGCAGTATTCCCCGTAGTTACGCAACCCCAGATGTGACCTACATATCTTGCCAAATCAAGGCAAGCATAACCATTGTCCGAGTGAGTTCAATTAAGATTTTCTTTTCTTGTTTGCAAAGAAATATTTTAGTTTACTGCTGTAAGCCTATCGTATGTCCATGATGGTTATTAAGCTCGCGCTTATTCAATTTGTAAATTATTAAATTAAACCATTATAACTTTTAATAGGGTTCCCGCGGTTTCCTTGTTTTCAAGACGCTCCATGAATATATATTTTTTTTTTTGAAAACGAAAATCTAATTTTGGCTATAATATTTTATGAATGAATTTTTTTCCATGACGTCAAATGGAAAAAAACTTGACACCGCTTACGTCACTAAGCTCATGGCAGTACATTTCCCAAACAAGAACTACTAATCAATTGGCCTAATTAAACATTAGCGCACCATCATATTGTGGATTGATCTATTATAAAACTATTGAAGAAAAATAATGAAATTAAATTTGATGTATGATCAGTTAGCTTATAGTGTTTTAAAGGTTTCGTAAATGGGCCTCATTCACATTTAGCCATGTGATTCTCTATATCTTCGATACAAATTATGTAATCCATAAAGGCTGTCACATAATACTTTTTTTTCATTGTTTTAACAATATAATTAAGTGGCGATTGGTGAATGAGGTCCATAGTTTACACTTAAGTTGCGTTAACCCGTGAGTAACTTTTACTTTGTTATACTCTTCAATTTAATGTTTGGCGTAACACAGGTGCCCCACGGAAACGTTTCTTTAGAAAGCTAATGAAATGATTTAAGTCTATTTAGAAAAAGTGCGCCATTTCAGTTTGTCAAAAAGTGCCTGTTTGACTCTATAACGTGAGATTTGAGTCAATTGATGTTTCGTACTAATTACGTACTAATAATGAATACACTAATTTCATAATTAAATGTCTGAACGTAACAGATCAAAGACTTTCTTCCAAGCCAATAATAGTGGGCCTACAATAGTTTTACGAAAAAAAAAATGGATTGTAAAACTATAAGACGGACGTGAGCTGTGTATTGTCTACACTTAATTGACTTTATATTTAATCGCCATGTACAATTACATTTAGAACTAAAATATCACTAAAGCAACTTTTCAGATTAGTGGTCTTTATCCGATAGTTAATTTTCGTAATTACAAAAATATTACCAAAATGACTTTCTTAAGAAATTATTTAACCGAGCAAGGCTCGGCCACCTGATATTATAACAAAATGAAGATAATAAAGAAATTAAAAGGAGCATGCTAAGGGGGATGACGAAAAAAAAAAAAAATCTGTGTCTCCCTTTTCTATATGAAAATGTAATTAATTATCGCTGATTAATTACCTTGTTGGTTAATATTTTGCATTGATTCATAACTCATGTTTTGTCATTTACTATGAATAATTGTGCCCAAAATTTCAACTCGATCCGAGAAAAGGATCAAAAGTATCGCCTTTTAATATACATTGCTAATTAATTTTCATCGCTAATTACATAAAAAATGTTCTATAGTTTCAAACTCTTGTCAATTGAAAACTGACAATCATCGTAAAAATGTACTATTCAACTCACTTATAATTTAGCAAAGTCAATAACAGGGTTACAGTCATGAGAGCAGGTTGCTCCATCAGATGAAGTTCTGCCAAAAACCCTACATCTAATGACAAGTTCATAAAGCAAAGCTCACACACTGCACTGTGTTGTCCATGATCAGGAATTTCCAGCATGACCACTTGACCATATAGGCTATATTTGTCCATGATCAGAGAATTTCCAGCATGACCACTAGACGATATACATTTTCGATGTAGGCCTACTGACTGTCATGGACTGATTTCTGATCTAACACAGAATAAGAGATCGATTTCCACTGTGACACTCAAAAGGTCCTGTTACACACACACACACACATAAGTAAACTTTTGTCTATTATTTCAGTGGTTCTCAAACTGGGGTCCGTGGACCATCAGGCGTCCGCAAGAAGACCAAAAGAAATCCTCAGGATGATGAAAATTGAATATACCGGTACAATTAAATGAACTTCTTTGCAAAAACCTAGTTTATCCGATCAAATAATTTGAATACTAATCATCTCGCTCCTCACTATTGTTTAATACGTTTATAACGTAGGCCTACCAGCCTACATTATTCACTTGGATATACCCGACTAGGTAATTGAAACATTTTTCGTTTGGACAAACTCAGATTTCAATCCCAGATGAATCTATACTAATATAAGAGGAGTTTATTGAAATATCCACAAACTTAGACCAATGTCTGAACAAAGAGACGGGGATACCAATAAAGTCTGGTTGCAAAAAAAAACACAACATATTCCAAATGTATATTACGGGTCATTTTATAGAAAGTGTAGGGTGGATTCATTGACGTAATGAGCTTCTAGACTAGAAATGTATGCTCGTTGAGTCGGGCATAAATACTGTCAGAAAATCTCATAAACCTCATTCTTTTTTTTTGTACATTTATAAAGTAAGTAAAAGTTATAAACTCAAAAATATTCCTTCAGCAATTGTTGTACATTTGTCATTTATTTACTATGCATTAATGTCACTTGTTTTCACTCACTTTTTCACTATATAAAGTCCCGGGTTTCAAAAGTTTTAGAACCTCTGTATTATTGATCAAATTTCTGCCTTCAGCTTATGGCCAGATAAAAATCTGTTGTACCAAACTTATATGTTGTCCATATCTAAACAATTTTCAACTGTAATGACCACTTGACCATATAGGCCTACATTTCTGCCGTAGTGCCCATTGAACCTAACATTTTTGATCTAGCATTTGTGTCTTTTTTTAATAATGTATTCATGTTTATCATTTATTTTTATTTATTTATTTTGTTAATGCTATAGGCCTACAGTTTTGGCAAGCTGTTTACCAATATGATTGCTATTAAAAAACAAATTTTAAAACAAACATTAACAAGGTTACAAAGACAGTTTTGTGTGGAAAAACAAACTGAAAATCGGTCCCAAAATGGTCCAACCAGGCAGGTTAAAGGAAGGTTTTAATATTTTCAGAAATAACATCAGAATGCAATTCTATCAAAGACAAATGACAGAGAAGAATGGAGAAAGAAGGTTGACAGATCTTGTGTGGTGCCCCAGCAGACCAAATGATAGGTGAAAGTGAATGTAAAGTTAGATGTAAACCTGGCCAAACTGACGTCTAATGGTGAATATGCCTGGTCGAGCGGTTTGCACGCTGGACTGTCGTTTGGATTTATCGATTGTCCTGGGTTAAAACCCTGCCCGCTCCCATCCCCAGTGATCCTGCGGGAGGTTTGGACTAGGAAGTAACTATCTTCAACTCTGAAGGAACATCCGAAACATGTAAAACAAACAATATATAATTGTTTTGTAAAGGGTCAATCTCTTATTCAAATCCTCAAGAAAAAACATTTCCGTAAAAAAAAAAGTTAAGCGTGCCATTTATATGTTGCAGCAATGCAGTTCATGCAATTATGAAAAACAACTTATTAATTGTTATTATAAATTATGTCCAACATAAAAGAATGGACGGGACTACCAATGTAAGAAGTTCTAATCAGGGCAAAGGATAGAGAGGAATGGAGAAGGACAGTCTACAAGTCTTGTTTGGTGCCCCAACAGTCCACCAGACTTAGGGCTAGCTAACAGGTATATGGATACTAATTAATTTTTTTTCTCTTCAAAAAAAAAAAGAAAACTTTTTGTGCGTAAATGTAGTAATTAGTATGACAGAACTTACATAACTTAGCAATACAAATGTAGTAAAAAAACTTTTTTGACAAAAAATATAAAACCATTTGCATAAATATGTTGAAAATATGGTAAATTGTTAGCTCCCCTTCTAAAGAGCCTGCCGTGTTTGTTACTGTTAATAGTGAATAGGTGTAAAAGTGGTGTATTATTATGAAAAAACTGCTTGCAAAAGTGATTTTAAAAAATCCCTTTCAGAAAAGAAAAAAGAAGCTGTTGAATCAGAACTTTGAATGGTCTACGTTCTAAAATATTATGGTGTCAGATTTTCACTATCTTTTCTAGTTTGCGAGATCTAAACATAACATACGGACAGACATTCCACAAAAAACTAACAGCGTCTTTTCCCCTTTCGGAGGGCCGCTAAAAATGATATCAGCTAAAATAAAACACATGTGCCAAATATACATCCTTTTTATTTAATTACAAAATATATACAATACAAATCATCATAGCAACAAGTTTATACAACAACAAATATATTCCATTGAAAAAATTCCTATAAGCCATAATGCATGAATGCTTCATTAATAACTTTTGCATAAATGCATAGACAACTTAGTGGACATGGGTAGAGAAACTAGTGTTGTGTCCAGAGGTTCAAGTAACATTAGGTCAAAACCCTGAACACCAGGAAAGTTTGTCCATCTCATGGTCAGATCAAGTGTCTCCCAGGGAGTCAAACAGTTTTACTACTAAATGTTTCCTTTTTATTTCCTCCACTTATTTTTCTACACTCTTTAAATTGAATGTCTACATCTTTTTTGTACTGCTCCAGTTGGATTTGAAAACAAAAGGTAAGTCTTAGCAAACATTAATCAGGAGATTATGTTGATCCTCAGTATTGTCCCTTAGTAATACCATTCCTAACACATCACATTTAGATTGAAACTTTGCTGCTGACACTATTGTATCCAACACATACATATATTCAGCCTGTCAGGTCTCAGTGAAAGAGAGCAGCTGGACCAAGACTGTCTAGAATTAGAAGTGACTGACCCTAGAGTTAGAAGTGACTGACTCTAGAATTAGACATGACTGACCCTAGAGTTAGAAGTGACTGACTCTAGAATTAGAAGTGACTGACTCTATATTTAGAAGTGACTGACTAGAATTAAAAGTGACTGACTCTAGAATTAGAAACTCTAATACAGAACTAAATCTAAATGTAATTGTCTACAACCAGTTCTAAAGAATGAGTAAAAGAAACAGTGTTAGATATTTTGTACTGAACTTTAACCTGACAGCTAACTAGTGTAAATATCTCTATCAAATGTGACATCTACACAAGGACCTTCAAAGTGATTAAAGTGTTTTTCTCGTGAAAACTTGACTAACTGGTCTGGGTTTAATGGACATTGCCAACATTCTCTTTCCCTTTGTTCTAGTCCCAGCACACAGAGGAGAGCTAAGGAGACATGAGACAAGTTGTGTGCTTCAGTCAGAAATACTTTTTTGTGATCAGCAGTATAACAAAGTTATGAAGTGATAGTGAACAGACTAAAGACTAGACTACATTGTAGTGAACATAGTTCCTAGTGCATGGAGTTCTTGTGTTGAGAGAACTACAAGACAAAACAAAGACTCTCTTCATCAACTCTATTAGAGGAATGAACTTTCTCAGAATATGTCAATAAATAGATACAAACTTCATCACAGCCTGTAATACTTCACCAATGCTGTAACAGTAATAACTAGCAATTAGATCTGGCAATAAATGTACATTGAACCAAAGAAATATGTTTCTATGTGCATATACAACCCACAGCCAGGAAAAAAGTAACAGTCAACTTCCCCCTTTCAGACATTGCAATCTGGCAGATGATGTAAAGGTCATCTGTTCATGTGGCTTATGGTTAATGAGGGTGTCATGTGGCCAGCACAATGACCAACCACCTTTATTATTCCCCAACTATTGTCAGATACCTATTAGAGCTAGTGGAATCAGAGTCTTCACAAGGATTTGAACCTGGGACTCCTGGTTTGGAAGCCAAACACTTTACCACTCAGCCACCGCGCCTCCCAGGAAATACAAAAATAAACTTTTAATAACATGAGCAGCTACAAGTTGAACTGAGATCACTTCAAAATGGTTGAAGCCAAAGTTTCATTTCCTTGACAGTCTATTAAATACAAGTGCATAGCTTAACAAACAGGAGGGGGAGGGGATGGTTAGGACACTAAAGAGACATGATTCTTTCTATCACCAAAATTTTCCTTCAACAGAAGTTCAACTTATTGTCTAGTGTGCTTATGTTGATGGCTTCCTTACTGAGGACAGTGTATGGGCCCAAAGAAAGGGTCTGTGAACAAATACATAACTATTTCTAAAAATTATTCACTTTAAATATTCACAAATTTCATTCTACAAAAGGAAAAAAAATCTAGTAAGAACTAGTAATTCAATATGTTACATGAAAAGCAACAAAAAAAACAAACAAGTATCCTTCTTATTTACAGGAATTTTTTTTACAAATAATAATGTTAATAAATATGGAAACCTTTAATCCTACTTTGGAAGTTTGTGTGTGTGTGTGTGTTTTGATAAAAGTAGTTTAGCTGACAAAGTAAGACACTCAAGTTGATCCACTGGATTTTACTAGTGCTGGAAAAGTTGAAAGATAGAGACCCCATGATGATGTTTCATCCTTCTGGTGAGATGCTATGAAGCTGCTGCTGGTATTAAGACTGGAGTCTCCATGATGATACTGTCTACTCCCTCTTCTCCATCATGTAGCACACACACAATGTCACCGCTGACATTGATTAGACATTGACCCTGCAGGGGAAGAAATCAAACAGCAGTGAACTTTTGAAGATTTTATACAATTTATGAACATCAATAAAAGAGTGTAATCAAACATATTTAAGTAACAATAGATTTTATATTACAAATTTATTCATTAAATGACTGTATCTCAATTATTATGATAGTAATAATGCAATTCTGAACAATAATGGTTTTAGCTTGAAGAGTTTGTATTTTATGAAAACTACATAGATTATTTGATTCAGGATCCTAATGTACATATTTTGAATAAAGAGAATGCTTACTAAGATAGTGGCCTACAAAAAGGTTAGTTGGTTGGCATTGTTATACTTTTGGCAGGATTTAAACAAATTATAGATCTAGATGTTTTTAACTTTAGTTGTTGACTAACTTATAAAGAGCAACCTTACAGATATGAACATTGATGGAAAGAATGATTAGTGATAGACAGTTTCTAAGTTTTACTTCATGAAATCAGTTGATGAAGAGCTGAATGAAATTAGTTGATGAAGAGCTGAATGAAATCAGTTGATGAAGAGCTGAATGAAATCAGTTGATGAAGAGCTGAATGAAATCAGTTGATGAAGAACTGAATGAAATCTTTTGATTAAGAGCTGAATGAAATCAGTTGATGAAGAGCTGAATGAAATCTTTTGATTAAGAGCTGAATGAAATGAGTTGATGAAGAGCTGAATGAAATCAGTTGATGAAAAGTTGAATGAAATCAGTTGATAAAGAGCTGAATGAAATCAGTTGATAAAGAGCTGAATGAAATCATTTGATAAAGAGCTGAATGAAATCATTTGATTAAGAGCTGAATGAAATCAGTTGATGAAGAGCTGAAAGAAATCATTTGATTAAGAGCTGAATGAAATCAGTTGATAAAGAGTTGAATGAAATCAGTTGATAAAGAGTTGAATGAAATCAGTTGATAAAGAGTTGAATGAAATCAGTTGATAAAGAGTTGAATGAAATCAGTTGATAAAGAGTTGAATGAAATCAGTTGATAAAGAGCTGAATGAAATCAGTTGATAAAGAGTTGAATGAAATCATTTAATAAAGAGTTGAATGAAATCATTTGATAAAGAGTTGATTGAAATCAGTTCATAAAGAGTTGAATGAAATCAGTTGATAAAGAGTTGAATGAAATCAGTTGATGAATAATGGACACAAGTATTGGTTACTTTATACATTTTCTCAGAACCAACCCTGTAATAATCTGAGCTTTTCATCTAAGAAGTCATTTATTTCCCTTCTCTAAATGGCTTGCGTGATAATGACATAGTCTCTAGCATGTCACTAGGAGGAAATTATTGTCACCACGGTTGAGTAAATGTTGAAGACAGATCAAAACTTAACAGCTTATTTAGAATTAGACAAAGAGTGGTGCAAATGGTGGGAAACTCCAAGAATGTAAATTGCTAGGGAAGTCAGGTGTGGACTACATGGAGGATATCGGCTACCGTCGCCTCAGCGTGGCGCCTCCGTGGAAACGTCCATCTAGGGAAGTGGAGCGCGAAGAATGGTAGCACACATAGCTCTCAGTGAGCTACCACACATATCCTGGAGAGAGGGTACATTACACGTGGTAGGGATGTAAGAAAGGCTCGCTAACCAGTCCGAAACCCCCACTGACCCGTTCCCTAACGGGGGCCATACGGGTGGTGATGGACCCTCGCACGGGTTCGGTGGGACAGTATAGGCATATGGAGGGCCCCCCCGTGGGCTCGGCCTCCGGCCTCGCACGGGAGGGGGCACTCGTGTGGGCTCAAGGAGCTGTGTCCTACGACCAAACGGGTGTGATTCTTGATCACCTAGTTGCAGGGGGTCTCCAGACAGAGGGGTCGGTGAAGAGCCAATCTCTCATCCTGGCCATGAGATAAAAGCCTTTCTCTGGTCACATGGTTCATTAAATGGACGAAGTCTCGAACCATTTGGAAATCTGACTCAGGTGTGGACTACATTTCTTTTACTAGTTAATAACAAAAAAGCCCCAACTATAAGTCAGTCTTCTTATTGTGAATGAGTAAAGTTAAAGTAAAGTTTGATAGCTCAAACTACTTCATACAACTCGTGTGTGTATAGCACAATGCTCACATTTGTGTTTTGATATAACTTACATTGGCAATGAACTACTTGAGCCTAAGAGCTCATCTTCTTTTTTCTGATAAGGTATTTATTTTTTCTTGACCTATCTTCCCCTCCCATTTTTACATCACTGGCGGGAACCCAATCAGCATTGCATGAACCATTACCTGATTTTTCTGGGGGTTGTTCTCCAAGATACAATGAGTCATGGTGTAGGCCAGTAAAGCATTGCCCCCAAGAGCTGCTACATGGGCTCTAACAATGGCCATCACTTCCAGAATGAAGCTCTGCATGAAACCTCCAACACCTCCACTCTATAGAGTTACACAAAAACATACAGGTATGTTAGATAACGATTTGAAAAAAAAAACACTGCTAGATCATACATTCAATTGATAATGTGAAACATAGTTTTTATTTTAAAATTTTTCTTCAGTCTAATCTGTGTTTAATTAATTTATACATAAATTTCTATTGCAATAAAATTCTCAAATTACTGGAGCAGTTTGTTAAATTTAAAAATATGAAGAGCGTCTCCTATTGCGAACTGAATGTGAAAATAGACTACCTTTATTTTCGAAAAGTAGGTGTTTATGCATATTTTAAAAGTATTTCTACAAATGTCTCAAAGAAAAGTGACTATACCACAAATTAAAATGCCAATCATAGAAGCCTACTTTCTTCTAAGCTCCCTGGATGCTAATTAAGCAACCAAATGATTTACCTCCTTCACTGCTGTACTCTCTCTGATAAAGAAAAAGTTATAGTAGCCCAAGTACTTGTCAATACGACCATTGTAGATAACATTTAGTGGAGTTAACTCAATGCCCATTGGAGGCTGCAAAAGAAAACAGTAAAGAGTATTTATACGCAAACATTAAATTTTTTCCAATTTGACAGTACCATAAAATGGAAAGTATCATAAGAGTACTAGATAACAATAGAATATAAATTATATTTACTGGTATTTTTTGTCTGGAACTTTCTTTAAGTTGGCGTAATGCTGTAATTTGATATAGATGCATTCATAAAGTATTTTTATACAAATATATATTGATAAGTAATATAAGAGTTAAAACTCAAAGCTAATAACTCTAAAGGTTGAGAAAGAGAACGTACATCGCCTGAGCTGACTGGCTGTGCTGCCCAGACGTACAACAGGTGGTGGCTGTGTGTGTGATGCAGAGTCACCCACACCATCTAGTGTAAACATCATGTCGTCTGTTTGGCTAGGAGCTGCTAGCACAGCTGAAGCTAAAATACAAAAACAAAAAATAATCATGAAGTCAAATCAAATTGTTCTTTTATTCAAATGATAAAATTTCACTTCCCAAACACCCACTAGCGGATCCAGAACTTTGGAAGGGGGGGGGGCGATTTTTTTCCAAACCCTAACCCTAACGCCCAGTAAACCCTAACCCTATGCATAAACGTGCGTACAGCATATATATATATATATATACACAAGAATAAAAAAAGCAGTGTTTTTTAACCTTCGTGAAAAACATAAAACAAAAAACTGTGATGTTTAGGCAAGCTGGGCGTCTGAAGGAGGGCTGTAAGCTTCGCCAGTGGGATTCGGGGCAAAGCCCCGATGCTAGAAGCGGTTTCTTGCATACTTCACTGCAGTAACGCATTATTCTGATATATACAGCTCATTATTTATCAATGGGGTTCGCTGCAAAGCCTCGACGCCAAAAAGGTTTTCTTGCATTCTCCTGACCTAAATCTCACCATTCATCCTATTAAAAAAGGACCTTTTGAATAATGTTGAAAAATATTCTAATAATAGCAATCCTCAAAAATATGCAACGCCCCCTCCCGACTTCACCATATCAGTCAACATACTAGAGAATAAGTAGAAATATAAATAATTAGTATATATTATTAACACAAGTAATAAGTTTGTAAATCAATTGAATGAATTCTATATTAAAATTCGTCCTCCCCCTACCCGAAATTGGACCGCCCCCCCCCCCCCACTCGAAAGCTTATGGGAGGGGGGCGAAATTGATGCCACCGCCCCCTCCCCCTGACCCCACCATATCGGCCAAAATACAGAAGGGGGGGGGGGGGCGAATCGTCTAAAAATATGTAGAAATATAAAATAATTAGTATATATTAATAACATAAGTAATAAATTCATATACCAATTGTGTGAATGCTATACTAAAATTTGTCCGCCCCCCCCCCCCCGATCCACCAGTGCAAACATTTTGGTACAAATCTCATGCCAATGCTTGATATAAAATACCTTATAACTTTAGTTTTAGCACTTAGAGAGCTTAGTATTTTATGTTTCACAGTAAAGTTCCATATGGCAACTGAATAAAAACATACAGGTATGATTCAGTCTTTTTTTATTAAATATGAACTCTTTGTTGTTTTCATAGCATTCCTTTAGGATTGCAAAGTTTGCTATGAGGAATAGTTTCTAGATTAATGAATTGAAACGGTTAAGTCTCACAGAAACATAGATTTCCAGGGAAAGAATGGCTGGTAATAACAATGAATATTATTTCCATTTGAAATGGATAATGTTTAAATGTCAGAAATTATGATCTTTAGATATTTGTATTAAGTTTTAGTTAGAAACTAGATTTTTTCCCCCCAATCCTTCATCTGCTATAAAGAACTGATAATTGCGTGTAACTGACATAGGTTAAAAAAAATTCCAGCAACCCAAGTTTTAGACTAATGGACATTTAGTTATAATGTTTACAGGACAAGTGTAACATTGATGTGCATAATAAACAGCACTCTACTTGGTCTTGATGTACTCTGAGTCCGAGCCAACAGTTTGGTTGCACTAGCAGATGCTGAGGCTGGCTGACTAGAATCTTGCAGTCCCAGACAACATCCTGTCACAGCAATCTGCAAGAGAAGTTCTAGATGAATGTTTTGGGCTCTACTAATGTGTACAAGCAAACAAGTGGCTACAACAATTGTTGTCTACTAATGTGTGCAAGCTAACAAGTGGCTACAACAACTGTTGTCTACTTACAGTCACTTCATCTTCATCAGGGAGATCAACATTGAAACAAATATCTGTCAGACAGCAGGGTTTAAAATGTTGCAACTTAAAACATAGTCTCTGAAACATGCAAAATATTGTTTTTAGAATAATAAAGATTGAAAGAAAAATTTCACAAACAATATTAGTGATTTTTCTTCTTCGTTTTAATAATTTAGTAAACTTGAGATACCAATGATGGCTTTTTGTACTTAAGCTCAACAAGTCTTGCTATTTTCCTCAGTTTGCAAAGGAAAAGCCTGCACCTTGTACCAATAATATTTAAAACTCTGTTCTTGTGTCATAGTCTTCTCCTTAAATTTGTGGGTTTTGAAAACGCACAACAAATGCTTCCATGACTGATGATGAGTATCTTATTTAAGTTTGTTTAATATTAATATGTCTACTATATTTAACAAAGATTTACTTAAAGAATGTTTTTCTTAAGAGTTTGTTGAAATATTTAGCAGTGAAGAACTGAAGAAAGTGATATAAGAAAAAAAGTTTTTTTCTAACTTAAATGTATGTTTAACAGTTTCATAGAAACAAAGTGTAAATGAAATAGAAAAAAGATTTTTTTACAAAAATTCCAACACTTTACCCTCAAGATAACATTGAAAATTTGAGAGAACTCTGTATTGTTATTAGCTGTAGGTTGTAGTCGCACCAAGACATGTTGGGTGAACATCTGACAATAGACCACACATCAAATGAACAAGAGCATGAAACAAATATCTTAAAGATGTAGGAAAATAGTTACAGAACATCTATTTACCAGTAAACTATGCAGTGTGGAGGACATTGTTCTGACCAAAGCTAATGCCTAGGCATTCATCTCATTTCTACAAGATGATGCATAGCCACTTTGCAATTTAAGGAGGCCATAAAAAGTATGACAAATATACAAGAGATCTGGCACACAGGCCATTGAAGTGCTTTCATGCTGATCATTTAGGTTCAGACACACAGGACACTGAAGGGCTTTCATGCTGGTCATTTAAAATAGCACACAGGTGATTTTAGTGCTGGCACCTAGGCCATTTAAATGCTAGTACATAGGTAGTTTAAGGGCTGATTGAGTAATATATAGACAGAGTGGTGCAGCACTGGGTTCTGAATTTCTGACCTTCAAATAAAACATAAATCAATAAAAAATTTAACTAATTGGTTGTTGGTGATTAATTATTTTATTTGATATTAAAATAAGGGGAGTAAATGATACTTTATGAGAGATGTGAATGGATATATGGATATAATCACCGTAATACAATTCAACACTTTTTTCTCCCACTTTACATTGAAAGTTTGCATGATTATTCATTACTGATGACAATACAAGAATCAATCTTAAAATTAACCAATTAGTTCATAATTTAATACTAATTTGTTTTATATAGCAGAAAGGGAGCTAGACCTTGTCATTTTGAGATAAAGGCAGTAGTTAGCAGTACTTTCCCTTAGATAAGCTTTGTTTTTAAAAAGTATTCTTTTTTCTATTGCTTGTTAGTTTCAAAAAGTAATGTCAAGTTAGTTGATCATAGAGCTAGCCACATCATACCCATAAGTCAAAAACAGAATTACTCCATACACCTCTAGGGAAAGATTTGTGAAATAAAAAAACATCATATGGCCCAACCTGTAAGTTACCAGTAATTCGTTCTGGTGCTATGCCAGTCGGTATCTGTGTGTTGCAAATGTCAAAACCTTCTGGTGGGATGACATCATGTAGTATCAAGTCCACAGCTTCATCTTTCAGGTCATCAATCTGTAACATACAACACACACACACAAGTGTTAGGTCTGCAAAGGTTACAAATAATCACCAATGATGAAGCTCAACATGAAACTCTGTATGTTTATGAATGACAACTTACCACTAAGATAAATGTATTTTTATCTTTAGTTGACTCCAAAAAGAAATTTCCACTATCATCTTCCTGATCTGTGAGGTCATCTGTGTTGGCACTATGTGGACTATGTTCACTCTGACTTTCCTAGTAATATAGAAATAGATTTCTATTAACTGTAAGTAAGTTAATGAATAGAAATACAAAATATATTTCAGAACTACAATCATTCATTTATTGCACTATATAAATTTTAACAACTTGTTTAGATTTGATAGTCCTTTTTAGGATTTGTTTTAAAACTCAAGGCCTATGCTTGCAATTCTTTGTATCATTCAATCATTCCAAGTAATGCTATTATTAGTGGGAGAAAGCAAAGGTTTGTACAAACCTAAGAAACAATTTTGGGAATTGTTGAAAGATAAAAAGAAAAGTTGATTCTACTTCACCAGCTCTTTTGAAATGATAGAATTGATAAAAATAATTTATTGCTTTTATGTAGTGCAACTTTCATGCTTTTTTTTTTTAGCATGCTCAGAGCTGTATGGCCCAATCTCATTTGTCGGAGTGGAGGGGGTATCTGGGAGAAGGTTTTCTGCGCCACCTTTAGACGCTCAGTAAACACAACTCTTGAGCCAAGTGTAAAACCTTGATAGGTATCCAAGCCAAGTTCAAGAGTACATAGCCTCTAGACCACCCATCCTTTTATATCCTTGATTCTAATGTCACCACTTACCACTTTATCTGTTCCAAGTCTCTCACGATGCAGTTGTACTGTCCTAGTGATTCTCTTCTGTAATGTCAACATATCCTGAGTCTCTTGAGCAGTGGCTACCTGGAGAAGAAAAGAATAAGAGTTTGAGTTCTCTGCAACTATTCCAAGCTAAAGTCTAGCCAGATAGCGTGTACTTACATCTGTAGAGATCTTGGGCTCTGGAGGAGGAGGAAGAGGACCAACAAATGCTCCTGTTGCAGTCTAATACACAAATACAATAGAGTATTTATTTTTGAGCTACTAGTCAATGGGAATAGATTATAAAAGTAGTCTTGAATGATTTAAGATAAACATAGGACTACATATTATTCAAGAAATCTAATGAAAAATAGGACAGTGACCTAAATGAACATTTACAAATGAACATTTACAAAATTGTGTTACACTCTAAGCACTCAATGTCATTTCAAATAAAACTAAACTACTCACTGCAACAGCTGCCAGCATGTTTTCTCCTAAACAAATCTGTATCCGAAGTCCAAACAAACAATTCAGCCCACGAATCTGGTAAAATTAACACATCCAACTACCATCAAAATTTCAACAATAGAATAGATATCAATAAAATGATTTATAAATAATGTCGGAGACTTACCTTCAACTTGTTGATTAGCTGATTATGAACTTCATATTCTAAAAAAGGTAAACTCTAAAATGAAAAAAAAAAATGTATATATAGTATAAGAGAATTTGACTGCAAATAACTTCAAAAAATTACTTTAGTTCAAATGTAACTTTAGATAAATTATTATTTACTGCTATAATTTAAAAAAAAAATTACTTAAAAAATGCAACTTAATATAAAATGATATTTTCTACAGATAATTTGCGCTGGATAAAAATATAGTTAAATGCAGCTAACACAACGAATTAAGAAACTCACATCACTAATATCTCGAGCTGTCTGTTCAGAGTTTTTATTTTTACTTTTAGGTCTGCAGATTCTAGCATAAAGGAAAGAGAAGAAACTTCTTTAGAACAACTTTATTTCACTATAAAGAAGAACATTGACTGAACAAGAAACTAAAACTCTCACTATATTAGAAACTATTGTAAACTATTGTCAAACAAAAAACAAGCCAATTGGGGTCTAGGGAAGCACCCCCATCTTGAGAAATGCTGCTTTAGCTTATTCAGCAACAGGATTCTATGTCTTTAGCACAGTTTAAGATGACTAACTTTTCCAATTTTAGCATTCACCTACAGCATTGTATCCCTCTCTCCTACTTTTTTTTTTACAAACTCAATGTTTATATAATTATTTTTTTTTACAAAAACGAATAAATAAATCTATATAAAATGTTTTTATTAAAAGCTTTGTTTTTTTTTCTTCTTATCTTTTTTTTTTAAATGAGCAGAAATCTATTTACTGGATATCTTATGCAATTATCTTCCTATTTACATTTCTAATTTATCAGCTAAACTCAATAAACATCAAATTGCTAAAACACTTACCTGGCTTGTATTAAACAACCTTTACTCCAAACTGGCATTGCTGTTGGTGGGTCTATTGTAGTAAATAACACTTCTGGGACATTCTTTTTTCTACGACACAAACCATTATTTTAAAACAAACACAAAGATATCTACAACATTGTTGTATTAGACAAGAAACATTTAAAGAAACATTTCTGTTAACAAATATGATTGTTGTAGATTTCTCACCTGCATATTGCACATTTTGTTAACTGAATGTCAAAAGGTAGATTGCCATGGCTATAAGGGATGTGACACAAAGAACATTTAGAAACTGGTTCCTCCTGGCTGTGGACAGAATATGTAATAAAATCAACAATTTCAAAAGTAAGTTATATAATAAATTTCTCTGGAGAAGTATATGTGATTATTCTGACCAGGTAACATCCTCATTATGTGATTTCAATGGAAACGCAAGACCTCTACTTCATCTGCTCTAGGCTTACAATTATTTTTTAATTGGATGTCTTCTTCATACCTTTTACAATCATAGGTTTAAAAGAAACCGCATGCAATTTTTAGACTTTAATAATAAAAAAAAAGAGTAGTTACCTATTCTCTACCAATGCTTTGATCTGAGCTTGGTTAGCCAGACCTATATCTACATAAAGATGTCTTTCCTTTTCTCTCTCTATGACTACAGGAGCAGCCTTGTCCACTGGTGCAATGGTAGACTGCACCTGAGCAACAGGGCTGACAGTGAAGGGGATAGAACTCTGTGGGCCTCTAAGGTCAAAGTTCAAATTAATCTTTGCTGCAGTTCCCATGGCAGACAAGATAATCACCTCTTCACTGAAAAATCAAGTTCAAGAATTTAGTCCCACATTCAACATTGATCAAACTCTGACATAAACATTATGCAATTAATTCTCTAGAGCCAAGGCATGGTACATAAATTAAAAAGGTCTTATGTAGCATGCCTTGGCAGTCTTTCAACTGATGGATGAGTATAGCTGCTACAAGACTACAACTGACCAAATAGTAGTTTGTTCTTGGTATCCCAGCACAGCATGACAGCCTAGTTTAGCTGCATGAGCTCTCATCTCAGTCCTCACTTCACTCCACCAGGCATCTCTGGTCTCAGCTTCCTCTGAAAGGTAATCAACTTGGGATTTGTAATACTTAGCAGAAACTTCTCATTAACATTTTAGTGCCATCAAAGGCTTTTTTTGTGTAAAAAAAATATGTGCCGGTACTCAGTGATGGATTGCCTAACCTTTAACTATTACTAAATTAATCATAAATTTTAAAATACAAGAAAAGTAATAATTTTTGCCCCACATTGAAAAAGTGCTGGTACACCGTACCGGTGCGTACCGTCACAAAAAAAGCACTGGTGCCATCATTTCTTCTCACATCATTATTAGTTTCACTTTGAGCAGCCAATAGATGCAAGAAATGTTGCTGGAGTGTTTGGATGTCTATTTGTCCATAGTTACAATTCTCTTTATCTATCATCTTCATTATGCTAAAAAAAATGATCAGGGTAGCTTTTGGTTTTCTAGGAGTTTATCCTTGCAAGGTAGTTGCAAACTAAATTGACAAAAATCCTAATTTTTCTCCAACAAAGTTTCAAAGTGATCTTGATTTTGTAGGTAAGTAAGAGACTTCTTTCATTAGCAAGGACAAAAAACAAGAGTAAAAAACACTTAACAAGGTTGACTGCAAGGAATACATTGACAAATTTTGATACGCACCTAATTAAAAGTGCTACGCAAAATCTAAAATAATTCTAACCTTGAGCCATAAGTAACTATTATAGATTAATTTTAAGAGCCTGAAGAAGAAAATATAGCAATAGATTGATCAAAACTTCAAAAGAAAGATATTTTATACACCTCATTGTTATATAGAATTCATATAACAAGAGGAAAAAAGGTTAGCTGAGAAGTTAACACAGACAGATTTGGAAGCAATATTTTGAGAAAGTAGCACATGGTTAAGATGTGTTGAATGTGTGATAAGTTAAATTCAACCAAATATTTTCTTTTGACAACCTAGGTTGAAATATTTTTACATCCTTTAAATGCTGCTGTCTGAAAATCTTGTTTTATAAATGGTATAAACTGACTGACCTGGATTGTGAATCTTGTCCAACAGTTTCACTGACCTGGCACAGACAACACCACCCAAGTTGACAATAAAGTTGGCTGGAAAACTTCGCATTGTAAAAAATGGGTACTCCTGAGAGGAAGGAATTACAACTGTTGTAAAATAGTGGCTGTTGGTTTTGTCAATGAGTTGTTGATACAGATGAAATTGTCTATTCTTTATATATAGTAACAATAAATTCACACATAAAAAGAAATAAAATTGTATATTATGAACACAGATAGATGACAAATTGTGTAGAAGTTGTTTTTTTTTTGTTTGTAATTGCAAGCTGTGCTGTCTTGTGCTTCAGATTATTCCAATGTTTTGTATTTTGGTTTGCATCAGTAAATTCAAGGAAAGGTTCGTATTGAAACTTAATCAAATGTGAATAATTAACATGTTCATTGGATGTGATCTACTTTTTTAAACATTTTCACATTTCAAATACTTGTCATAAGAATGAACTTACCAATAAATCTATGCTTTGCTGCACCACTGAAGTCTTTGAGTACAAAGGGTTAGGCAAGGCATTGGAATTAAGCTGCATAATCTTAGTGCTGTTTCCAGCTAGATTTGTGACTGAAAAGAAAAGAAAGAGCTATATCAACTATATAGAGAGATATGTTACATGGCAGCAAATAGTATTTTAATGCTATGTTGCATCATCAGAGAAAAACAAGCAATACCAAAGCAGAGAAGATTTGGGGAGTGATAAAAACAACAATTATGATCATACATTTATTTTGAGGATACCCTCATCTTTGATTATTTTCCTACCACTAAACTATTGATATGGGTGTGGCTGAGTGTGAAGTGCTTGGCTTCCAAACCAAAAAGTCTTGGGTTTGAATCTTAGTAACAACTGGGATTTTGAATTTCTTGATTTTTAGGGCACACCTGAGTTCACGTAACTCTAATGGATACTGAAAATTAGTAGGGGAAAAGTAAAGGAAATTGGTCATTGTGCTGGCCATATGTGATACCCTTGTTCTCAATGTGCCACAGAAACAGTTGACCATTAAACATCTGCCCATAGATTGCAAGGTCTGATAGGGGTACTTTACTTATACTTGACTAAAATATTGCTTATATTAAAATCAGAATCCCAGGGAAACAGCAGTTGGATAAAGAATTAAATTGGCCAATGCTGTGAAATTTTAGAAAATGTGTACACTTTAGACTTATTTAACTCAATCATTAAACAGCATGATACATTCATTTTTTTTTATTGCAAGGCATATATTATGTATTCATTTAACATAATTAATAGTGCTTACAGATATATTCGAGAATGAACTTTTCAAATCACCTTATCTTAACATCCTAAGAGTTACAGAGAATGTTTTTTTTTTTATATGTGTGCTAATTGTTTGAATGCTATTTTCTTATCACATTTATTTCTGCTTCTGTAAGTTATCCTGTCACAACCATCATATATATTTTGCCTATGAACTGGACACAACAGAATGAAACAACAAATGTTTTGGAAGAAGAAAATAGGAACTAATGAAATTGTCTGAATGGAGTGTCACCAGAGAATGTTGAACCTGTCCTTCAAAGCTGCATTCTCTGAGAGTTACTGGATTCTCTATTGAAGAACTACTGTATGAATCTGATGTGGACTGCACAGTTTCTCTCAGATATTGGACCTGAACTTTCAACATTAAAATGAGAATGGAGAAGAAGAACTAGATTTTGTTTCCCTCTAAAGTTGAAGTTTCATAAACATTTTGTGTTAACAATTGAATCTTATGTTTAGATATGTTGTAGTTAACCATTGTTTCTTATCTCACTGTCTCTTAAGCAGGGACAAATATTTTGTTCTATTGACTGAAATAACCTGCACATTTGAAACATTAAAAGCATGCCAATACATTTCTTACCTTTAGGTGGTGAACCGATTTCTGAATCTGACATTCTCCTATTAACATCTGGCCCAGGTCCTATTCTAACAGGAGATGTGGAGTTTCTCTGTGCCAGCTGGTGTACAGGTGGTGAAACTGGTGGTGATGTTGATGCTGAGCATGCTGTATCCACTGAGCCAAGGTCACACAGGCGTGATTGCGGCGTTAAGGTGTTGGAAGAGGACAGGGTGAACTCTTCAGGGAAGGAGGAACTGTAAGGGAAATTGAACAGGGATTGGTTTGGGCCACCACTCGGATGAATGAAAGGTGGAGCGGAAGGCGGTGGGCTTCTGGAGTAGCACGAGGAGGACTGGCGAGAGAATGGTCCTGACTTTGGGGAGATGGTGGATGGGGAAGTGGAAGGTGAGGGTCCAGGACTGGACAGCTGCCTACACACTGGGGCATGTCTATCCATTTTTGTATGGAATGTGTTTTGGTGGTGCAGGCTCACCGTGTGCCTCCGCATGCTACATAACAATATGGGTGGAAGGGAAGAAAGAAATTAAAATGCAAAATAAATGACCTCAAAAAGTCAGAAATGCAACACATCTCAACTGATTTTTAAATGTTAGGAATGTGTATTAATTGTCTTAGAAAAGTGTTGTAATTATCACCTCAGTATCTCTTTTAGCCTTTTTCTATCTTAACAATATCTTTTATTTTGTAGTCAAATTGATTTTGTTACTAAATGGCAAGAAATTCAATGTGCTACTTTTTAACATTAACATGTTTCTTTGGATTTTGTTTGCTTAAGTTATAAGCTTAGTTATTCTTTCAACTCTAAAATTTAATTAGTCTCAACTTAATTTTGAAATACTTATTGGGAACAGTGTAAAATGTACAAGAAAGTTTTTAAAAAAAAAAAGTTAGTTAACAAACACAAATAGATGTAGTACTGAAACTGTTAGTATACGATTCAAACATGGATAATAAGGATTAGAAGTGGCCAATTTTTAAACAAACCAGTAAAGATATTTCAAGTGTAACCAAAAGAGTTATTTTTAAAAAAATGATAAAAGAGATTTAAAAGTTGCATCTTTTACTCTCTAGAGCTTAACTTTTCCAGCTTAAATGGTCCTCGTTTAATCAGATGTTTTCTTGAAATAATACATAGAGTACATGTGATCAAGCAATGATATATTTCAACTATTGCTAGATGATATAATAAGACACTATGTATTTTAACTATTGCTAGATAAGTCTTGACACTGTATTTTAACTATCGCTTGATAGGTCTTGACACTTTGTATTTTAACTATTGCTAGATAGTCTTGACACTTTATATTTTAACTATTGCTAGATAGGTCTTGACACTTTATATTTTAACTATTGCTAGACAGGACTTGACACTTTATATTTTAACTATTTCTAGATAAGTCTTGATACTTTGTATTTTAACTATTGCTAGATAGGTCTTGACACTATATATTTTAACTATTGCTAGATAAGTCTTGACACTGTAGTTTAACTATTTCTAGATAAGTCTTAACACTGACACTACAATAAAATGAAAGGTACAAAAGATGAGACTAAGACAATAAGATAATTAACCAAGCCAATCTAGTATCAAGCCTAACCATAATATGTACATTTCTAATAAAGCTTCAATGAAAAACATGTATACAGATCACTGTGAAAATATGAAACTATTCATTTATACAACAGACTCATGATCATTTTTTAAAAGGCATTATATTGGTTGCATAATAAATTGCATAATAATTAAACCAGGTGACATGGCTGTTTTATGATGTGTACTTATAACGCTCAGATGTTGACTTAATCTGGTCAAAGCTTTAAGCAACACAGGGATAGAGCAATCACTTTGGATACTGAGCTGGCAAGCTAATGATGTGTACATACAGATGCTACATGTATCTATTCAAATGATCTTTACATATTTCCACAAAAAGATTTTTTTTATATACACATGATGAGAATTTTACCATAAACTTCACCAACAGCAAGAGAAAAAAAAGAGAAATATTGTGAGTGTGTTTCATCACAATTGCAAGTACAATCAAGCCTAACTCAGTGACATTTTCAAATATTATCATTGGTGCATTCATTGATGTGAAATTGTGAAATATGAAAAAAAAGAAATAAAAAGATAATATACGGGTTGTTGCAAAGAAAGAGTCCATCCAAGTGGGAGATTGTTTCGGGGATCACTTTAATGGGTGATTATGTGAAGGTTTGTTATGAGATTTGGTTAATTGACAGGCAGATGGGAGGGGGGAATCTCAATTATTGTGACCAGTTCATATGTTTGAACTACAAACGTGTTCCTAAAATATTTTTTTGTAGAAAAGTAATGAAATTTTATTTATTTTTGTTTGTTTCAAGAAAGAGTTGTTCTCTTATTTCGCCTGCCAGAGAGAGAAATGTCCACTACAATCAATCATCATTAACTGTTTGGTCTGACACTTAGTACTAACAGATATTATCTGCTATTCAGAGTTCTAATAATTTTTTTGCTTGTAGCGCCAATGTAAGAGGTTAATGATGTAAAGATTAATTAAATTTCACAATAATCTAGATAAGTATTTTATTATGCTAATTCTTACTACAACAATGGAGAATAGGTCAAAAAAATTGTTACCTCTAACACTCACCTAGAGCAGCAAGGAATGGTCTTTTTCTTTTACTATAAGTTTTTGTGTGTGCTCACAAATAGTGATAGGTAATAAGGAGGTAAGAACTTAAACAGTTCACAGTTAAGATTATGATTTTATGTCTTGAAAAGAATTGCTTATTAGATATTTGTTGAAATTGTAATCAAGTCATAACTTACAAAGGTTGGACAGAGGCCAAATGAATAATACAATAGCTATATGCAGTAGAGTAAGTGCATGTATAGTAGTATTTAACCAAAAACAATAAAATATTTAGAATTAATTATATTCTCAAATGTTAATAATTCATAATAAGATAAACTTAAAGTGATTCACATATCTAAGTGGATTTTTTTAATGTACAAAAACTTACTTCATTCTAGACCTATCCACTCCTTATTCAAACTAAATCTTCCAAAAATAATTTCAAAGAAAAATGTATTGTCAAGTTTAGTGTACTCTAAATGCCAACATATTGACTCGTGATTAAACTGTCATACTATTGGAACTTTGTGAGAACTAGGTAAGGAAGAAGTGATAAATAATCTTCAACCCCTTGGTCAATAATTCATTTAGCTTGCAAGGCTCAACAAGAGAACTCCAGTTGTACAGAACTGTGGTGCATGACCAAGTCTCAATGACAAAAGTTCATCACTAAGTAATCATTTTAGCTTGGAGAAATTGTTTTATGACACAGTTTGCTATTGACAGCAAAGACCACCGATGAACCAAGTGTAGAGTAAGATTTAGTGATTCTAAACTGTATTCTTAACAAATCCCCCCCCCCTAAAA
Organism: Biomphalaria straminea; assembly: GCA_021533235.1. Taxonomy (NCBI): domain Eukaryota; kingdom Metazoa; phylum Mollusca; class Gastropoda; family Planorbidae; genus Biomphalaria; species Biomphalaria straminea. The sequence goes on from JADKLZ010001483.1 coordinate 17,867,554, forward strand.
AATTACAGCTTTTGTCTTTTGAAAACAAACTGAGGGTGAAGAATGTAAAGTCTAATTCTATTGACTCACTCTTTGATAGGTGAAACAGAAGAGGACAGAGGCACTGCAGGAGACAACTGCCCAACATGGAGTCTTATAAGAGCCACAGCTGTACCAATACCTCTCACAACCACACCAGACTCTCCTTCCAGGTCAAAGTTCTGGAAATAACTGAGTAAGAGACAATGAAAATCATGTTTAAAAGAGAGACTACAACATATATTCAATATAAAAAGAATGTTTAAATGTCATCTAGATAAAATTTCCATTTTCCTTCACATTGTCTATGTAAGAATTCTGTAAAATCTACTACAATAACTATAAGAAGAAATATTATAGACTTTACATGAACAAAAAAATAAAAGTTCATAAAATTAGTAATGATTGCATCAAAGAATAGAGAAATCAGCCAGATGTGGTCAACATTCTAGCAAGTTTAAAAAAAAATAAAAAAAATCAAAGACTTATGAATCTTTATATCTGACATATTTGATTTATTAAGGTGATAAATAGAAAACTCTTAGTTCTAGAAATGTTGATTGTTACCCTAAGACTGCATTGCCACCCATTTCCATGACTTTCACTCCCAACTTTCTCTGCAGTGTACCTTTAAAACATTGAGAAACAAATGTATAGAAAGTTCATAGAATTATAATCTTCTCTCTCTCATGTCAAACAATTTAGCAGATTAAAAGCTGAAACCAAGTACAAATGTTTCAAACCTGAAAGTTTGGAAAACAGTCTCTGTCTGGCTTCATTTGAGGCACGAGGAGTTCGAATCTTCTCTATCCACTGATACTCAGGGTCATCATTCACCACAAGCTCTTCAACAAAGCCCAGTATACTCTGAATACGCCAGCCACATGGAACTTCACAACCTGAAGAGATATTTCTATTACTGACACTATTGACTATTTCAATCTTTCAAAGCTTTTTATAATTCAATATAATGAAGTTTAGCAATAGTTTCAAGCAAAATTTAAAAAAACAAGACCTACTGCAAAAGAATTGAATTCCACATGAAGACTGTCTAAATTTATTGAAATCACTAAACAATTCAACACGAACTTGCACATTCAGCTCTCCTCTAAGACCTACATGGACAAATTAAACAAGATTTCTTTTCCACTGTTAAAATGCATTTAAGACCATCTATATCAATCTAGATTTATAAAAACATTGTTAATTCTATTAGTATTTTGAGACTGAGCTTCTTGTTACCATGCATAGTATCATAAATTGGAAACCATCCACTGATGATGTTGGAGTTTTCTCTTGACAACAATGGATTCAAATCTATGTACACTTTTCCAATGGGATCATGAGCACTGTAAGTGTCATAATCTAAAATCCTGAAAACAACAACAAGACATTTATAAATAAATGTATCTTCTGGAAAGCATTGAAACAATGTATAAGAACACATAATAATACTATTATAAAGTCATCCATTTCTGTTGCCTATGGTTTACAAGATTACTGTGTATTCAATTCAAAGACCAAAACTTTCTTTTATTAAAAAGAATAAAGTAAAAATTCAATAAGTGCTTGGTTAGGTTGTCATGTATTAAAACATGACTAGTCAACTCAGAACTCGCATCAATAGCTATTACAGCAACCACCTTCACTTATTCTCTACAGACACTAACATCATTTTGTATGACTGAGTGACATTCGAAGTGAACAAATACCTGAGATCCAATGGTTCATCCTGTAATACTTCATCATCAACCTGTCAAATAAAACTATTTATGTATTAGTTGTGTTCTAACTTTGAGATCAGAATTCACTAGATTCAACATACAGTTAAGTATACAAACAAAACCATTGCACCCTGGATGTATATTAGTACAGAAAATTAAAAGTTAAAAATGAACATTGATTAGTTGTACAAACCTCAAACTTAAACCATTCAGAGTTCCACTGTGGATTCAGTGACTTTTTGCAAACATCAGTCTTGAATGTTTCTTCACCAAAACGGATCTACCAAGAGATTATTTTAAACTTTAAAAATATAGAAAATCTTCTTTCCATTTTTTAAAAAATATTTTGTTCAACTTGCGACTGTACAATTGAAAGGGATTCCAGTGCTTTACCAAATGATAATTCAAAATTAAAAAACTGTTTCTAGAGATAAACTAGAAGATAATTGTCTACAACACACCTCTACAAAAGCATCAGTGAGTTCACTGGCTCTATCCATCACTGGCAAATCTCTTGCTCCCAAAATACGAACTTTAACCCTTCCTGGCATCTGTAAGAAGTTATTGATGCACAAGATTAAAAAATAATATTACACTCGTCCCATGACAACAAAATGAAATGAAAATATATTAAAACAAATTAAAACACAAATAAATGCATAAAATTTGTCACTGTTGACACTGTATTCTCTTTACATTTAATATATTTTGAAATAATAAAAATTAATATTTCATTATAACATTTTTTTAAAATCATAAGCAAAATAAAAAAAAAATGAATTTGGTGCATTTGTCTAACAGGGGATGAAGGTATTTTTTTTTATTAGAGAAAAAAACAATTCGTTTACTTATAACATTATTTTTTTCTTTTATTGTTTTTTAATGCACTATATCAATGACTACATCAGCAATATTCTTGAAAGTTAAGACCCGCGGGCTGCGGGTAATATCTGTCTCTAGTGTATTTATTTATATATATATCTCGAGAGAGATGATCATATTTGTTTGCAACTTTATGTGTGACTAAAGAGGCCAATCCATGATACACAGATATGCGGTCACAGGCTGGTATCTGCAATCCAGGACCTTTCCATTATGCTAGCTCTAGATAAAGATTGATCCAGTGAGACTTTTTCCCAACTGTTAGTGTTTGCATATAAATATATATATATATAGAAGGACCATCTAACATACTCATAGAGACAGAATTAGACTGACTTTTTGCAGAATATGTTCAATATCTAATGATTAATCTAAGCAAATCCAAGGCAAGACAAATTTTTGATTTGAAAGTTTCTGCATTTGTGTTTGTTGTGATCATTTAAATTTAGTGATTTACACACCATTTGACATCATTTGTTATTATTAATTAAACATCCTTAACTTCTATAGTAGACTCTATATATATACTATATATAGAATAATAGATAATATTAATATTTTAATAATAATTAATCAATAAATCATTAATTAATGTTGTTTACAATACATATGATATTAAATAATAAAATATTATTAATATTATAATTATCATTATTATGTAGAATCTAGATCTCTAGATTCTAGAATGTCTAGATCTATTAAATTACCTTTCCTTAAAATACTTAGATTTAAATGTCAAACTATATCCAGATCAAATGTAATTCTGATAATTATAATGCCACTAGATTTTTGTTTTAATTTTGTACTCCCGACGGCCCCATAGTAAGCCATTATAAAATAAAGACTGAATAGTCGAAAATAGGTTACTTTCTGACTTTGTTAAAAAGACAACAAAATGCCTAAAGTCTAAAGAAATATTTAATTTTAACGTCTTTTTAGTAGATCTAGAAAAATCTGCAAATGTATAATGATAAATTAATGTGTTACTCAAATATTTAGTACAATAAACCATCATTAGTTTAAATGTTTCATATAGATCTAGATCTAGATTTTACCTTTAGACGCTTAACTATTTTCTTCTTTCAAATCATAATCTTAGCTTTAGCAGACAACAAAACGGTAAACAGATTATGCACTGAGCAGTTACCGACAATAGCCGAAAACAAATATTGAAGAAAAGTTCTAGATCTATACATATAGTTAAGTGACAAAAGTTAACTTGGTTAGAGAACTAGATCTGTGTTACTCATAGACTGCATGTAGTCTCTGGTGTTCCTCAAACGTTTGTCTATCTATCTATCTAGATCTTACTATTTCTATCTATCTATCTATCTATCTATCTATCTAGCTGAAAAGGGGGGGGGGGTAAACTCAAAACCCCTTTTGCTTGGCTACACTCAAAGCATTTTGAGTGCGTAGTTTGCTTTTTTTTTTTTTTTGAAGAGGTAAGCCTATTTTTAGCTTCAAACCCCCCCCCCCCAAAAAAAAAAGGGGGGGGGGGGGTTTAAACATAGAATTTTGAGTGTGTATTTTTTTTTTATATTGAAGAAGGGTTTTTATCGTAAATTTCGGAGGTTTTTTTTTAAAAACAAAATATTCTTTAGCTTTGCTCTTGGAATTTGGGGATTTTCGTTAGAATTTTTTTATTGGAGAGGGTAATTTAACTGCAAAACCCCCCTGCGGTAGCTTAAACTCAAAACCCCTTGGCTGTGCTTGTGCAAGTGATGGTTTAGTATTAAAATCTCAACCAAAATAAACAAAATCAAAGCAAAAAATCAGTCACTAAACTCCGATTCCCCCCCCC
>JADKLZ010001483.1:17911084-17928491 GCA_021533235.1 Biomphalaria straminea
AAGTAAAATATAAACAAAATATAAAATACTAGTCGACCTGCGGCATAGCATACGCCGCTATTTTCCAGGGCAGGCCTTAGGCACTGCAACATATGCGACCACAGTGGGTCCCGCACTTTCTTTGGACCCGTGCTACATTTTAGGTGTATAAATTATTAAATTGAACCATTTTATAACATATAACAGATTTCCCGCGGCCTCTAGTCGACCGGCGGCATAGCATACGCCGCTATTTTCCAGGGCAGGCCTTAGGCACTGCAACATATGCGACCACAGTGGGTCCCGCACTTTCTTTTTCCAGTCTATATTTATTTATGTCTATGGACCCGTGCTAATTTTTGGGTGTATAAATTATTAAATTAAACCATTTTATAGCATATAACAGATTTCCCGTGGCCTCTTGGACTTGATTTACCAGAAGCCCCTGGAAATCTCATGAAATGTTATTAAATATAGGCCTACGAAAAAGTCCTGGAAATCTCCGGAAATTATTAAATGTCGATCTAGATTAGTTTCAAGAGTCTTACGACACAATAGGCCTATAATCTCTTCCGGCTTCCACTTTTTTAACCTCCCTTCCATTCACTACACAAATTCATGAGAGAGTTTTATGAAACAAATATTTGTGCATTGTACTTCATTTTATGTCTAGAATCTATGTCTTTAAATTGTGTTTAATCTCTAAGACCATAGACTATATATATAGTCTATGTCTAAGACTGAGGATCATGCAATTTTTTTTTTCATAATTTAGAAATCATAATTCAATAGTAGATATATATACATGCGTTTTCTAGTTACAGGAAGTTACTTCCTTTTTCCGGTCTATATTTATTTATGCATGGAACTATACTAAAGGAACGCTGACTTCGAGGTTTTTTTACAAAGCCGTATAGAAAACAGGTTCTTTGCGCATGTCAATACGCATCCTGCAATTTTTACAAAATAAAATGATGGAAACAAAGAAGGATTTTACGCCTCGAACGCGAGCGATTTACCCGTGTTGATTAGAAAATGTTTTTTAGCTTTTTCTAAACAGGTCGATAAAAACTTTAACCATTTTCACACAAGTTGTTATGGTAGATATAATTTATTAGAGTAAGAGCTTATCACAAATGATTTTATTTTTGATCACCCTTGGCGTCAAATTCACTCTAAGTCGATGCCTCTGTTTTGAAGTTGCCGTTCAATTAGTGAAGTTTATGTTAGGTAATTTCTACTAGATCTGGGTAATTTTTTATGCGCTACTTATAAATGTAGATCTACTTGTATACATAGAGAATGTCATTCATATCTCTCATTAGTTTAATTCATATTTGCATAAGAACAGTCAACAGTAATTAATACAAAACCTATTCCTAAATAGGCTAAATATAAGCCTATTGTAAACGAAGTTAATAAACGTGGTGCGATCGATAAAAAGGAGCCCTTTTATTAAACAGTAAATGTTTTTAGAGCTATAATCTAAATATAGTATTAAGAGATTTTTAAAAATCTAGATTATGAAAAAACAATGTAACCTATTAGGTCTATTGAAAGTAGCCTTAATCGCACACGGTATAGGCCTATTTAGATGCTATTATATTTTAGCAATCTTTATAAAGTCAAGCATAACTATCTATATCTTTACAATATTAGAAATGGACATTTTAATTCTAGACTACATTTAAAAATAATCAACTGTAATCAACGTGTAAGTCTACCTAATTAATGTACCCATAGCCTATCATATCTAGATCTAGTATGCTTTTTTTTTGTAGACGATATTTATGAGCCTAGAATAGATCTAATATATGATGCTACTTAAAACCATGTTAATAAAGTACTTTTAATCTGGGTATATTTAAAACTAGAAAATAGATCTAGGCATTTTCCTTAACGTAAATAGATCTACAGTGTTTACAGACAAATAAAATGCCGTAATCTAAAGTAATATTAGATCTAGCGCTATATCTAGAAAATAGAATCTATTTCTAGTGTAAACATAGTGCTTGTCTATAAGTTTTTCTAATCTAGATCTATTATCAGTTTGATTATTACAAGGTTTATATATTACGACAGTGTAGATTAGGCATCTAGATTGATTGTAAACACCGTAGATCAATATTCGATAACGAAAATGCCTAAATCTATATTTAAGTTTTAAATATACCCAGATTGCCAGATTTTATACATTATTAATTCCAACTAGCATTTTTACCCGGCTTTTTTGGGTGTTTTGATTTTTGTTTCTGTTTTCTTGTATTCATTGCAAGTTTTAGTGAGATTCGTACAGAATTTTTTTTTTTGGTTTTATTTGTTATGCATACGTTTTTTACCGCACTAGATATAGAAAATACGTGTGCAACGTGGAGTGTGTGCTTATGTACTTTTAAATATAATTACATAACAGATTATACACATAGATCTACTTGAAATATATTTTAATAGTTCCATTAAAAAATATACATAAATGGGCCTCTAATAATAATTTGAAAGTTATTTTTTTCTAAACTCAGTCAAAAATAAAGACTTATAGCTACAGTGATGTGTAGTTCCAAAATGTTTTTAAACACACATTTGAATGTAAATTTGGTTAAATAATCAAATGGATATAATATATTTTGTACGTTCGCTTATAAAACAAAAAATTTATCTTTTTGAAGATAAGCATGAAAGGATCTAGCCTTGGCCAGTCAAAAAGATGCAAATGATGTGCTACTTACTAATCTAAGGAAAGGTTTCATAATTGTTAAATTATATAAGGTAGTTTATTAATGGCTATCATTTAATTATATATATATATATTTAAATGTGGGCTACACTTAATGAGACGAACCTAGCTTTAGATCTTAGGCTATGCCTTTGTAATTTTCAGTCACTTTTCTACCATTTTTTAAACTAGAAAAATAAACATACACATATTCATATACATGTACTAAATTTATAGGCCTACTTGGATACATTAATTAATTATTTTGTTAATAATAAGGTAGGTATTTAATTTACAAGCACTTCTCCTTTTCTTGGTTAGAAAAATAGCAGGATATTGCGCAGTCAAAAAAAACATTACTCGAGTAGCAAGACATGCCTATCTTCAAGACCCAGGTCCCAGAGTGAGGAAAGCACATGTTAAAAATAAGATATTTGAAAGGGCCTTACAGAGAGACTTTAAGGCATACGTGTTTCTGCTTAATTATCACGTTGCGCGCAAGAATTTAAATTAATCTTCAAATACTACGACAAATACGACAATCTCCAAATTCCAATATAGAAAGTCTACAGGATAGAAGACTTAAAAATAAATTAGCAATTAAACATTAAACACTGAACCATAATCTTCAAATACAAAAAACAAGATTTAATAAAATACTCAGAAAGACACAAAGATAAAGGCACATTCCTCGTTCCAAATGCTAGGACAAATTTGTACAAAAGCTCCTTCTTCCCTGGCGCTATTAGAACATGGAATAAGTTGTCTGAGCTAGCCAGGAAAACTAGTGACTTGGCTGAATTTAGGTCATTGGTTAATATGTATGACTAAATGAATGAATGACTAAATGACGCGTAGGACGTAATCATCTTCTTTATTTATTTATTTTTTTTTGCAGTTACATCTGTAACATATAAGATAAGACAGCTATTATAGGCTAGATCTAGAATCTAGATCTATATTGCAAATTACAGAAATAGATCTAGAATTGCCTACCAATCCAGACGTATAATAATGTAAAATCTAAGCTTTATCCTCTTAGTAGGCCTAAATATTCTAATGAAATAGATTTTAGACCTTATTAACTGTCTTAACATCTACTACTCTAGATATAGAATAAATATCTACGTACGTCTATATATATATATACATATAGATTATGTATCGGAGAGATAGGGAGAAAGAGAAAAGAAAGAGACACTAAAGGACTCTAGATCCACTATAAATTATTTTCTAAATATAATCTATTTCTAGATAATAATCTAATTTCTAGATTCAACCTAAATTTACTAGTTACTGGATCTCGTTTAGATTTAGTTGTAAATCTGATCCAAAATAGATTTAAATGTATAGATGAATCTAGATCAATATTTAAGTCAAGACTACAACTTGAATCTAGACCTAGAAGATAAATTGGCAGTAGATCTGGATCTACATTCAAGATACAGTTTTTAAATAAGTCCGTAGTAGAATTTAGACATATTATAGAATCCTTGCCCTTATTAAATTCTATTCTTTTCTTAGGACTGATGTGTTAGAGACATCGGAAAATGTTTTGGCATGATTATAAATGACCCTTGTCATTAAATAAACGAAGCATTAGCGCTTAGCTTAACCAAATGTAGGCCACAATAGAATAAAATGTAAACAATGATGGCATTTTGTATTTAATATTTTCTTTTTACACTAATAAAAAAATAATGATGATTTATTTTGTCGGAATTCGGACTTCGCAAAAAAAAAATAAATAAATAAAAGTGCCAATAAAGAACAGCGTAGAATGTGAGTTTTAATTTATCTTTTTATGTTTTGCGGGACAGCGGAACCGCAAGCTAATCTGCAAGTAGCACGTATAACTGCACCAGATCTTGCTTAAAAAATCCAACGTTGGAATCCCTGTGTACATATAATTTTTAGTAAGATGATCAAAAATAAAATAATTTGTGATGATCTCTTGCTCTACAAAAATATATCCACCATAACAGCTTGTCTGAAAATGGATGAAGTTTTTAAGAATTCGTTTATAAAGAGCGAAAAAACATTTTCTAATCAAGACGGGTAAATCGCGCTCGTTCAAGGCATAAAATTCTTCATTGTCTTTGTAATGTTTTTTTTTAAATATTGCAGTATGCGCAGACAGGATGCGCAAAGACCTTGTTTTGAAGTCAGCGTTCCTTTAGTATAGTTCCATGATTTATGTCTATGCTATTTTGTGAATGAAATAGTGCGAATTGGGTCCATTCACACCGTGGAGCGTACGCCATGGGATCTTCCCTATTTGCTTGTTGTTGCTTGCTTGTTGTTGTTTGAACTTTTGTGTGTTTGACCTCAGAGACTTAGAGGAATATATATATAGATAAATTTAAAAAAAAAAAAAAAAAATAAAAAAATAAAAATAACATAAAAAATATAAATAAAATAAAAAATATAAATAAAATAAAAAAAATATAAATAAAATAAAAAATGTAAATAAAATATAAATATAAATAAAATATAAATCTATCCAAATCCGCACTATTTTCATTTACAAAATAGCATAGACATAAATAAATATAGACTGGAAATAGGAATTAACTTCATGTACCTTGATTTAATCATTTATATACTTAAAAAATTAGCACGGGTCCAATGAAAGTTCGGGACCCACTGTGGTCGCATATGTTGCAGTGCCTAAGGCCTTCCCTGAAAAATAGCGGCGTATGGTATGCAAACGAGCAACAACAAGTAATTGGGAAGATCCCTTGGCGCAGCACGCGGTGTGAATGGAAATTGGTGCATCCCAATCCGCACTATTTTGTGAATGAAAGTGGTGTTTATATAATTATCTCTTCTTCTCAGATTATTGTCATAATATTAAAAATATTTCCACATTATTGTGTCGTTAGACTATTGAAACTAGAACAAAAATACACAGATAGAGTATACTCTCAGGTTTCACTTTAGAAAGTACTTTAATTACGCACATTCGTTCATTAGACATGAATACGAAAGATAACTCATCTCTCTATTCCTAGATCTAGATCTAAAACTCGAATTCAACTCTAAGAAGATTATAGAACTTCTCTTCGCAAATATAGTTTTATGCTTTAGCACATGAACCTACTAATTATAGTCCATTTAATCAAATTAACATACAAATTTGTTTTTCTAAAGCATTGTTACATGAGTGCAGCTATATTCTTAATAGCGCGTAAATTAAGGTCAATTAGCCATTTTTTTTTTAGCTCCATTCATAGTATTTTTCATTCATGAATTCACACATTCGCTTTACTTATAACAAGCAAATGGGAAGATCCAATGGCGCAGCATGGTGTGAATGGGAAATAATATATCCAAAATCCGCACTATTTTCATTTACAAAATAGAATAGCATATTTTTTTTTTTACTTTAAAACGATTTTAATACTGTCCGGAAATTTCCAGGACCTTTTCGGCCGGCGGCACAGCATTTAATAAAATTTCAGGAGATTTCCAAGGGGCTCCTGGTAAATCAAGAGGCCGCGGGAAATCTGTTATGTTTTATAAAATTGTTCAATTTCATAATTTATACAACTAAAAATTCGCACGTGTCCAAAGAAAGTTCGGGACCCACTGTGGTCGCATATGTTGTAGTATTTTTTATTCATGAATTCACTTATAACAAGTAAATGGGAAGATCCCATGGCGCAGCATGGTGTGAATGGAAATGGTGTATCCAAAATCCGCACTATTTTCATTCACAAAATAGCATAGACATAAATAAATATAGACTGGAAAAGGAATTAACTTCATGTAACTTGAATTAATCATTTATATACCTAAAAAATTAGCACGGGTCCAATGAAAGTGCTGGACCCACTGTGGTCGCATATGTTGTAGTGCCTAAGGCCTGCCCTGGAAAATAGCGGCGTATGCTATGCCACCGGTCGACTAGTATATATATAATCCTCAAAGTAAAAGGTCAAACAACAAGTAAAGTTCAAACAACATGTAAATGGAAGATCCCATGGCGCAGCACGGTGTGAATGGAAATTGGTGCATCCCAATCCGCACTATTTTAATTCACAAAATAGCATAGACATAAATAAATATAGACTGGAAAAAGGAAGTAACTTCATGTAACTTGAAAACATGTATATATATATATATCTACTATTGAATTCGGATTTCCAAATTATGAAAAATAAAAAAAAATGCATGATCTTCAGTCTTAGAGATTAAACACAATTTATAGACACAAAATAAAGTACACACATAGACATAAATAAATATAGACTAGAAAAAGGAAGTAACTTCATGTAACTTGAAAACATGTATATCTATTGAATTCGGATTTCCGAATTATGAAAACTTTAAAAATTGCATGATCATCAGTCTTAGAGATTAAACTAAATTTATAGACATAAAATAAAGTATACAATTTGTGATATGCAAAAATTTTTGTTTCATAAAACTCTCTTATTGGCCAGTCTATAAATGTCTATGAGTACACACAATTGCAATGCACACATTTTTGTTTCATAAAACTCTCTTATGAATTTGTGTAGTGAATGGAAGGGAGGTTAAAAAAGTGGACGCCGGAAGAGATTATATTGTGTCGTAAGACTCCTGAAACTAGAACGACAATACACAGATAGATACTACTCTCAGGTTTGACTTTAGCGCGGGAAATCTGTTATATCATGTTATAAAATGGTTCAATTTAATAATTTATACACCTAAAAATTAGCACGGGTCCAAAGAAAGTGCGGGACCCACTGCGGTCGCATATGTTGCAGTGCCTAAGGCCTGCCCTGCAAAAAAGCGGCGTATGGTATGCTGCCGGTCGACTAGTAAAATATAAAAACTGTGAGATTTTCTGTTTAGTGTAGACAGAGGCGTAGCGAGCATGCTACAACAGAAACAACACATAGTAATAGAGGCTATTATATATGTAATGTATTCAATATTAGGAATATAATACAAATCACTCCACATACTTAGAATATAGGCCCTTAAAAATGACGAACAGTCAGTTCCTAAATTCGCGTCTACAAAATACAGGACTGGTTTAAATGCTAAAAAAAAAGTCAATGATCCTCCGTGGTACAGATTCACGTTTAACATTTGCGTTTTAATCGATTTTTGAAAATTCAATCTTGATACGAGCCCAAATCTATTGCAACGAACATGTATTGTCATGAAGTATATTTTTATAGAAAATATTTCTCTACATGAGCGGTAAAAAATGTATGGTTTCAAGTCATCAAGATGGTAGGCCATTCAAATGTCGAGGACCTATCATCTTTACTTGTATCTCAGTTTGATCCACTAGCAAAAGGCATGAAAAAGAATCTTAATTTTTTTTTTATTACTCTTCGGAAATCCACAGTTGACAATTCACGAAATTTAAACAAAGAATCTTTTTTGTTTTTGAAGGGGGAGGGTATCAGTGGCGTAGCTACCAATGTGCGGGTGGTGCGGTCCGCACAGGGCACCAACTGGAGAGGGGCCCCAAAATCACCTCAGTGTGTATTAATTTCCTATTTCCCTGATCTTTTCAGTAAAAAACGACTAAGTGTATGGACACGAACAAACATAAACTACTGTATTTTAAAATAAGCTAACGATTTATAAATTCATAAATGACCTACCGTTTCAGCTAAAATGCCAAAAGCTGCTATATGCTGACAATGCTGATGATATTGTCCTTTGGAAATCCGGAAGGAGCGCAACCTCTGAGATGGTTCTAGAGAAACTGCGTTTTGAAGGCTTAGACATAATGGACTGCTGCGGTCATGAAAGGTCAAAACTACGGTGTCCAAAAACGTATTCTAGAAGTCGGTCCCAAAGCACTATTCATTGCCTGCTCAAACTATTCTTTTAATTTAGCAGAAATTTGAGCTGCTGAAGCTGAAGTCGATTCGGTAACATTTTTGCTACAGTAGACCGTTTACTCGCCTTTTTCTCAACTTAAACACACCGCTGGGATATCCTCATCAAAATAACCGGAACTAGCCTTAACCGTTTAGTTGAGAACGACAGGAGCGCCAGAGGAGAAGCCGTAAAGATGGTTAGGGATACATTTTCTAAAATTATAGAAACTAATTAACTATTATTAACTAGCAGAGATGAAAATTCATCGACTAGATCTGAATTATTAGTTGCTATTCAGTCTTTTAATTTTCTTACCTATCTTGGATTCTGGGCTCCTTTATTAACAGAAATTAATGATGTGCAAGTCTACCTTAAAAAAACAAGGATCGTCTATTAGAGACTGCTCACTCAAACTAAAAAAAGAGACATTTTTAAGTAGTAATCAAGAGAACATCGTTGACAACAGCATTACCTTTGCCGAATACGTGTGCTCAGATCTGAGAACCAGTACAAAACCTCAAAAACGTATTGTCCATAAGAAAATGATGCCTGGCGAGAAAATTGAAATACTCTGTACTTACACACAACGAAAAGCTACGAAGGGAACTTATTTCTAGCTTGGACAGGATTGTTCAAGAAATAATCACCCGATTCAAGCAACTTCATGATGTAGCAGATAGATATGAATTTTTGTCGCCTTAACAGCTATTAAATCCTCAGGTCGAATTCAATCTCGAGAGAACTCCTAGCGACATTAAATTAAAAACAACGAATTTCTGCTGTAGCGAAAGAGGCCTCAACGGTTTGCTCACAGTTTCACCAGAAGCCTCCGAACTTCCAAAACAAGGACCCGTTGAGCTCTTGAATTTTGTAAAAAAAAAAATCAACTAGATGATTCAATCCCGAATATTGTCATCTCGATTCGCATATTTTTGACTATTGCGGTAAGCTCGCTTCAAAACTTATACTGATCAAGAATTACTTGCGATCAACGATGACAAATTTACGACTCACTAATTTGGCCATTTTGTCCATTAAACAAGAGCTGGTGGAAAAAAATTGATTTTGATAAAATTATTGATACTTTTGCCAGCTAGAAAGCGCGTAAAATTCACTTGCAGTGTGTTTATGTAAAAGTGATTAATGAATACATATTATTTTGAACAAAAAAGTAAGGTTTTGCAATGTTATTATTTAGTTAGTTGTTGGTTGTTTTGTTTTTTTTTTTTGGGGGGGGGGGGCATCAAGATGAGAAACCGCACCAGGCAACATATACTCTAGCTACGCCTGAACTATACGCTAACCCCGCCTCCTCAATTTTAGAAACCAAAATTTCGAAAATATTTAATTAATTAACTGTAGATTACACTATTATGATACTATTGCCATGATGTCAAATTACATATCTTGGCGTTCAACAGAATTATGGAAAACAAATAAAACATTCTATGCAATAAGCGTACAATTTCTTTTTAAATTAAGTAGTAGTTAGTGTAGACAAGTAAGAGCCAATCGTTGTAAACTTTTTAAAAAAATATTTGTTTGAAAACATCTCTCTTATTCTCATGTTCAACCTCAAGGTTGATGTCTACAACGCACTATTTCTTTGAGAAGAGAGAAGACCTAAATCAAGTGTCCTCAAAACTCTACTAGTGGCCTCCTCTCCGCACTAAAAAAAACTTTTTCCCTTCCCCTTTATCCAGCTAGTTGGTTGGGAGGGGGTGCAGTACGCTCTGGGAGGGGGGCAGACATTTTCCTACAATGTACAGTTCTAAAATTCATTATCCTTTGGTCAATAGCACAATGGTTCTCTTAGCGAGAAAGCGCAAGTCAAATAAAGTTTAATTAAGAACGTGTATGACGGCTAAATGACGGGTTAATTGTGGGATACTATCGAAGCAATTGAGCACCTTCGTGTGTAATGAGCTTATCAAATGATAATGTTCTTCTTGAGAAAGACGTTTGCGTAAATAAAAAAAAAAGCATCAACTGAACGATGGTACGTCACTCAACTTAAGAAAGTACTCGCTAGAATCGAAGTCTTTTTTAAAAGAGCTTTATGTTTTTGTTGCATACGCCTTCTCAAGAAAACAGTTTGGAAGGTCCTACCTAGGAGATGAAATGACTTCATTTAATATAATATTTTTTTAAACATCGGTAATAATATCGTTTTAACTCTGTTACTTGATTGCTATTCAAGTATAATGCACATACTACAGCTTTTGTCCTTGAAAAGAAATATACATCTATTTCGCGCCACATTTGTCAACACCCAAAAGGGGGCGGGGCACGCCTTTCAGTGAAACGCATATGAATATGAATAAAACGATACATTTAAATGTTTATTGTCTATTAATCTATATAATTGAAGGTTGTTATAACGATTTTACTCATACGTACAATAATAAACTAGAATCAGATTTGTTAATTATAAAAGACTAGTCGACCGGCGGCATAGCATATGCCGCTATTTTGCAGGGCAGGCCTTAGATACTGCAAAATATGCGACCGCAGTGGGTCCCTCATTTTCTTTGGACCCTTGCTAATTTTTAGGTGTATACATTATTAAATAAAACCATTTTATAACATATAACAGATTTCCCGCGGCCTCTTGATTTACCAGGAGCCCCTGGAAATCTCCTGAAATGTTATTAAATATAAACCTACGAAAAAGTCCTGGAAATCTCCGGAAATTATTAAAAACTTTTTTAAAGTAAAAGTAAAGTAAAAAAAAAATATCTGGAAATATATAGATAAAAATGAAAATGGAAGTGAGATTAAAAGGGGGAAGCTAGAAGAAGGATATGGACGAAGCCAGTGAAATTATTATTTTAACGTAATTTGTGATATTAATTAAAGGGAAACTCTCATAGTTTTTCAAATTTGAGTTATTGATATATTTAAATTCTGCGTAAAAAGTTGTAATAGTAAACATTTTACCATTTTTTATTTAAATGCTTAGAAACATTTATATTTAATAAATTAGATAGTAAATTATTGACATCTCCTAAAAAACGGGATTCTTTGAGATTCTGTTTATATCTCGGGCATACGTCACTCCCCCCAACAATACTGAAAGAGAAACTAGATTTAACCAATCGTGTCGCTTCTTTCTTACAGTAGTTGTTGTGACAAAAATAAATTCCGCCCACTTAAGGTATCTCTCGGGTCTAGGAATTTAATTAATTTATTTTGTTTTCTTATTCTATTCTCTTAACTTGGCCCATATGGCTATAGTTAAGGTGATATTGCCACCCCTACTACCAGCCCCCTTTCTCGCTAGGCATCGATGTCACATTGTATCTTCCTAATCTGACGCATGTCTAGCCAGTCTATTGACAGGAGTAAGTTCCCCTTTCTTATCTGGACAAACTTCCTGGGCGGTGTCTTTATGGTATTCATCGGACGGAGGTCACCTCCCCCCTCCTTTCACCTGGCGGCATCCCCCTTACCCTCCCTCGTTCGGGGAACGAAACAAAGGGACTCTTTCGACTCAACAACAATGACCGTCTCGCGCACCTAATCTCCACCGCGTCAGACAAACAATCTCTGTCGCCCGGCCATATGGGTGATACAAAGGAACAAGAGTCTATCGTTTCGTGGTCATTCGATAAGGGCCCATCCCTATGTCCATACATGATACTTGCGATCAAGGTCAAGCGATAGTCTTCTCCTAGGCACGTCAGACAACCTAAACACCTTAGATGCCCCGCCTCCTGACTCACACGTGTAAAAGATACAGGATTTCCTATTTTCATGTCATTTCTTTCTGGAGAGCTGAGAGGGGAGATCCATATCTCTGTCTGAGCTTAAGCTTACTATATTCATTTCATTTCTTTTCCTTACATTGGATTTGGTGGTATGTACTTGGATGGACTTAATAGCCTCTTATCTACTGTATTTATGTATTTGTGAATTTATTTAGTGCATTATATTTGTGTACATATTTGAGTATTTCTTATCTTGGAATATGTAAGTAGTCACTTTATGTATTATATTTTAGTATCATGACTTGTACGACTAAATAGTCAAAGTCATCCACTCTATCTGGACTAGAATTTACTTATAATTCCTGCCACATGTATTTAGTTCTTTAGCTATTATTATTCATCGCTGGTAAATTACCGCTCGCCACGAGCCCTCAATATTATTATTATAGATAGATTCCTTGACCGGGAACTATCATAATATTTATATAACATGTCATATTATCAAGTATATATTTACGCTCATTCCGTGACAAGGAATGCCGTAACCATTTATATATTCTATTTTATCGGCCAGTTGGCCACATATATTACTTAGATAAAACCATATATACATTATCTTATTTATCTTATCCTATCATTATCTTATATCGGCTGACCGCCGTATTAATACTGTAACGAACTTCACTTCTCAGGCCTTCTGCAAACACTGCTTAACATAAACACAACACATCTAACTCAAGAACTTAACAACAAGAGCTTCAAAAACACCAGTGGCGGTTTAATTACAAACACATCAACACAGCCAATACGACACAATTGGCGCCACTAACTACAAATGCTTAAACACAATGGAACTTAACTAAAACAACAGTCTCTCTATCGCGTATATGCTACATTTCATTTTCAAAGCCTGTTCATAACACCACAGTTCTAACTGCACGCTTGCTATCTCCAGGACTCTGTCTAACTGTCCAACACACACTGTTCTAGTCCGTCCAAGCTCTCGGCTCACATGCGCCAGCACAAGTCACACTAGGGACAGTCTTTGGTTGACCTGTGAACCGCCTTCGTCTGTGCGTGTCAGTGGGTCTCACACATATACACATTCAGTCCACCACTGTAGAGTTGTAACAATACTATGCTTGGAAGAGATATATGAATAATCTCCCCTCGTATTAAATTTTAACTTCAAGAGATTGTGTCACTTGAACGGGCCCTGTCTCCAGTCAACCGTGCTCTATTGTTCAGGCCGCACGGCCAGATGTAAACAATGGCGACATGGTCGCTGACCATTAGCCAACTCCCCCCCCCTTTCATCTCGTTAGTCTAGCTACTCATGGTGATCTCACCTTGGCGGGTGTACATCACTATTGACTATTTGTTACTCCCCTTTGTGAGACTTCTCCATTATCACTATTATTGTAATCCCCCCTGATGAGATGCGATATGGATGTATTAGCTCCCTTTGATATTTATGAAACTAAGTTACTAAGTTACATTACTATCTGTTGTTTCCTTTTGTGGGACTTCACTATTATTATTATAATCATTGTCATCCCCCCCCCGATTGGAATGCAACATTTATTTGATTAACTCCCCTTACTATGTGTGAAACTAGTTCATGGTTTCTATTTAACATTCTGAAGATGTCCTTCACGGAAAGGCGTCTACCTCCCGGTGTCATCATTATGGCTAAGTCGATCTATGCATCTCGTTGCAGCGTTTATTACAGGCTGCATCTACTTGAAGCCCTAACTTCGTAACGCTGTTACCAGTCTGCTGACACCAGATCTGAAGATACTAGCCTTACCTACTACAACTACACACAAGAGTCCGACCAACAATCGCTAGCTAGAGACCCGTCACTGCAGCTACGTATCGTTGGACTGTCCCGTGCGCTAGGATCAATCACGCCAGCCCACCCACAGACAACGTCAGCATCAGCCACACCAGTCTCGTCAGAGCAGAATAGGACTTAAAGCTAAGCAACCAGCCTAATGACACTCAGACCACTTGGTTCTCATATCTTATGATGATAGTCCCAATTTATGTAAATAGTTAGGCCCCATCCTAACACTGTACAGAATTTTATCTTTGCTTATTTCTCTATGTAAATAAACTGTACATATATCTTACATAACTGCATTTGTTGCCTGCATTCATAACGCTGTGCCTATAAGTCTATGTGCAAGTTAAGGTCCTCAAATTCTATAAACCCCCTAGAAACCTAAACGGCCACCATCTTTGACCTACTTGTCACAGTTGTCAGGCTCTTAGGCATAGTCCAGAGCTATGCTATAGTTTTTTAGAGAAAGAGAGAGAGAGATGCAAAAGCATTAGGATAACCAACTCGAGGAAAAAAAATAACATTTTCATCTAAGCTTCTCCCTATCCCAAGAAGTAAATATATCGTGTGTCTGACTGATTCGAACAAACTGGTCAGTGTAAGGCTAGTCTAGACTACGTGTAGTCGGTCATGACAAGACAACCAAGCGATAATGTTTGTTGTGTTTTGAGTGGTCAGGCGAGAAAATATACACTGCCGTGGTTAGTCAAGCATGTAAATCTACTTTCAACACGCATTTTTTTTTCTTTGCTTACAATATTTAGATCTAACTGCATAGACCAAGATATATTTCTTTTACGAGATTGTAAACTTGACTGTTATGTTTTCCGTTATTCAGCAGGTACTCGGAGTATTAAAAGATTGTGTATCTATGCTTGACGTCACATAGAAACTACGTGAAAATCTGACCGTTTTGGATGCGCAGAAAAATTACGTCAGAAAAACATCAATTACTAAGTTATTCTAGCAAATAAAAAGAAAAGAATAATATATTCATTATCTGTAAATCAAAACACATATTATATCAAAAATTGTCAAAACCATGGGAGTTTCCCTTTAAAGTTCTTTTAAAGTGAAACCTGAGAGTAGACTGTGTATTGTCATTCTCGCTTGAACTTTTGAACTTTGAGAAGAAGAGAATTATATACACCACTTTCATTCACAAAATAGCGCCCTATTTATGCTATGCTATTTTGTGAATGAGAATAGTGCCTATTTGGATACACCATTTTCCATTCACACCATGCTGCGCCATGGGATCTTCCCTTTTTACTTGTTGCTTGTTCGGCTGAACTTTGAACTTTGTCGACTTTGAGAATTATTATAAAAGATATTTTCACCGCGCGTAAACCAGATCTTATTTTTTTATGCTTTCTGATAAACACAACGCATTAGGCCTACATGTAGATCCATCGCAGAGATAAGACCACAAGATTTCTAAGCAATCTCACATCTAGACTTGCAAGATTTCTAAGCAACTTCAGATCTGGACTTACACGATTTCTGAACAACTTTAGATCTAGACTTACAAGATTTCTAAACAACTTTAGATCTGGACTTACAAGATTTCTAAACAACTTTAGATCTGGACTTACAAGATTTCTGAACTACGACTAAGAATGAAATGAATGAATCGCTTAGAATGCTAACAATGGAGAAAGGAAATTTAAATCCACCAGATTCGTTTTCCTCATAGGTGAAGAACGATTGGATAACGATCTTCAATACTCTTTGTGCCAAAACGGTCGAGACTTTGCTTGAGGCTATGTTCCTGACAACATGGGTTCAGAGATTAGAGCTACTCGCTAGCGCCTTGTTTTGTAATGAGACACGACACTTAACTTAGACAGATTGATTTATTATCAATCAACCTTTTTGTTTATTGCATTCATATCAAAAGTATTTCTCAATAGCTCAAAGCCTTTACCCAGTCGAGTGGTTGACAATTTCGATTACAACTTTTAAGTGGAAATTAACGATAGTCCAATGGTATAGGACTAGGTCATTTGTTTCTACATGAAAAAAAAAACAACTAGCAAACAACAGAAGTGTTAAGTTAAGTATTGGTGCTCTGACTTGTATAGATCGGTCAGTGCAATCAGCAAGGTATAATTAGTGCCAGCCTCAATCATAGGCAAACTAGGGCCTCCGACTGATAGTGACCTGTCAAGTAGTTTTCACAAACAACAAAAAATAATGACGTAATACACAATCAGGGTTGAATTTCTTCCAACGTGCCCGAAAACTGATGAAGCGTTGGAACACATTTTATTATTTCTTTTCTACACAATAAGCTCATCCAATTCATTCTCAGCAATTTTGTACCGCCCGGAGTTTTATGAGACAAATGATTTAATGTTACACAAAAATATTCGTTGACTGTCAAACTAAGTTATCAAATTTCAAATTTAGGATTTGTCATTATTTTATATAGGCCCCCTTTTTAATGATGACTCTAGCATGCATCAAAGTTCTACACATGTTTGGGGTGGATATTAAATTGTATGCTCTGGCGCCACTAAGAATTATCTTGGTGTCATTCTATCTCTGGACATCAGAGCGTGAAGGGCTGTCAGTAGTAGGTCTCAAACTATTTCATTCGATGATCTAGAGAACAGAACATATCATGTTTGTTAAAGTGTTGAATAAAGATAAATAAAATTAAACTTTTACAAGAATACAGTTATACCTTTTTAAAATTATCATATAAACATTCAAAATATTTTTTTCTTAAAAGACCTTAGTGAAAATTGTTGAATGTCTGTCTCTCAAAGTTGATCGTTTGAAACACAATACTGAACCCGTTCAACTTTTAACCCTCTCGCTACTATAGTTTGACTATTTGATATGTACAAGTCTGGTTTTATTGCCGCGGGGTAGAGCTATAAGAGACAGTGATGTATGTCCACGATCTAAGAGTTAATGTAACATTGACTACAAGATCACTTGAGTAGCCCAGTGGTAGGGTGACTGTACACCCTGTTCATATGATACCGTTAAAGTAGCTGGCAAAGTTGTCACTATACACCACTAGTGACAAGAGACACATTCCTTTTAGGCACAGAATTTTGTGTTGAAGCTTCTTCTATAGGCAGGTGCGTCTGTGAGACGCCAGTTCTTTTGGGTCAGAAGACGACCTTGACCTACACAGTGGGGAGGACATGTAAAGGTTAATAAAAATATTAGGGTCAACATAAGTCATTCATCTCCTTTCAACTTAATTAACAATTAACAATTCATTTTTTTAAATAAAGTAGCATAACGCATGAGATCAAAGATCGAAGATCCAAAGTTTGAAGTCCTGGTGGTTACAGGAACAGAACC
>JADKLZ010001483.1:17958768-17973152 GCA_021533235.1 Biomphalaria straminea
CTCCGTCATTAGTTGATTCAGCTGAGCCTCTTTGAAAAACTCCGTCAGTAGTTGATTCAGTGGCGCACAAACGTTTCCATTTCTGTACCCGTAATTAACCTATAAAACTCGACCATTGCGTTGAACCGCCTAACGAAGAGGTTGAATCTCACGTAGCCGACGTTGTGAGGCGAGATGCCGACACTCCACAAGGGAAGCTGGCGCGATAGGGACCAAATGCATTTGTGACACGCCTCTGAGGCTTCATAAGCACTGGTTAAAGGGATAGAATAGCACCTTGTCACGAGATTCATCATCGCGATCTGATGGAACTAAGCCTCTGAGGCTTCATTAAGCACTGGTTAGAGAAATCAGCATATCTTCATGAATCTCATCACCGCCATCTGATAGAACTAAGCCTCTGAGTCTTCATTATGCACTGGTTAGAGGGATCGAACAGCTCCTTGTCACGAGTTAAGGAATCTCGGGTTGATGCCAATGTCCCGTTTTCTTTTTAGATGCAAAATGGTCCTTTACAGGCCATAAGCATGTTAGATAAGAATATTAATGACTTAGATAAACTAAATTTCAAAGGCATTCCATTTTGAAATCACTCTCGGAAATATCAATATCTAAGGAAGTGGCCAACAATTGAGGAAATCAGTTTGGGAAATAAATTGGGCAGACAGTTGCGTACTAAGAGTGAATATTGAACCTCCCATCACTGACCTGTAGCATACGTGGAACAACTAAGTATTTTTTAACGTTGGAATCGACAACCGCTGTAGTTTTCTCACAATCATTAGTTATTTCATTTTCCCTTATGCGGTTTCATAAAGCTGAGATAAAAATGCAAAGAGATATTTCCTTCCTTTTTGTTTTTCTTATATAACGAGCTGAATGAACGTGTGTGTCTACTAATGAAAGTGTGAAAGTGAATGTATTAAGTTCTAGATCCACATCTAGATATACACTGAGAAGATCAAGACTAGTCAGATAGAGTACTTACGACTATTTGGGGAGCTGGAGGTTTACTTGCATTCATGGGACAATAGTAAGTGTGGACGAGTGGTAAAGCGCTTGGCTACCGAACCGCGGTCCGGGGTTCAAATCCTGGTGAAGACTGGGATTTTCAGTTTCAGGATCTTCGGGCGCCTCTTAGTCCACCCAGCTCTAATGGGTACCTGATATTAGTCACATGACACCCTCGTTAACCGTAGGTCACAGAATCAGATGACCTTTACATCATCTGCCCTATAGACCACAAGGTCTGCAAGGAGAACTTTAATAATGATAATTGAAAAAAAGGTTCTGACCTTTGAGTAAAGTGTAACAATGATAACTTCGTTACAGTAGTTTCGTTATCACATACTACAATACTTTACTTCTTGACATATAACATGGCCCTAGAAAGATTTCCATCGCAAGTTCTTATTTCTTTATGTATTTGTTTTCCGTCCTAAAAAAACAGAACTATAAAAATAAAATGAAATTAAGGCGCACGTGGAATATCCATAGCAACGGCGGTACCCCACCAAGAAGACTGTAAAAAAAGCAATCCTAGAACATTGTTCAGCTCTGCGGCTGACTTATTGAAAGCTCGCAAGAGGAAATCAAAACAAGATACAAAAAATTCTTTGAAAGAAATCTAAGTGTGGGGGCAGAGGGAGGTTATGCAGCACTGCAGGGGTCAAGTCTGCTATTTGGAACTGACGTGACAGTTCTACGTAGTGAAATATTTAACACTTATTGGGTTGAAATGTTTCCTTTAATTGGTGTTTGGTGGACCATCAACAATGTACGTGCGACTCGACACCTGTACCACTCATGTAGAACGATCTAGCACAAGAACTTTTAGAGGAGGACCAAAACTACTTAATACCATGGACCTAAAGGTCAGTCACGAGGTATGCAAGACGAAAGTGTTGTTCTTATGGCATTGTTAATACTTACAAGTATTCAATGAACTGGGTGTTTTGATTCAGTTAATACTTTCAAGTATTCAATGAACTGTGTGTTTTGATTCAGTAATACTTTCAAGTATTCAATGAACTGTGTGTTTTGATTCAGTTAATACTTTCAAGTATTCAATGAACTGTATGTTTTGATTCAGTTAATACTTTCAAGTATTCAATGAACTGTATGTTTTGATTCAGTTAATACTTTCAAGTATTCAATGAACTGTGTGTTTTGATTCAGTTAATACTTTCAAGTATTCAATGAACTGTGTGTTTTGATTCAGTTAATACTTTCAAGTATTCAATGAACTGGGTGTTTTGATTCAGTATGATCCTGGCCAAACTATGTCATTGAATCATCTGAGTGATGAGACCCATACACACACACACATACACAAATATGGACATTTCGGACTTGACTAATGTCTTGCATTCATCTTCCCAACACACACACACGCCATTCACAAGAATACGGGAGCCAGTTTTTCGTTTCCCTGTTGGCATCCTGTACATCGGTAATGCCCAACTTGCGGCCCGCGGATTACATCCGGCCCGTGTCGTGGTGCTGACCGGCCTCTGGAAACCTTTGCCCGAAGTACATACTGAAGCCGTAGAAGCTTGGTTCCATTGGTCTCAAGCAGTTGTTGGTGGGGCCCAAGGCACGTGTACCGGAAATATTTGGGAACCCAAAGGTGGGAGATCTTCAAGATAATGGCGGTTGAGACTTGGCCCTACAGCCACCATCTGTCTCTATCGCTATTGCCACAAACACCAGGGGTTGTATTTCTTGGATATTCTTGAAACAACAAAGATGAGTGATATATAAAAGTGACTCTCTCTTGTTGCTTACTCTGATTCTCTATGCTATCTTACGTTTACTTTTAGATGAACTTTTTATCTTCTGGATCTACAAACTCTTGAGATAAGCCTTACCTCATACAGACTTTACACACTACATTGTATCAACACTGGGGGTCAACGTTGTCGGAGTACTGTTTTTGTGTGGGCCAGACGTCAAAAGGGGAACTACGTTTGATCCCTCGGGATATTCTAGCTGTCCCCGTCCTCACTGAGAGCGTTTAGCGCGCAGCAGGGAGGATAATTCGGCGCCATTTCTCCGGTGTCTTCCTTTATGAAAGCGTAGTCTTCTCTCCCTTTGAGTATCGGTTACAGTCGTCAGCAGTTAGGACAGGGGCAACAACTTGTTCTGTCGTTTGTTCAGTCAATAGCCGCTGATTCAAATACTTTTTTTTATGCCAATGAATTTTGAGTCCTGATGTTATGAACGACGTGGCAATCGTCAGAGCCTTTACTGGAACTGGGGACAAAATGAACAACATTTATAGGGCAGTGGCACTAGTGTCACTAACAGAAGTACATTTGGTCATAGCCGGTCAGGGGAGAGAAGTTTCATAGATAGGCAGAATAGTTTTACTAACTTCACACTTAAATGTCATGTATTCAATTAACATACTGTATTGTTATTTAAAAAAAAAATAGTAATTATACTTATTATTGTATAGTTTTAAAAAAGAAAAAAACTCTCTCGTCCTCTTAGTGTGTGCATTATTGATTAAAAAAAAAAAACTATTTCGTACACCTTATTAGTCTGTGTTATATTGCATCCCCAAATAAAAAATGCAGTGTCACAGTTACATTCGCATGTAGTCAAAAGTATACATCATACAGTGCACATTATTTATTATTTATATTATATACAATCCCTATTGGAATAAAGGACGAAGAGACGGTTTGTAGTAAATTTTGACTGCACCCTTCTTTCTGTAGTAAAGTGTTGTTGTCAAGAAGACTGGATCAACTTATTCTATACTGTTTGCTCTGTTGGTAAGCTGTATATATAGCTCCTCCTTCGTGTTCGAAGATGAGCACATTTCTCAATTCCTATGGACACGAAGATGGCTGTATAGTCCAATCTTCGCTTTGAAAAGCCGGCCGCATATGTGGCATGGGTGAGTTTTGTCAGTTGCAGGTGGGCCTGCTTTTTCTCTCTGCTTTCTGTTGGTTCGGCGCTCTATCGCACTGGCCACTCTTCTTGCTTCAAAACTTGAGACTCCGAGACTCACAGCTTCTCGCCATGCAGAGCGATCTTGAGCTAGTGCTTCCCAGCCATGGTAAGCTGTATCTAAGAACTGGCGAATATCATTTCAAGTAAACAGCTTGTTCAAACAACATCGCCACTCCACTAGATCTACCAACCACCAACATACTCAACAGGTCCTGGGCAGCCCGGGCAACGGTTCTTAGTCTAAACGTGGCGCCTGGGTGAACGGTCGTTAAGGGAGACCACAACCGCGTTGGGGTGCCCATGAACTTGCACTGGCGGGGATGTAAGAGAGCCTCAACAACCCTATCGCGATCAACATACCATACATTAAAGGGTTGCTTTATCACGGACACCCACAAGGCCGCTGTGGTACAGAGAATGAAAATAGATTCCCCGGCGTGCTTGGTCTTCGGCCTCGTTTCAAGTCCCAAAACTCTTGGGATACGAGCCATCGATAATAGGGATAAAACAAATGTCACGTGTGCTTGGATCTCTCCCAAACAGAACAGGCCGGTGGAGAGATACTTTGCCTTGAGTTTCAAGAGGCTTAGGGTCAACTCTTAAAACAAATTTAGTCCTGAGCAGTACCGCACTCTGCGGTAACAAGAATCATCTTCAAGGCTTCTAAAATGTCTTGGTCACCTCACATCACCTCTACACGACAGGCTTTATTATGGTTTAATTTTGTTCAACTTCATTTCAACGCCTAGGTTTTCAAACGTGGTTCTTTTTTTTTATTTCTTTTAATTTTTTAGTATTATTACTATTATTATTATTATTATTAAACACGTTGTGTGTTTGTGTGTGAGTGCAAAATGTTCAAGACAACAAGTGAAGTACTCGTGAGCCCGAATAACATGGTGGTCCCCCTCTTCCCTCCCCCAAGATTATGACGAAAGCTAATCCAGTTGTCACGAAAGAATCAGTACCTTTTAGAAACATCATTTCTATGTGGGTAGGCTTACTACCTTCTGAAAGTAAGGACTTTCGATTAAGTTAAAACTTTCGACAAGTAGGCCTAATTAAACTGCATCTTGACACTAAACTTCTTGACAGTAACTATCACGAGTTTCATTTTAACAAAGAAAATGTTTTAATACACAAATCATATCTCCTACTCAATTCAATTTCCAAAGGATTACATTGAAAAAAAAAATTCATGGTATCACAACACCAAATGTAAATGTTGTTCAGAAATAGTTCATAGTTTTTGCGTTCATTTGCTTGTCCTTTTTCCCACCATAGACACATGAAAGTCCGCATACAACCCACATGGGCTTACATCTCACACGAAATGCATGATCTTCTGAGTTTTGAAGGTAAAGGTCTTAAATTACTAATAGTACTAGTAAGACCAACGTTTCTGGGACACATAAACACACAGAAGGTTTAATGGATGGTGTGTTGTCAGTACTCAGTCATTCTGAAACTGTGGGAGAGGCTTGTGTATACAGGCTCTGTTCTCTTGTAGGCATAGAAATATTGAGGCCGACCAATATGCGGTTGTTATCAAATACATGCCCTGTCATGCTACCCTGCCTGATAGTGGCGCCCGGGTGGAAGCGATCGTAGGAGGAAACTATTAGGCTAAAGGATAGCAAAACAAGACTCCCGTGGGGGATGCCTAAGGGGGTGCGAGAGCATCCTCATTGCACTGCGCGGAGTTGTAAAAAAGCTCCCACAACATTGTCACAATCCAGGCACTATTCCTCAAGGGGCCGTTACATAAATGGTGTGTCCCGCACGGTTAGCTTGGTATAGAAAAGGAAAACTGCGGGGGGGGGGGAATTAGTGTACGCGGCATCTTGCCGCGAGTCTGACCCACCCGCAAGACATAACAGTGTACACTGTTCTCATTCAGGCCGGTGAGAGGGAGCTCTTGTTCATTTTTGCTGACCTAGAGTTCCAAGAGCGGAGGGCTCAACTCTACCTGACAGTTTTCAAGAAGAAGATCAAATACATTGTTCATTATAATATACCCACTGGATTTTATCAATTATAACGTCATAGTCACAGATATAGGAGCATTAACGAGTTGTCAAAACAACATCAGTTTTTCATGTTCATTACTATATCGAAGATCCAAAATTATTCATAGTTAATGATTTTGTTGGATCGTTTACCAGTTGACAGATCAGTCTGAATTTGATCAGCCTTTTGATCTGATGGCTTTATGGCCAACACTTAAAGCTGGACTAATCAACAATGTTCCTGGACATCACGTTGCGGAATTCCACAAGTGGACAGGCCGGTACGGTTTCCAGATGTTAACTTATCGACTTATTAACAAAGATTGAGGCCAAACAGCAATGCAGTGAGCTCATAAGGAGTTTAAAGGACTATATATAATCTAAGATTGATTATTCTTTACAAATTGTTCAGTATGGCGATAATTTTTCCCCAAATGATGTCTCCGGACAACCAGTTCAAGTAGATATGGAGCACCACATGGCCTAAAGCAGGGTCGGAAACCCGCGGCTCGCGAGCCGCATGCGGCTCTTTCGGTGTGAGGCTGCGGCTCTTTAGTTCTACACGCAAATATTATTAATTTTATAGAAACATTTTTAAAGTAGTTCTGAATAGTTTAAAGAGGGTTAGGCACAAATTCTATCTCTCAGCCACTTGTACTCTCGTTTCACCACACCCCTCCCCCAATACACGCGTAGTATATGTTAACAGTCTGTCAGAAGCTCTCGAATAAACGCCATCGTCGAATGTTTCTATGTAGGTTTCAATTCGCTTTCGACGCAAGACTGCGTGCTTTGGCTGTGACGTATTTTTTTTTTGTTTCAAGTAAATGAGTTAGAAGCGATTATCTTCTCAATTTTATATGCAATCTACAACTAATGCTTATCGGGCAAGCTTTGTGGTACCACTAGAAATTGCACAAAAAGGCAATCCATTTATGGATGGTGAGTATGTCAAAGACTGCTTCCAACGTGCATCTGAAAAACCGTTTCGCGATTTCAAAAACAAACCAAAAAATCGTGAAAAAAAAGTCAAAGACACGGCTCATTTAGTCAATTATATGTCTTCTTATGGTCCAAAAGAATAACTTAAATGATTGCTACCTCGGGACAAATTGGAGGGAATGATATAGCGTTTATCGTACATTAATACAATGAAAACATTAAGATCAATTTAAATAAAATCATTTTAATAGCAACTGATGGAGCCAGAAATATGACTGGAAAAAATAGTGGGCAACAACGATTCTTCATAGCAAAATAAACCATGAAATCCTTACGTTTCACTGAATAATACACCCAAAAAGCACTATGTACCCAAAACGATTCGAACCAAAAATAGTTATGTAATGAATTTGGCAATCAGGATTGTTAACAGCATCTTGTCCAAAGCAATCTACCTTCGCCATTTTAAAGAATTCTTAAACAAAATGGAGACTCAGTATTCTGAACTCCTTCTTCCTAATAAAGTGCGATAGCTTGCCAAAGGTAAGGTGTTGAGACGTTTTGCTGTATGCTTGAATGAAATAAATACATTCCTAAATGATAAAGGCATTATGTATTAGAAAACGACTAATATTTGCAAACATTTTATTTTATGGTTGATATAAAAGAGAAATTAAATGAGCTGAAACTAAAACTGCAAGGAAAGAGAAACCCATCCTTATGTTTTGATAGAAGAATTTTGGGTTTTGAAGAGAAATAAACTTTTTTATATATGTAACGAGATGGTTGTTTGGTTGTCTCGTTATGCCGGGGAATCTTTCTATCTTGAACACGTGGTTGGTGACAAGCGACTTGATCCAAGTCTTGTAGACGAATTATTTAAATAAATGTAGATCTAGAATTCACAATAAAAACTTTCTTGTATAAAACAATATTCAGGAAACTTTAATCATATGGAACGTAAGTACAAATATGTACAATAATAGATCAATGAAGTGAAATCATATTACAAAAGCATTTAGACAGAGCTCCTAATAACACGTCTTGTTTCTACAAAGTTAATTCATCGACTGGTGGGCGGATGTACTCTTGTCACGTGCCTCGCCAAATCTCTGGCGCTAACAAAATTGTCTTTATTTATTTCAAATTAACCAATAGAATTCAAAGTTCAAACATCACTGGGAATACCTGGAGCTAGTAACTCGTGTCTGGAGTCATCGATTAACTTCCGAGCCGTCTGGCGAGGGTTTACACAATCAACTAAATCCATAATGGCATATGTGACATATTACCCCCCTCTCCGTTTAAGCATTTTGTATGGCAATAGAAATGCTTACATGGTAGTAACAATATTTGAATATACACAAGCTACCATACATGAAATTATAGGAATGGTTGAGGTAACATATGACAATGTTCAGAAAACTTGCTATTACAATGTGACAACTTGTTGACAATAAAATTCAAATATAGTGGCATGTACAAAATTATTGAAGACTTGATAAGAAATATTTCGAACTAAATAGATGCATCTGAAACTCAAAATTGAATGCATAAATATAAAACTATTATAATATGAGACAATGTTGATCGTGAATAACCTGAAAAAAAAAATTTACAAGGCATAATATACATATGAATTGAATCTTGAATGAGTTACTTCTCTTTATGGTACTTGATTCTGAAATAATACATATTCAAACTAAACTGATATACTAATACATATGCTAACAAAACTGATATATTACACCTGTGGAAAAAATGAAGGCAAAATTATTAATTGATTAGGCACAACTTCTTCCTGGACGAGTATGAATTATATTCAATTAAGTAACACACAATAGACTATGGTACATGTGAATGATGGATATATACAGTTCAGGTCTCTTCTGAGTTGCCATCATGGTAGTGTGTTTTTCCTGAACTTGAAGAAGAGGTCCTTCAGTTTGCGAAGTTGTTTCCTTCTTGTGTTGAGTAAACAGATAATGTCTGACTGAATCGCGTTTGAGTTTGGCAAAAATATGAACTGTCCGATACCAAAACTCAATTTTCTGTTTGATACGCGATGATGCTGTATGATAATGTTAGTAAAATGCTCTGTGTATGAATGTCCGATAGAGCAATGATTGAATAAGTTTGAGTTCAATTGGTCTATACAGCAAAGTTGGCTAGGTTCATTTGTTTCTTTATGAAGAATGTTTGTCCATTGAGTGAATGGAGGGTGATGACACAAGTTGTCAATGTTGCTGCCTGCGGAGTTGACGTCACGGTTCATGTTGCTGCTTTCTGATTTAATGTTAATGTTCATGTTGTTGCTTGAATACCAGTCAATGTTCAGGACTGGGAACATGTCGGGAACACTTGTAGAGAGTTTATCTTGGTCTCTGAATGTGACAGTGTCTTTCAAAGTTTGTATTGGTATGTCATTCAGTGTTATGACTCTTTGACTGTCAATTGGATGAGACACTGGCAATGAAACATTTAGATCAGGAATGGATGATGTTTCTTCTTCTTCAGGAATAGTTGTTAGGCTTACAGAGTGTTCATGTTCTACTATGATGTCTTCATCTGATTCATGAAAATGTTCAACCATGTGAACATGAAATACTTTTGTATAATTGTTGATGTTGATTTCATAAAGCAGGTCTGAAATCTTTCTGGTAATTGCAAATGGTCCTTGCCATTTGTAAAACAGCTTATTACTCAAGTCTGGTAACAGTAATCTGACTTTGTTTCCTTGGGCAAATTGTCTGAGTTTCTTGTGTTCATGTATTATTCTTTGACTTTTTATGTTCATGGTTGAACAATCTTTAGTTGACTCACATGCTTGAATATGTGTAAAGCTTTTATCTGTTACAAATTCATTTTGAAATGATTTCTGTCTGTCTGATGTGCCTGAACTTGGTATCAGATAAACTTCTTTGGTTTCTTCTGGTTCTGAAGACTTGACTTGATTATGGCTTGGATTGTTTATATTTGTCATATTAGTACTGGATATTGAAGTAGATGTAGTCTTGTTTGAATCTTGAGGCATGTAGTCAGCATTGGTGGTTGGGGATTGGTAAGTACTGGATATGGGTGGGTATGTAGTCTCATATAGGGATGGGCATGTACTGATATGTGGGGATGAACTTGTAGTGGTTTGGTCTGGACATGTTGACTTGCTTGAGTCAAAAATCATAGGTTCAATGTTGTCATTTCTGGTCTTTTGATCTGGTTTATTCTTTGTTTCAGTAGCATTGTTCTTGTGTTCATTTAGTTCTTTTGTGTTCTCTGGTAGATGTGTATTATTCGTATCATTCTTTGTTTCTTCTTTTTTCATGGTACATGTATCTTTCTTGATTTCTTCATGTCCATAGAATGAGTTGTCTTGACTTATTTCATCTTGGTCAGTTAGAGTACTTGTATCATTGTTGGAGACTCTGGACATATAATCTTGCTCTTTAAAGTGCAACGATGGACATACGGGAATTGGAGGTGGACGTACGACCGGTAGGGATGGGCTTGATGTAACTGGGGGTGTCCATGTTGGATGTTCGAACTCTTGATTTCTGCTGACTAGTGAACTGGTAACTAGTTCTGTTACATTCTGTATGACTTGAGTATTTGACTTTTTAATTTCTTCATCTTCTGTATCACTTGCAAAGTCATTTAAGTCTTGTGATTCTATGAATTGCATTCTTGCCTTGTGAGAATCTTCTATAATATTCCATAGTCTCATTCTTTGATCATAATCTTTAATGTGGAGTTGAATTGAGTGTATTCGAGAATTATAACCTTCTAATTCTTCTGTTATCTTTTGTCGCTTTCTACTTTTATATTTTCTTTGTTTTTCAGCTTGTTGTATTTGTTTTTCAGATTCTTGCCTTTGTTTTTCAAATTCTTTCATTTCTGCTTGCCATTGCTCATATGCTTCTTCTTTTATTAACATTCTTTCAGCCCATTTATCTGGTTCTGAGAATTGTTTCTCTTTGAATAATTTAATTAATTCTAGGAGTCGTTGTGTTCTAGAACTGGAATTGGAATCCATTTTGTGTTTTTATGTATTCTTCTTTGATTGGAGCAAAATATTCAATATCTGGATTTTGGCTTGATCTCAGATATAATACAAATATATTGATAAAGTTCTTGAAGCCTTAATACTTGACAGTAAACTTGTATTTACTGGAGTCGATGATTTAACATTTAGATCTATGGAGCCGAGTACTTTTGTTCTGGTTTAACAGTTGGTTAAATCTGGTCTTCCGTTTACTTTGTGCCAGACAAATGATTATTTACTGGTCTTCTTGATAATGCCAGGTATTTATTTTACTGGTCTTTTGAATATTGCCAGTTATTTGCTGAACTGGTCTTTGTAATAATGCCAGTTATTTGCTTTACTGGTCTTTTGAATACTGCCAGTTAATTGCTTGACTGGTCTTTTAATAATAATGCCAGTAATAATGTATATTGGTCTTATTGCCTTTGCCAATTACATATAATAGATTTCGTGAGTTAGACGTAACTCTAACGAAAATCTTAGTAAAAATAATTATCGATAACCAACTGACCTTGTTAAACACAGAAATTTTTGTCCTCCGTAAAATAAAAATAAAGTTCCCTTGAAGATTTTAGAAAATGGTTCCAGATCTGGATTAAATTTTGTGCCAAATTATATTCGTCGGACTGGTGTCATATTTCTTTTATCGGAGAGTGCCATATGTAACGATATTATTGAATATTCTTTCGTCGGAGTGCCATATGTAACGAGATGGTTGTTTGGTTGTCTCGTTATGCCGGGGAATCTTTCTATCTTGAACACGTGGTTGGTGACAAGCGACTTGATCCAAGTCTTGTAGACGAATTATTTAAATAAATGTAGATCTAGAATTCACAATAAAAACTTTCTTGTATAAAACAATATTCAGGAAACTTTAATCATATGGAACGTAAGTACAAATATGTACAATAATAGATCAATGAAGTGAAATCATATTACAAAAGCATTTAGACAGAGCTCCTAATAACACGTCTTGTTACTACAAAGTTAATTCATCGACTGGTGGGCGGATGTACTCTTGTCACGTGCCTCGCCAAATCTCTGGCGCTAACAAAATTGTCTTTATTTATTTCAAATTAACCAATAGAATTCAAAGTTCAAAGTTCAAACATCACTGGGAATACCTGGAGCTAGTAACTCGTGTCTGGAGTCATCGATTAACTTCCGAGCCGTCTGGCGAGGGTTTACACAATCAACTAAATCCATAATGGCATATGTGACAATATATATACATATTATTTAATTTGTTGTGACAAACACTACTTATATTTCAGTAAACGGATTTTTCTTAGTAAAAAAAAATTGTTCAAGTACTATTTATTCTTACAAGAAAAAAAGTGCGGCTCTTTAAAACTTTAAAATTGTGTAAATTGTAAATTTTGGCTCTTTCGACTCAAAAGGTTGCCGACCCCTGGCCTAAAGTGTGCCATTGTGCCATAAACTTAAACTCATACAAGTGGATTTGTGCTTAATGAAAAGACTTCGGTAATGAGCAAAGATATAATATAAAAACATGAAGAATGAATGGTTTATTAAAAATACATAAGAATTTAAAACATTTAAATAATTACATTCAACACATTTTGTTTTCAACTTTTAAGTGCCCTTATGAGCCCCTATTGGTCATGGACCAGGGTTCATTGAACCATTTCGGCAATGGATGCTACGCCACTGAAGCAATCGGCTGAAACAATTAAATATTACATAATCATTCCCCCCACTCCTACAACCCAATCTTACCCATAACTCCTACTTTCTGCTCAGTTTTAACATCCCCAGTTGGTCGAAATTTTCGAAAGGTACTGCTTTGACCTCCTTTGTGAAATCGTTTTATTTCAGAAGAAATAACATTTTTAAAAAAGTAGTTTCAGTAACACTAGATCAGAACTTTTGAACGAGCACCTTTAGTGTCTTGTTAATCATTATTAGCACTACAGCAATCCCATGAACATGACACATTGTATTCAGTCCATTGTAAATATGAATGAGACTGTATCGACACAAATAATAATTAGAAGTAACAATTCCTTTAGTGCCAGACGACTTGTGTCGATTGCCTTTTTTAAATAGAAACATTTTAACACTTGGGCCACAAGTCTCGATACCAGGTCGTAAAAAAGATGTCGTTAAATCTTTGTCTCAGCATATTACAGCGCGTAGCACAGAATGACCCTGTTACGACAAAGACACAAATCAAAGGAAGATTGTCGTTGAGAGCAGTCATCCTTAATGTCGTAAAATATGATATATGGTATATGCTAAACAGGTTGAGTAATAGATCATTTGATTGAACTCGGTAACTGGAGCGTGGAGCTGGCGCCTTCAGTTTTATAGTTTTAAAAAAGGTGACTGGGTTGGTACTGCAGTCTGGAGCTAGAAAAATACCCAGAATAGTGGAGCTGTCATTCTTCCCCTCCAAAAAAAATACACAGACTCGTTGATATGAAATGTATGTATAGCAATATATGACTAGGAGCTTAACAAGAAATAAACGCATGGGCATAGGGAGATGAAATTGAAAACAAAAGCAGTTGTGTGAGACTAAGTTTTAAGTCGTAATAATCCCAAATCCATCACGTTCGTAACAGAATGTATCCACGTTAAAGGGAAAAAAAACTGATTTTCTTAAAATTAAATAGATTTTTAAAAAAAATAAAGGCAGGTAAGAAAACATAGATTATGTGGACAAGAAAACCAAGAAATACTAATGCTGTCATTACACTAGGTCCAATGAATTGTTGCGCTCTAGTATGTTTTAGATTCTAACATTCAAAACATTTTTTTCCGATTCGTTGAGCTGATGTTCTTTTAATGACGCAATCACGACAGTGGAAGTCAGTGTGAAGAATCACAGTTTGTTGTTAGAAATTATATAAAGAAAATTGTTAGAACAAAATTGTATTCAGAAATTGAGACTCCTATACAGCTTTAAATATAAACGATTTTTTATGTTTTACACAAATTAAACTTTCGATGTACATCTAAGCAAGTTACTTCAACAACTCCATCAAAATACAAGATAATAAAAGTTTGGACATAGAAATGTTATTTAAAAAAACAATTTCTCTAGATTTATTGTGCATGTATCAATGTGCGACTAAGTATAACTGTTATAAGAGTAAACAAAAATCAGTTGGAGTAAATATCTTTGAGTACATTAGCTTAAACCAAGTCGAAAAACATGTATTTGTTATGAGTTTATTTTTAGAAAATATACTTGCTTTCCAAAAATAGAAATCATATTACCACAACAATACGTCGTCTCAAGCAGACTAACTCATAAACCTCATTACCACCGTAACAAAACTACCACCTCAACCACTTTAGCCACACTATCATATTAAACACTCCATCACATCAACCACCCCAGCTCTTTAGTTATAATACCACATCAACCACTTCATCTCTTTAGTCACAGTACCACATCAACC
>JADKLZ010001483.1:17998122-18011991 GCA_021533235.1 Biomphalaria straminea
AAAAATATTTTTTCACCATTAAATGCGGCTTGAAAAGTTTAGGTGCATTGGCTACTTTTAGTTTTCTAAACGCAAACCGTTTAATTTATAAAATTAATTATGCAAGCGATTTTTTAATAACAATTCACCAATTCTAAAAAAATTACGTAAATGTAAGGGAGGAAATGTTACTATAAGAAATGCTCTAGACATGCAGATATTACGCACATTTTTTAAAATGAACTTTTAGCAGCGGCTTTCGTGTACTAGCGTAAAGACCGGAAATGACATGATTCTAAACTAATTTCTTAAATTGTTAAAAAAATAAGATTTTTTTAAATAAAATTGTATAATGCCCCCATTAAAATGAAACTAACATATTTTTGTGCGTTTTGTCTGTTGGTTGGTCTGTCCGTCACGGTTAGAAAAAAACACTAAAGGCTTTTGAAAATATGATTTAACCTTTACTGTTCTTTCAGAAATATTGCGATAGATTAAGGATGGGAGCATACAGGAATTGAGCCAGGGACTTAGAAGGAACATCCGAAACATCTTGCGAATAGGCGGATCTGACAGGGATCCGACTCCGACGGGGGCCGCCTCTGAGTTTGTGTATCACACAAACTCTCTTTGTAATCTTGTTTATGAATTTCTTTGTCTCTTTTCTGTTTTCCTCTTTCTTTCTCTTTCTTTCTCCCGCTGTGTTATGCTCTTTCACCCTCTCTCTCTCTCATGCACTCACAGACTCTCTCTCTCTCTCTCTCTCTAAGTAGCGATTGAGAGTCAAGCTGATTTGTACTTCACACGGACTAGATTTACGTATGCTATCCCCCAGATAGCATATCCAAACAGATCTAACTTTCCTAACTTCATAGTAGAGAGAATTTCTGATTCGACAGATCGGGGAACTCCCTGAATTACTAAATATAAATAAAGCACAACCGCAGGATTTTAATTGGAGGATTCTCTACTACTATTTTTCAAAAAGCTTGTATTAACTCACTCACTCTGTCTGTCTGTCTGTCTGGTAAAAAGTTTGTACACGTTATTTCTCCCACACCCATCAAGTTGAAACTTTTGCACAATTATTCATTGGCATAGACAAGACACGAATCAATTAGTCAATTAATTACGGGTTATCAATTATTTTGTTTCATATCAAAAGAAATCAGTCTTTCAGTACTCAAAGATACGGCTACATGCATGGGCGCCCGCAGGGGGGGTGCAAGGGTTGCACTTGCACCCCCCTGGATTCTGAGTAGCCGAATTCTAGCCATTTTTTCGCACTATCAAATCAATTAATTTCTAAGTAGCAACTGAACAAGTAGTGCTTCCACTGGTAAATGTAGTAATAGAAATAAGTAGATAAACCTAGGCGTATGGAATGGATGGCCAACCATGTATGTGCGCGACTTTGAATTTCAAGCATCCTCATTTTAGCCATTTTTTTAAATAATGAAATACATTTTTTAGATCTGTTTTTTTTTATTACGTAGGTTAGATGTAGATTCAGTCAGAATCCAGGGGGGGGGTGCAAGTGCACTATCATGTACCCCCTACGGGTGCCCTTTGCATTATTGATTCAAGAGTTTAATAAATTAATATTCAGGAACATTTGGTTTTCTAAATCTAAAAGCCTATTATTAGAATATTATAAAGTGTAATAATTTAAAACGTAGTGCTTCCACTGAAAAACAATTGTAAAGATAAGCTATTAGTATAATTATAATAGGCAAATCTGTAGTTCATGTCCGACCATGTACGATTATTCTAGGCGTGCAATTCTTTGCTCTATAAAGGGTGTCAAATATTCTATAGCATGTTAGTCGTGACTATTTGTTTATATTTGCCACATAGCTATAGTTATTATGAATGCCACAAGGTCGACTTTCACAAAACATTCTGTGTTATGATTTAACAGAAGGCCGGAGATTCGCTGGTCATCCACTGCTAAGGTATATTAATGTATGCAAACGCGACATAAAGGTCTTCAAAATCGACACCAACAGCTGGAAGAAAGGGGAACTGGATAGATCCACATGAAGATCGAGCATTTAAGGACGTTCCTGGATTGCAGATACCAGACACGATAGCAGTAGAAAGAAGGTTGAAAGTACACACAAGAAGATGCAAAAGTCGTCTTGAGACGTACAATGCTACAATTATTTGTTTATTTAGTTAAGGTGTAGAAATATTTTTTTGCCAATTATCTTTCGATGGGAAAAAATATATATGGTCGGTGACAGCGCTCGATAAAACAGCGGGTTAAACATGTGCACCAGTTTACAAAAGAAGAAATACAAGAAAGTTCTTCACATGTCACCATTCGAGTCAAAACGTTGATTTGGATCAACGGAGCACTGGCAGCAGCAAGAGCCCAAAAACTACAAGCTGCAGCATCACGAATTAACTGCATTTGCTGGGCATTTTAGTGATGAAACTGCAGATATCTCAAGCACTGAGCAGGTGTCTTTGAGTATTCGGTTTGTTGATTGCGATTGTATTCGACTTCATTAGTTTAGTTTCTGTGGTTTAGAGAGACAGGCTACATGTGTCTAACGTCATTGTACAGTCTAGACATGGACAACCTACTCGATCAAGGCTGCCCTGTTATGGCTAGAAATCTTCTTCCTATCAGTCCCTAGAAATAACGTTGGTGCTTAATTTACCTCTTGTGTGAGACACAATGAACTGAAAATACGAATCTATTCAAGCTTAAAGTCTCAACTTAGGTATCTTTGACTGTTTGGTGGATCTTAAAATAACGACTGCAAGTGAACCAGATAAATTGCACATGTTTAGTAAATGTCTCCTCCTTTGTGTTTCTAATTTGTCTTTTCATTGTCGTCGTCTTCTTCTTCGTTCTCATTGTTATGTTGGAGGGTTCAGATGACTAGATCAATATATGAAATGAACTGCGAAGTGGTTTCCAAATCAGGGATCTCTCCATATAGTTTTCTTTTTATTGGGGTGTTTTGGGGCCAGTGTCTTATATGGCCTCTTGTTAAAGAGCGCAGTCTTGGAGTACGTTGTCGGCATTCTCTGATGACACTCCACATGGGCAGATTTCACTGGTTCCAATTTTCCGATACATGTGTTGTCGCATTCTGTTGTGTCCGGTCCTAAGTCGAAAGATTAGACGTTGATCTTGTCGGGATAGCTTATAGTAAGACAAACTGACTGTGGGGGGAACTTGGATGATTTGCTAATCATGGTGGCACCTAGTGTTAGTGTTTCCCTTTCTGCTCTGTGGCTATCAGGGAGCTCTCCAGTTGCAATAGATTTTTCTCCATATGGCCATTCAATGAGAAATCCAGCTCATCCATTTGTGGTGGCTTTATGGAAGATCCATCGGTGTAAACTTAGATCCACTGATTGCTAGGATAATTGGTTTGAAGATAACAGTTCACTATTTCCTTGAGCTCTGTTGGTCTGTAGTCAGATTTTCTTTTTATGTTTTCAATGTGGTCCCTTATAGTAGGAAGAGGGTTTTCGTCCCAGGGTGGAGATTCATTATGGTGTATCGAGGATTCCAGAATTATTTATCATTGTCGTCAATTATTCATCTGTTCTTGAACCAGTTTCTATGGTGTTGCAGTCTTTCCAACTTAAGTTAGTGGCCGCTCGCAGCAGCTCAGCAGTAACATTGATGGCATAATAAAAAATCATCGTGACCATCCCGAGGAACACGTCAGAGATGTAATCTTGAGGAAGGAGAGACTACTGGCAGAAAAACATGATTTTGAATATTGAGTTGTTACCGCCGAGAAAAAAAAACGTTTGGATTTTGTGAGTTATTACAGAATATGG
Source organism: Biomphalaria straminea (assembly GCA_021533235.1). NCBI lineage: Eukaryota > Metazoa > Mollusca > Gastropoda > Planorbidae > Biomphalaria > Biomphalaria straminea. The sequence goes on from JADKLZ010001483.1 coordinate 18,001,912, forward strand.
ATTTACATTACATATCTTAATTCTTAAGTTTTTTCATTACTTCTGGGGGGGGGGTTCAGTCGAGGGGGGGGGAGTGATCGCCCCTACCGTCCCCCCTGGATCCGCCAGTGCTTGCACCCCCCTGCAAAAATTCCTGCGGGCGCCCATGGCTACATGTGTACATGTGTAGGGTTTCTTCCCCTTGGATAATTGAACATGTTATTTCTCCCACACCCATTCGCTGTTCAAGTTGTAACTTAAAACAATTATTTATTGTACTTAACAAAACACGAAACAATAAAAGAATTAACCAATTAGTCAATTAGTGGTAATTAATAATTTTGTTTAATATCGAATAAGTGAAAAAACTTCAATATTATTGAGATATAGTTGAAAGTGCTGAGTTCTTTTCTTTAGATTTTCACAAAAACTCTCTTCTAAATATTTTGCTTGTTCAAGTTTTGAAAATAGCAATGATAAGAATAGTTTTAATTTTAATTTTATTTCTAGGAGAATTTCCTCTTAAAACAAGAGACTTTTGGTAAACTGGGGACACTGCCTGTAGAACAATACGAGGAGATTCTCAGGTTGGTACAATACATTCAAATCTTATCTTCTTATCTTATAAATAGCAAAAGTTTCTTCTTAACAAAAGATAATTACATCCTAAAAGTTACCTGTTTTTTTTTTGTTACCTATCCCTTAGTCTGGTGGACCTAAGAGTATCCATGTGTTCATCTAGTGAATTTTAATTTGTGAAGTATACTCTGCTAAGTCATTAATTTTCCTGGCTGATTCGGGCAACCCATTTCATGCCCTAATGGAACTTGGAAAGAATTGTAATCCTTGCACCTGGAATAAGAAATTATTGTACTAAATGTCTCTAAATCAATACCACTAACTTTAACCCAAGTGTGTGGGGTCGCCGCCACTGTTTCTGCTATACATAAATGACCAACCATAATGACCTACCTTAATGCATTAGTTCAAGAACAAAAGGGAGTGACACTGGTCTGTAGTTTCCTGGATCAGATTTATCTCCTTTTCTAAATAATAGGTGGGATAAGTTTGTTTCGAGTACTTTGGTAATCGTAACCCTCCCTTGATTAAGTGATGCTTGAAAAAGCATTTAAATACTAGAGGGGGCTCGTTGCTTAGTTTTTTAAGGAATCTAACTTAATACTCTATTGATTGTTTCTCCGTGCTAATGCTGATTTTGTTTTACAAAATATCCTATGACCATCAGTTATGTTAAATATACTTATATATGGTTACATTAAATTGAAAAAAATAAAACAACAGTTGGCAACTCCTTTTGCTCAGATACATTGATTTATAATGGCACATTCGTGTTCGTTAGTATTCGTTAGTTTATTTTTATGTTAGAATGCTGCCACCTGTGCCATATTTCCACAGGAGTACAGGAATGGACATCGACAACAGAAAAATTGTTTCTGTTGCTCACTGTGCCCAGGTAGAAAGATGGATAAAAAACTGGGTCAAATTTGTCAAGAAAATACCCGGATTTATGGATCTTGATATTGATGACCAGCTTGCCCTACTTATTAGTAAGTCATATGTTGTTGTTATTCCTTAAATAAATTTATAATTGAACTAGAGTAGCCGTGAGTGTGATTAGCTAGTACGTGTGACTCGTAAAGAAGGACTTTGGTCATGTTCTCGTTTAGAAACAACAACCACAAGTTCGTGATTTGCACGCGGAGCTTTCATCGTATCGTAGAGAGTCGTTGAGTCGTCACCGTCTTGCTTTAGGGGTGACCATTCTAGAAAGTGTTGGTATGAACACTTCACCTGCAATTTACTCTAGGCTTACGTTTGATATTATTCTCAGATTCAAGAACAGAGTTCTGGTTACTGGGAGCCTACAGGGGCTATAACTCTTTACTAGACTCAACTTTAATGCCCAATGGTATTTGTTACCACAAGGAAGAACTTAAAATGGTAATGTACAGTCATTTTAAACTTGTTACAGACATTTTCTTTGGAACTATTGTAGACTAAAAAAGTTCCGAGCTATATAACAAAGACCCACACTCACTTCTTTGTCTGGGCAATTCTAGTTTAAAGGATAAGATGATACAAGTAGTTTATTCTCTAATAGTAGATAGTTCTGGAAAGAGCTAGACTCCGTTAGACTTCAGTGCTCTAGAACAGAGGTTCTCAAACATTTTTCACCAGGGAAGCTCTTTATATAGTCAACTTGCAAACGGACCTCTAAATGAAAATGCTACATTAAATACATATCATTTTATTACCAAGGGTTGAGGGTTTGGAATTTTTTGAAATAATGTTTTGCTTTTTGTTTTTTTTTAGGTGAGATTTTAATGTTAAATCATCACTCGCCCCAGCGCAGCTAATGTGGGTTATGATCATAACCCCCCTCTTGAGACTTTAAATTAAAACCACCTCAGAGTGCTATGAGTTTAAACCCCTCCAGTGGGTTTTGAAGCTAAAAAAACCGAAGCAGGACGTTTTGGCGACGCCGTTTTGGCGCCAAGGTCGTTTTGGCGCCGCCGTTTTGGCGACAGGGACGTTTTGGCGCGAAGTACATTATGTACGTTTATTGTATTATTTCTTAAAAAAAGAATTATATATATCTTTGTTTTCCATGAGTGTTTGTGTTAAGACATAATTTCTAGCCAAAATTATTAAGTTATCAAGACTTTTTTCGTTGGAGCGGGGGGGGGGGGATAGAATATATATTTTGTTTGTATCGGTATAAAATAGTAAAAAAGCTGTTTGTTATACATTTTAAAACACATATTTAATCGAAAATAATTAGTAGCTTTCGTACATTATATATGTTGTTTGAGCAATTATTTTTATATCTGATCCTAAAACCTTTTTTTATGAAGCTATAACAAGTCCGTTAATCAATGTGACTTATCATTTACTAAATGTAAATATGTGTTAGTGTTTTACATCATTTTCTTTAAATTTGTCGCCTTGTGTATGTGTGTTTATTAAGAGGCACACATGGAGGCACACTTTTATTTTCAAAATGAAAGTTTTTTTTAAGATATTACTTAAAAATTAAAAACAAAAACAAAATGAAACAATGATAGACAAAAAATTGATGCAATTATTTGTTTACATGAACATTGGTTTATTTAATGACTTAACGCGTGAGAGAGGGAAGGGATGGAGGAAAGAGTATACACAAGGAGTGTGAGTGGAAGGAGAAGAGGGGATAGGTGTCACAGGTAATGACCAGTCCCAAGGAGACAATCGCCAGAGGTATGACGCGAACGACCACTGCTCGGTGCTAGTCTTATCTTCATTTGTTTAACTGTACCTGCGTCAATGCGAGATGTGTCACCCAAATCACCCCTATCAAATTTCTCAAAATATATCTTTTTAAAGTATTTTAGTGTCGTTAATTTGTATCTATCTATTATTGCCCCTAGTATTTTTTTTTCCCATTTGTGGATTCACGTTAGAGTTTGTACTGACCACATTCCGTGTCTTAATTTTTACTATGTGTGGAGTTATTGTCATTCTGCGTAATAAAGCTTTAGATGTTGTTATGACATGATTAGAGTGTAGATTTATTTCGGGGATAATTAGGATAAGTTTTTCATTAGTGACGGAAGTGACGATAGGTTAGATTAAAAACAAGGCAGAAACTATTTAGTCAGCAAAGAGACCAGACGCTGTTTAGTGAAATAAGGCTACAGAAGGACATCGACGGTTCCCTTTTGAGTATTAAAGTTCATTTTATTGTTCAAGCAGCGTCGGCTTACTATATCATTGTTGGGCCTTCATTGGTGGTTGATTTGGGACGGTTTAGCTATCAACACCGTGATCGGCACTTAACAACTGGCGACCCCGAACTGACTCACTGGCATCATCATCCAGAAGTGTAGAAGCCCTCTGTTTGGAGGAGGCAGAAGTCAGAAGTTCAAGTCATCGGCCTAGTCTGCAGCTAGACCCTGAGCATATAGCCACGTCGGCGAAGTGAAGCCAGTGAGTTTGGACTCGTAGACCTAGATCTAGGAGGTAACGAGAGATACCATTGTACTTTTTGTACTTTGTCAGCGCCCAAACGTTGGGGCATCATAGTGGAACTTGTAGTTCCGAGTCAAGAAGACTACAGTTTGAGAAGACCACAGTGTGGTAGAACTAGAAGGGAAGAAAACCGTCCTGTCAAAGCCGTCGTAAGAAGATAAGTCTGCCCGGCAGTATTCGTGAGAAAACGAACGTGAAGGTCACCTCTTCAAGGCCAAGATCGACCGTTGAGGTCACAGCAAAGGACGTTTACGTAGGAGCCAGTTGCTGCCTACAACACTGAAACACAGTAGTGCTTTATTGCTCTACGGCTCGGCGAAATCTGTGCTACACGCTAGATAGCCAGATAGCCATTATTTTGTCGCTGGACTCTGACTTTGTCGCTGTTTGACTTAGTCGCTTCATCTGCTGTTGGTCCGTTCCAGTTTACGTTATACAGACGACCACCTGGAACCATCGTACCTGCGGCGGAACCAGAACCAGACGTTACGCCACCGAGGAACCGGAACCAGACGACAGATCACCGAACCGGAACCAGACGCCGTACCACCGAAGAACCGGAGCCGTTACAGATCAGTACCGAAGGACCTTGGGGAGCAGAAACGTTCGTGGACCGTACCAGAGCGTTAGTGAAGACATCACATCACCGTGAGCCTTGCCGCCGGGACAGACGTTAGCGTGGGAGAGTAGACCCGACACTGTGGAGTTATCGTCGCTTCGTGGACAGATAAGTGCTATCTAACTACTTTCTCCGTAGAATAATTAGAGTCTATAGGGAAGTGACCACTCGCTAGGTTATCACTACCAGGTTAAATCGTGGTGGAGTGGGGTCCTTAAAATTAGGTGTAATCTAGCGAGAGGTACATATATACTTTTAGCTGTTAAACTCGTCGTGTTTGTGACTGTAAATCATTTAGTAATTATTTTTTTTTAGTAACGTCGTGTGTTAATTGTTTGCGATTCTCCTGTTTAAATCTTACTATCAGACGAAAGTCTCATTCATTAGAACTAGATCTACAGTTTGTTTGTATGTTAAGTTATTTAGTTATAAGTTAGTTATATTCACTTCTGGCTGTGAAAGGTAAGAGGTAACTAAGATCTAGCGTAATCTAGACTAGATCTGAGGGACAATCGAAGTGAAGCCTGATTGCCCATGTGTAGTTTGTTGTTTATAAATAGACAGGTTGTTCTATTTATCAGCGACTCGTGTTGAGTAACACGTAGTCGGTTAAGCGTGCGTGTGTCGCACAGGGTACTACAGTCGGGTCAGAAGAGGGTACATACGTGTACTAAGAATACTGTGGGTATTCTATAAGGTAAACCTAAGCTGGGAATCTAGACGTTAAGGGCCTCGAGCGTTAAAGTGAAGTAAGTCGAAGTGAGGTAGGTTGGGAAAACTTCGGGGCAGGGTTGAGTTAAAGTTCCACTGGTGGAACAAAGTTAATTGAAGCTATTAAGCGTTGGTACAAGAGGAACCATATTTTAGTTAGTGAATAAGTTAAAAGTACATTAAAGGTAATATGGCAACCACTTCAGGTTCCGATTTAGAAGAGTTTAGGAAAAAACTCATTCATGAAGCCAAAACAGAATTAGAACTGCGCGGCAAAGAACTAACCGCTTATATGCAGCAGATGGTTGCCGCGGAAGCAGACCGCAGAGAGCGGGAACGAATTAGAGAAGCAGATTGCAGAGAGCGGGAAAGAGTTAGAGAAGCAGAAAAGGCGAAAGAAGAGTTAGACCGTGTAGAACGGGAAAAAGTTAGAGAGGCGGAACGTGTAGAGAGGGAGAAAAAAGAAGAGGCAGACCGAGTAGAAAGAGAGAAAAAGGAAGAGGCAGACCGGAAAGTAAGAATTCAGGTAGAACAGATGAGGATAGATGCGGGCGTGAGTGTGCCAGAAGAAGGTAACAGCAACAACAGCGCCAACACAGAAAATCATAGCAGCGCCGCATGGATAAAAAAGAAGATACAACCGTTTGCGGAAGACAAGGATGACATCGGCGACTATTTAAAACGGTTTGAAATCAAGTTAGCTAAATTTGACGTTCAAGAAAAGGAGTGGTCCGAAATTTTGCTGGACTTCGTGCACGGACGAGCCCTCACGATTTGCCAGAACCATGACCACTCGATGCAAAACAGTTACCAGGTGCTCAAGAAAGAACTACTGAACGCGTATGGGCACAACGCGGCAACGTTCCGGAAGAAGTATTACGACAACACACCATCCAGCCAGGTAGATCCACAAACAACCATAAATTTAGAAAAGGATTTTTTCAGTAAGTGGCTTGAGTTTGAGAATGTGGAGAAAACGTACGACAGTCTGAGGAACTTCATCCTGATCGACAACTTCGTCAGTAAGTGTGACACGCAGTTGCAGTCCTTCATAAAGGAAAGAAACCCGAAGTTGATTGAAGACTTGGTAGAAATTATCAGGATCTATAAAAACGCCTACCCTAATAACTCACTTTCAGGTACAGACCACAAACAGGTAATTGATCTGGTAAATTATGTTAAGAGAAATGATGTTAATGATAGGGTTTATTCCAGAAGAAATGATAATTATGATAGGGATTATGGTAGGAGAAATGACAGGTCCAGGGAACGTAGGAACAATAGTCGGGATAGTTATGAGGATAGGTATGTTAGGACAAATAGGGAAAGTGACAATAGTAGGGAGAGTTATGATAGAAGGATAGATAGCCCTAAGGCGGGTAATAGGGATATTAATGAGGTGATTTGTTTTAACTGCCAGAAAAAGGGACACATGGCATATCAGTGTAGGAAACAAAAAGGGTATGAAGCTGGTAATAGGGATGCACAGGGTAATAGTGGCACAAGTGATATGAAAAGTAATCATAGAAACCGTAGACAAGATAGGGATAATAGGCCACCGGATAGGGTTAATTTTGTCAGAAGCATCCAAGACAGGGATCGTGATAGTGGAGATAGTGAACCAGATGAAGAAATTAACTATGTTGACTGTGGGGAGGATAGATTTAAGGTATATCCGGGCATGTTGAATAATAAACATATTGAGGTAATACGAGACACAGGTACTAGTACCCTCGCTGTCCGCACAGGACTAGTGAAGGATAAGGATTATTTGGGTTACTCAAAATCAGTAAGGTTGGCTGACGGTGCAGTCAAGAGGTTTGAAGCGTGCAAAGTGTTCCTTAGATCACCATTGTATACAGGGTACTGTGAAGGGGTAGCCATACCAAAGCTACCGAGAGATGTATTACTCGGGAATGTAACAGGTGTAAGAACCGCTACGGACAAACAGGCTAAGAATTGGAGAAGTAGAGGTGGCAACATAAGGCGGAACAAACCTAGAAAGGACGTAATTTGTTTCCACTGCCATAAACATGGACACATCGCTAGAGACTGCTGGAGTAGGGCAGAACAGTCAACACAGAAGATTGCGAGTTCGGACAGCAGGCGCAGGGCTACATCCGATAGCCATGAAAGGAGAGATGACTGTGATGGCGATAATCACTGTTAATATATGGTCTAGTAGTTACTACTAGATGAGTATAAGATGACACTAGTTATTTGCAAATATTTAATTAACTTTGAATTCGGTTGGGTTTTGTTGGTAACTATCTATTTTGTAGTATGTATGAATGCGTAGTATGAGTGTACGATTAGAAAGGGCATTGATAAGGCGACGATGTATTTTTTTTATCACGGAACAAGTAAGTTTGGGATTCCACTTATGTTATGGCATCATGATCATTCATCAGTAAAAGGTTAGGTCGATTTGGAATCAGTAAGTGGAGAAGGGAATTAAATACACTTGATAATGCCCGAGAAAACGTTAGGTACGTGGTAGTGAATAAGTGGTGATGCATGTTCATTTGTCATGCCAGGAAAATGTCTGTTCTGACGTGTGAGGAACCACGGAACTTCTTGAAGATGTTGTGACGTCGCTAGCTTGACCCACATATGGTGTCGGCATGAACTGTATTGTACCTGCATCGTACTATCACCTACTGGACACCACATTGGACAGTATCACTCCTTAGTGAAGTATGGGTGAAGAAGAACTTGGTTTTGGACATTGTAGTTGAACCGAAATCAACACTCAAGTTGTTGTTTTTATGTTTCCCCATACTTTTTGGCCCTTGCTCATTGTAAGACTACGACTGTAGAAAAAATTGAATGACAATTTTTTTTAGCGGGAGGGGGAGGAGTTGTTATGACATGATTAGAGTGTAGATTTATTTCGGGGATAATTAGGATAAGTTTTTCATTAGTGACGGAAGTGACGATAGGTTAGATTAAAAACAAGGCAGAAACTATTTAGTCAGCAAAGAGACCAGACGCTGTTTAGTGAAATAAGGCTACAGAAGGACATCGACGGTTCCCTTTTGAGTATTAAAGTTCATTTTATTGTTCAAGCAGCGTCGGCTTACTATATCATTGTTGGGCCTTCATTGGTGGTTGATTTGGGACGGTTTAGCTATCAACACCGTGATCGGCACTTAACAATGTAAATATGCTTTTTTTTTGTTATTTTAAAGTGTGACTTTTAACTAGTACTTATTCAGTATTAATATCAAATAAACAAATGTCTTTTAGAAAGACATAGGAAAATGTCATTCAGTACGATTAGCAGAACTCACATACAAAAAAGGGAAGAGGATAGCATGTCATTACCATTCAGGATTCTGACATATTCATGAAAGAAGCAAAACCTTTATATTACCAAAAACAAAATAATCGCTGGACGGTGTTAGAATTCATACTATACATACAATATTATGGTACAGTGAAATCAACATTGTTGTAAAAGCTACGTGCTATATAAATTATCGTCAAATTATATCTCGCGCCAAAACGTCCCTATCGCCAAAACGGCTGGCGCCAAAACTGCGTCGCCAAAACGTCACGTACCGTAATAAAACAGCTCTTAACATAAAATTAATGAAAACTACAATCACAAAATTATATGAGCGTAGCCAATGGGGTTTGAGTTTAAATTCCCCCTTCAGAGGGTTTTAAGTTTGACAACCTAACATCATACTAACATGTATGTGAACCTATATGATACAAGTTAACACGTACTTGAACTTATATGATACAAGTTAACATCTATGTGAATTATATGATTCAATTTAACATGAATGTGGACTTGTATGATACTAGCTAACGTGTATGTGAACTTGTATGATACTAGCTAACGTCTAGATACACATGTTTACCCCATGGAGCATGTTGTAATTGAAACTTCCTTCCTGCTCCCTACCTCAGCTGTACACAGAGGAGTATGTAGATCTCATCTTTCACTTGTCGGCTGTCCTACAAAAGACTCACCTACTCCCTGATGAGATGGTCTTGTTGAAGGCAGTCTGTCTGACAGCTTCAGGTAGCCTCGTTTACCTAACAAGGACATTTCTACATGTCATTTATGACTTTCAAAACTATTTTCACTTTACTAATCTCTTCTTTTCTTCTTCTCTCTTACTGCTTGTCTCTTGTATACTCTCTCACATACATAATCTCTTATACACACATATTAGAATGCTTTACATGATATGGCTATCATTTAATATTATTTTTATAAGTAAGAAACTAAAAATCATAATCTTTATTCAGGTAGACAACTATTAGACTTTATTATTGTTTCTATGTTCTTTCAGATCGAACCACGTTACACAACCCGAGCGCTGTGGAGAGAATTCAAGACCTAATGGTGGCCTGTCTGCAGCACTTGATTAGAAAGAACCACCCACCTGAGCTCTGGGCGAGTCTTATGGGCTGCGCTGTCCACATGCTGACCACTGTCCGTGAGATTGGACATGCCTGCGTCGTGCACGTTGGCCAGCACGGTCTCCGTCGCATCCACATGTACAAAGACAATGTCATCCGAGAACTCCTTCAGGGCGGAGTGAGCTCCAAACTCGAGGATCTGTTATGACACACTGCACAACTACACGGTAGCGTCTGCTCCAAGCTACATCATCTTTTTGAAATTCATCAAGGCGCTGGTCAGCACCAAGGTAGATGACCACTATTATGACATTAATCAGGGCGCTGGTCAGCACCAAGGTAGATGACCACTATTATGACAT
>JADKLZ010001483.1:18016663-18030023 GCA_021533235.1 Biomphalaria straminea
GTGGAGTGATGGAAGGAAGGAATTGATGTAGGGAAAGTGATGGAGTGGAGTGATGTAAGAAATTGATGGGAGAAAGTGATGGAGTGGAGTGATGGAATTAATTTTAAAGAAAACAAATTTCTTGATCAATTTTATAAATTCGAGTTGGGTCCAATATAATGAGACTCCCTGGGTCACTGCTGATGAGGAGGAGGGAGAGGTAAATAAAGAAATCACTACCTCTTTAAGATTTCACTTCAAGGATCAAAGATGGTCGTTTTTAAACCTGTGGATAGAAATGTGATCGCGGTCCTATTTTATTGGATTGGGGGAGGAATGCTTTAACAACGGCGTAGCTATTGGCTTCAATAAGACAAAAAAGCTAAAAAAAAAAAAAAAAAAGATGTTAGAGATATCATCATTATTCTCAGTTCTTGGACTTGCAGCATAAAGTGGGGCGTAGTTGAATCCCTTCATTTTCCCAGTCAGCCGCTCTACTTACTAGAATATCAGAAGAAGGCTGGTCCATTCTGTCACATTGTCCGGCCAGAAATATGCTCAACAAAGACACAGGAAAGTCATTTAATACAAACTTTTAATGAACATAAAGCACTTGAAGAAACAACCATATTTATTGTATACTTCTTTCTTCATAGCCGGAAATGAGGCAACACCCTTTGTCATGTACGAACACACAATGGTACAACGAATATATGTTTAAAGATAAAACACTACAAACCTAATAACACTATCAATATCTCTTTAATGTAGCTAGACGTCTTTCATGATAGTTGACAAGATGATACCATCACTTCTGATTTGGAATTTCAATATTTTTGTTTTATTGTCAACGCACACAAACAAAAGTTAAACATTAACCAAAAGTATAATACACTGACACAGATATGCAGAATGATTCTCACCAAACACAGTCACACACTTTTTGATCACAAAATGTTTATATAGAGCAGTGGTCTTCAACCTTTTTTGGCCTACCGCCCCCTTTTCGTATTTTTTTCAATAAAAAATTCCGCCAGCGCCCCCCTCTAAGAAAAACACGTGAATCGTGAGAAGGCAAATATGAACAAAATATCATCAATTTATTAATTTTTATGCAATCAACAACACGTATCCTGCACGGGAGAAGACCGCATGTCAAAGGCGATCTTCTTTGGCAAGCTTAGAGTAGGAGGCCTACAGAGGTGCCCACCTCGTTAGCGCTATAAAGATCCACTCAGGCGCCATTTCACCCTCACTGGCATAGAGGAAAGTACCTAACAGCCTTCCCTAGCAGCAGATGTCCTCTGAAAGAGGCAGCTGGAGAGTTGTCACAAAAGCTGCGGGACAAACATTTGAGACTCAAAGAAACGTCATTATTGAAGACAGGTGCAAAAGATGGAAACAAAACTTAAATTGACCGCTAGCAGACGAAATTCGAAATATTATGCAAGTCGCAACTAGGTTTGCGTAGTTATGTGAAACACTGCACTTAGTCTTAATCTTCGGAATCGAAGGCATTGCCAATATTATCATTATAACAAAATTATGTCAAATAATTTGCAGTGATTACAAACAAAAATTAATGTCATTGTCATGACTTTCTTTCAAATCCTAAGAATAGTCTCCTTTTAAATTGTTGAATATTAGGGCCTACTATTTTTAGGTTTAATTGTAAATATGTTTATATTTTTAATTAAACATTATTATTGCTGAACTTACTACAAAGTGAAATTAAGCTAATGGGAACCCCGTGCCTCCTGCAGTCTGACAATATTAGAAATTTCAAGCTTTAAATTAGTCAAAGCAAGGCGAATGTCTCATCTAGTGGCTATATCCAGCCTATTTCTTTGCTTATTCATTAAGTTTGTTATGCACTAAATCTAGGTTAACCATGTATTTTGATGGAAAAGCTAAAACATAATTCCATTTTCGACCAAAGTTTTGGGATTTTACTGAAACATTCAAATGCAGCCACATCTCTGTTGTGCCTCCTATGTTAAGCATTCTTTTTACTGAAGACATAATTTTGTAAACCTATTTTTGAGCTTGAGTTTTGAGGCACACCTGCAACTCAATTTGAACATCGGTAACAGATGTTTAATAATTGTTATTTATATTTAATTTTTTTTTTAAATTTATTTATTTACATCCTAGAATCGAATCGTAATTTCTTCATAGCGCATTGTTATGGGAATTGCAGATGTCGGTGTCTTTAGGCAGTAATTCATTTTTTAACAAACAAGTTACGTGAGATTGTAAAACTCTTTAAATAGATTTATATAAGACTTATCTTCGAGTCTGAAGATCAGTGATGAATGCAGTATTTCCCATGGCTGCACAGCCCTAACTGTGACCTACATATTGTGCCACACTCAGGGCAAGCATAAACATTGTCCGCAGGTGGTCGAAAACCAGAAAAGTTCTCATAAACTACAACATGTTGCTCAATATTACTGGACATTTTTATGATGCCAATTACTTTATAAGATCTTAACATGACATTTTTGTTTTCGAAATACTGTTCACTTTCGATTAAGACATCATCTTATGACCTGTACATTCTAAGCGGCTATCACTATTAAACAGTTCACCTAGGCATAAGAAAATGACAAAAAAACAAAAACCAAAAAAAAAAAACAGAGAATCTTTATGTACCAAACAACAACCAGTTTTGAGGCTTTGTTGAGATGCTTGACAAAATTGACCTAACCATATAAGAACTTCGACGAATTAAAACGCCGAGGCTCATGTCCAGTACCTCAGATATAGGATTCAAAACGAGTTTATGGACCTGATGGTTTATTTTCCCATCATCCTTGATTGCACGATTCATGTTAGCCACAAATATGCCGTTTACATAGCTTTTTGTGGAGTTCTTAGATTCAGAAGTTAAGCTGGAGAAAATTTCCAGTTTATGTAGTTTACAGGTCAATAGTTCTGTACTTACGTAAGATGGTATGTTTTTAGTATTTAAAAAGGACTTCAGTGTGAGTGGCGGACGATCCTGTTAGCTTGACATGTTACGATATATCCACAATATCTAGTCTACCCTTCCAGCGCAGGGCCCCGCATTTGACATTCGCCTAGGGCCCCACGCACTGGTAAGGCCGCCTGTGACAACAATCTAAGAGCCTAACATCTAACATCTTTTTCATTATTTGTTTATTTTTTTTCATCTAGTGGCAATTCACTAAAACTCTTTGCAATATTCCATTTCATAACACTTTGTCAATGTTTTTGTTGAAAAAAAAGATTAAATTATTCTATCTATTTGAATGTTAGCTTTAACGTTTTTCTTAATTAACATTTACATATCAAATATTAACATATGTTGTTATAAGAGACTTTAATCTAAAAGACGTATTATCCACTTTGTTTAACGTTTATGCGGTCAAGATCTAAGTAAACTAGATACCCTTCGATTTCCGCAGAAGAGTAAGAATTTTAAAATAGAAAATGGGATTCCCAAACTTAGATTCTAACGTTAAATCAGAAGCAAGCTAATTAGGCCTATACTTTGTGTATATTTAGTTTGCTAGCTTTAATTTTCAAGAATTGTTTTATTTGTTTTGTTTCAGTGCACCTTTAGTTTCTTCTTTCCCCCTTTATACTCAGCGCCCCCTTACCGCCCCTTTTTGTGCCCAGCGCCCCCCTACCGCCCCTTTGGCTCCCAGCGCCCCCCAAAATCTCGAAAACGCCCCCAAGGGGGCGATATCGCCCCCGTTGAAGAACACTGATATAGAGCATGAATATGGTAGGAGCATACATGATCCATTTGTTAGAAATGTCTATAATTTACAATATAAGTATTTAAATTCATCACTCAACTAATTAACGAAACACCAAAGTAGGCCTACATATTCATATACATACCTACTCCCCCAAATCAATGTAAAAATGTATACATACCAACAAATACCAAATGTACATATTATAACACACAGCCTGTAAAATAATGTGCGTTTTTATGCACCAACATTACAATACATTCTACCATGGCAACACTTGTAGCGTTATGCACTCACCCAGCACACCCCACACCAAACATTCACCTTTCTCCACCTCAATGCAACAGTTTTAGTGTGCAACAATGTGACCAGACTGCATCCTCCACACGCCCAAAGACACTGCCCCGCAAATCAGACTTCAGGCCAGGTCCAGCAAGACTTTCAACACGTTGAACATTTGAGGGCGGGACAACGCTGCAGGAATCCCGGGCTCTGTCGTGATGGATGCCCGCTGTCTTCTTGTCCGACAGTTCACCATGTTGGTTTATTCCTCAAGCTGGAAAAAAATTGGCTTAATTGCCAGTTTGGCCTCATTTTCGTTAATCCCATAGGTAAACAGGATTTCTTTTGAACGTGTCTACCTACTAAGATTTATTAGGCCACCATCTTGAACTTAGACTATAAACACATCTAAAAGTATAATGACTTGAAGGTGGAGTTACATTTGAATGTTCCAGAAAAGATCAAAGCTCCTGTACTTGAATACAAAAATAGCGAGAAACTACATATAACATACATTATAACAATATTATTTTTTTAAATATAAAACGTTTCTATTTCTGAACAATTCTATGTGAAGTCAAACGATCATACACCTACTATTGTTTTAGTCTTTGATAAAATAGTTGAAAACAGTGTTGTTGTTTTTTCCTTCGCTTTAATTTTAGCAAGTCTAATTTAAAAAAAAAAAAAAGAAAATATTTTTTTTAAATATATAAAAGAAAAAAAGCTTATATTAAGCGTACTTGTTTTTAATTAGTTTGATTCAGTTATGTAATAAAATGTGTAATAGATCTAGAACAGTGGTTCCCAAACTTTTTTGTCTCGTGGACCCCTTGACATGTTCTCTGGTTTTCCGTGGACCCCCTTGCCCCCCCCCCCCTTTTTAGTTATATTGAATTTTTGAAAATTCATCAAATTCAAATTACACATTTTGTTTAAATAATTTTCAACCAGTGACATGAGGAGAGAAAAGGTCATTTAAAACTAGGCTACTTTTTAAGTTTAATGTATTTTTTTACAATAAATTTATTAACGAAATTGAAATTTAAACCCATTATGTAACAGTTAATATGTATCGTTTACTATCACTAAACACATTGGAAACTTTTTGTTTTTTAAGGTTTGCAAGCTCGACTTCCATTGCTACGGGGATTATTTTTCATAGAGATTTGTTGTTTAGTAAAAGGTTTCACAAAGAGCTGTTTTTCGTGGATTTCTTGAGCCATAATAATTTGAATAAAAAAAATACATCATTACCAGACAGGGTTGACTTGGCCAGCTGTATAGAGAAATATATTGTTTGCAGAAATATGTTGTTTGCAAAGACTTACATTAGAAGAAAGAAATATTTAGCTATATTCCAACAGAGCTAAAGAATTTAGTTAACTCTTCTACAATACCATTGCCCTAACAGAGTTTTTATGGATTGTTCTCAGAAAGCCACTACAAACGAAGGAGCTGGAATACCTATTGAATGGCCCAATGGAGAAAAAATAAAAAAATAAAAATTAAGAAAAATAAAAATAAAAATTAAGATCATTATAACTAATGAGCTCTATGAGAACCACAGAGAAGAAATAGGAGCACTGCATCATAAAAAATGGCACATTAACACTCTCTTGTTTGACAAGGAAGTAATGAAGTTCAATTTCAAATACTTAACGCTGTACAGTCTACATTTCAGTTTGTTAAAGTTATAACTAGACAAAACTACACTATGCAAATATATTTATATAGTTAAATATAACAATTTTTCACACATACATCATGCACTCCTTTGTGCTGAGAATTAGTTCTGCTGTAATTTGGTCCTCTCCTGGTGCTTTGTGATTCAACTGATGAATGTTCTTGTCATTTTCTATTCACATTTGAGCAATTAATTGCGTATGTAGTTTCTCATAACTGCGTTGATAACAAATTGAAGATATTCCTGCAATCAAGATCTGCTACTGCTCCATTTGTTGCTACTGATATAATAATTACAGGGTTTGCTTTTTTTTCGAACGATTCCTTCAAAACATCAAATGTGTTCGACTTTATTGTCAATTATCAGTTTTCACAAAACGAAATTTTGTCGTGAATTTCTTTATCCATAAATAAACGAACATGTGCCCAGAAAAATGTCTCATGACAGGCACAACTCGGTTCATATATAGACCTTTGAACTATTTGTTCCTTAGAAGAATTCTTAGCAAATATCAGATGAAGGTTTTAAAAACTTCAGCGGCTGGCTAAATCATTCTTTGTTTTTTTCGCTAATTGTTTGCCATTTTCATAATTTTGCAAGATATTTTAAGACACAGCAAACCATTATATTTTCCTTAAAATTTTAAAAGCAAATATTTTGTGAATTGTAGATCTTTTCTCAACTTTATCATGGAGTGTTCAATAGTTTTTCAAATCTTATCAGGGTGGCTTTGTCTCCGACGATCCTCCAGCTTACGTGGTTTCATGGTATCATTACATAAAATGTTAAATAAAAGACACATAGGCAATATAAGTTCGACGAGAAAAGAAGAAAAAAAAATTGAAAATTAACATCCCCGTCTATTTTATATTTAGATTCAGCCATGTTAAATATTAGTTATCTCTAGACCGAATTGAGCTATTTAAATGAGGTATTAAAATTTAAAATATGTTTTTCATTTCAATAATACATGAAATATTTAATGGCCTAGCTATAAGAAAGTATAAATAAAGTATATTTGTATGATATAATAGGGGATTCCATTAATGTGAGATTTATATTAAACTCAATTCCTTCTTGAATGAGATCCAACTCTCGTGGACCCCCATTTGGATGTCATGGACCCCCAATTCTTTTTTTCACTTTCGTGGACCCCCTGGAAGTCCTCGTGGACCCCTGGGGGTCCCTGTGGACCACTTTGGGAATCACTGATCTAGAATAACAATAAAAAGCTTTTTTTATAAAAAAAAAGGAGAAATGACCTGAATTCGAACGCATGGCTCAAGCCTTCTCATGTTTCTAAAGCCAACAAGGTAACCACTCTGGAGAAGATATGGATGGACGATAGTATAGTAAATAGTTTAATATTTATCTATTGTTTCTATAGTCTCGTCCTATTTTTCAAGTTTGCGTTCATTAAAACTCAAACGACGACCTAAAAAGAAGACTAATTCAGCTTACATCAACACTTCACTCCATTACAATTTCTTTCCCTTGTTTGAGATACTAAACTAAATAATTTATTAGCAGTAATTAATTAAATAAATGGTTCATTTTTAGTGCCTCCCCCCCCCCCAAGAAAGGGGAAAATACGCTATTAGTTTTGAGTGGCATGTCTGTCCGTCGTTCCGACTGTCCGTCCGTCAGTTGGTCCCGTTTACATCTTTGAAACTAGAAGAGAAAATGAAAATCAAACATCATGATATTTTTGATCATTCAAAGTTCTTATGCAACGGCTACTTTTTTTTTCTGAAAGCGCAAAATCTATTTTTTAAAATCAATTATTTAAGCAGTTGTTTCATTCAAATACACCATCTTTTTTACAAATATTCAATATTAATAGTAACAAACACTTACGCCTTTATAGTAAGGGATAACATCATTTACCAATGTTTTTATACAGTTAAGCAAATGGTTTTTAGATTTTTGGTAAAAAAAATATTTTTTTTACAATTGTATTGCTAAGTTATGTAAGTTCTGTCATACTAAATAATACATTTACAAAAAAAAATGTTAGCTTTTTTTTAAAGACAAAAAAAATCTATTTAGAATTCAAATAAGTTGGACATAATTTAAAACAACAATTAATAAGTAGTTTTTCATATTATGGCCTGAACTGCAAATTGTCATACGGACTAAAGGAATTTTTTTTACGGAAATGTTTTTTTTCGTGTGGCTTTGAATAAGAGACTGGCCATTTACAAAACAATTAGATGCTCATTATAAGACATAAGTTAGGCAAGGTTCACATCTAACTTCACATTCACTTTTACATATCCCTTGGTCTGCTGGAACTTTGGGGCACCACACAGGATCTGTCAACCTTCTTTCTCCATTCTTCTCTGTCTTTGCCTTTGACAGAATTTCATACTGATATTCTTTCTGAAAATATTGATACATGCCATTTTTCTTGCCTGGGTGGACCACTTCGGGGGCCAATTTTGAGTTAGTGTTTCCACACAAACTGTCTTTGTAACCTTGTTTTATTCATTCTTGTGTAGTCAGGTAAAAAAAATAATTGTGCAAAGTTTCTGCTTGATCCGAGATTGGTGTAGCAGAAATGACGAATACTAACTTTTTACAGACAGACAGACAGACAGAGTGAATTGATAATAGCTTTGTAATAACTAGGTCTTTTGAATAAATAAAACAAGCAACAGAAAAAAGAATACTTTAAAAAAAACTTATTTAAGGGAAAGAACTGCAAATTACTGCCATTTACATGAAAATTACAGGATTTAGCTCCCTTTCTGTTCTATAAGACACAATTAAGTAATTGACTCTTTCTCTCCGTAATTATATTTCTACGTTTCGAAGTAATTCTTCATTTCGCTCATTACTATTTCACGACCCTGTTAGGATTGGGCTTCAATAACTTTGTTGTTTGTTGTCAAGAAAATGTTCTATTTGGTAAAGAATTAAAGAGAAATGCATGTTCTTTTTATATAACACAATGAAGTCAATTAAAAACAAGATTACAAAGAGAGTTTGTGTGATACACAAACTCAGAGGCGGCCCCCGTCGGAGTCGGATCCCTGTCAGATCCGCTTTGATCTCTCAACGGACGGACAGACAGACAGACAGACAGACAGACAGACGGACAGACAGGCCACACAAAATTAATATACATCTTCCGTGCTTTGATCTCTCAACGTTAGCCTTGTAAAGCCGATGTTCAAGGCAACTGCCACACTTGTTTTATGAGTTGATTACTTTACGAGTAAATACTGGTATGTTACTCGTATGTTGGAACAAAAAAAAATGTGAAAACATGTGCAGTATATTAGATTATTAATTGTCTTAAAGTAGGTTTCATTTATATTGCATACTAATTAGGTTTTTTCTCTTTAAATACTGTTTGCATAAAATATTTTTAAAAATTAGATTTTGAGCTTTTAGAAAAAAAAAAGTAGCCGTTGCATCAGAACTTTGAATGCTCTATATTATCGTGATGTCAGATTTTCATTTTCTCTTCTACTTTCTGAGCACTAAACGGGACGGACGGACAGACGGACAGACAGACAGACAGACAGACAGACAGACAGACAGACAGACGGACAGACAGGCCACACAAAACTAATAGCGTCTTTTCCCCTTTCGGGGGCCGCTAAAAATTAAACAATAATTTAATTTATTGAGGTCATTTCAACTATGGTATCGTCGATTAGGAGAGAAAGAGTTAATACTAAATGATTATTTAAGTGCATGATTTTCGGAGTGATTCGTGTATTGTCACCGAACGACTATGAATAATTATGCAAATGATTTGAGAATGCGAAGTGGGAGAAACAACGTGTCAAAACGTACTGAGGGGATTAAATCCATATATACATCTACATAGCTCATTAAGTAGCATCTATTCCCCTTATTTCGATATGGAACAAATTAGTTGATCGACAAAAATTAATAACTAATTGGTTAATTTTTTATTGCTTCATGTCTTGTCATGTTTAATGAATAATTGAGCAAACTTGTACCGAGAATGGGAACTGGGAGAAAAGACATGGTCAAACCTTTTACCAGACAGACAGAGTGAGTTGATATAAGCTTTGCAAAAATGGTTATCGAAACAGAGAATAAGTTCTATAGAACATTACTAGCCAAACGATTCTTGATCAGGGGTGGGCAACCTTTTTCCATCAAGGGCCGCATTAAACAAATTTTCGGAATATGGGGGCCGCATAAATTTATATGAAATATGTAATTAGAAATCAGAAAAATACGCTAGCTAACTGTGTATTATATCTTTTAGTTCACATTTATACTGTTTTACTGAATTGAACTTCTGCACCAAATGGTAAGCAGAGGGTATTGAAAAACTGGTTTCAAAACTTTTGACGTCTTAAAATCAACTTTCGAATTCAAAATCAAGGAATCCAAATAAGTCTTGTACTTTTCAGGCACTTCAGTAGAAAAAGTTGAACCTTTCAACAAAGGAACAGAACCAAAAACTGTATTCAGTTGTTTGCTTTGAAAAATGTTTAAAAAGGTTTAACATGCACTTACATTTCATGTTTAAACAAACCACTGCAATATTCCCAATGTAAAAGGTGAAGGATGTCTTTCACTCTTCATTAGGATATTAGTCACAGACTCACAGTCAATGTCTTTCTTGGGACATAGTTTCTTCCTTGAGATACCATATTCTGCTCAATACCATCTTATCCATGCTAGGAGAGCGGATACCACTTTGGTACCGAACATGGGAATGTTTTGTTTTGTTGTGGGAAGCGTGGTCGAGAGGCTAAGAGGCGCTTGAGCTTGGCTTGGCTTGGCTACCTAGAAGGGGGCTTGAGGTTCGACACCCAACTCGGTCAGAGTTGTGTTTACTGAGCGCCCAAGGGCAGCACGGGAAACCAACTCCTAGATACCCCCTCCCCCCCCCCCCCACTGGTCCACAAATGAGATTGGACCAAAGCGCTCTGAGCATGCTATAAGCATGAAAGTAGCGCTATATAAAAGCTATAATAATAATAATCTTTAAGTACTTCTAGGAACTATATGTGGTTAGTTCCCTTAGCTCTGATAAGTTTCATTGCTGATGCAACTTTTTCAATGATATTTTTGATATTCAGTGCAGCTTGCGCAAACTTTCCCGTTAAGATTTTATGTTTGGGATATTGTTCAGCTCTATCAGTTGTTACACAAGCCATCTTGTTACAAGCCTAAATACTGGCCGAATAACTGGCCTGAGTTTTTGTCTTTGGCTGGATGTTTAGAATAATTGCCAATAAGAATAATCTTCGTTTTAGAATGACTTGTAGGGACAATATTTCTTTAGCCTCTTCCACATATGTGATACGAATCAGAAATTTCTAACATTTATTTAGATATTTAGAATTATTTATTTTTAAGTATATTTGCATTTTTTTATATGCATAACCTGTGAGAACACCTGATTTCCGTAGGTGTCCGCGGGCGCATTAAGGGTTCTTGCGGGGCGCATGTGGCCCGCTGGTCGTAATCTGCCCATCCCTGTTCTAGATGAATAAAACCAACGACAATGCCTTGTTACATCTGGTACACCAACATGTGCGCATATACAACTATTACTATGGACTCTCACTTTATTGGGGAGGCCCCTCCCCAAAAAAAAATTGTCCGATCTTTTATCATATACATGTATACTTAAAAATACTGATAAACAATCAAGTCATAACTAGTGAGAAGTAACAAGAGATTCATCAAGGAGTCAGTGTTTGTAAGGCAAACATTTCCATAAGTTGTGGAAAATAGAAGTCATTTTTTATTCATAACTCAAGGCAATGATGATTGAATGGAATTTAGACTGGACCATTTGTTGTTGTTGTTGTCATCCACTAAATTTGTCTTATTTGGATAGGGGTCCACCAATACATTAGTGAACCCGGGTCACGAGTACGCCACTGACTGTAATCATGAGCAAGGCCCTCATACAATGTACTTGCATCTCAGACGAAATGAAATGCTTTAGCTTGGGTTATTTGAAGGTCACTGTCTTTAGTTAGTATTAACGCCCCGCATAGAGTCAGGATTTTTTTTCTTCATGCATCCGGCCTCGTACCGTTATGTTTGGTGGACATCTACCGCCATTTTTAATTGTTTCCGAGATCGAGAAATTGTGATAAGTTCCTCATTATTACATAGTATACTAATAAATGAATCACCTTTTCTGAAAATGTTATCAATCTAAACATGTTCATTCTTCATTATTTAAGCATTCGAAACTAATAATCTCCATTTGAAAATAATGTTTTTCTTGTCAATCGATTGTTGAGATGTCCACACTTTAGTTTTGGTTAAACTAAGTTTTTCTTTAGCTTGAGAATTGGGTTAATGTAATCCGTTATTCCAATGGAGATTACGATTGCATGACTTGACTGTGCGTTCAGACAAGTGATAGGATCATTGCGCATTGAGAAAGTAGTCCAGACAAGTGATAGGATCATTGCGCATTGAGAAAGTAGTCCAGACAAGTGATAGGATCATTGCGCATTGAGAAAGCTAAAAAGCTAAACAAAAACAATTGGTAAAAATATTTCTAATCGCAAAGATTTATTATGTCCATGCATAAGTCAGACGTATGTATAGATGATAATTAACTGATCCTACTAATTTGTACAATTACACTTAATTTAACGCTTTGTTTCTTTTTAAAAGTATTTTTTTATGTTTTACTTGTTTCCTGGTTCCGTACTTTGTAGGAAGATCTGTAAAAAGTAAAGATATTCATATAGTTTTTCTTTTCCCCTCCAGTCTGTTAAAGTGTTTAAAGTGCCTAAGATAAACTCATATTGGTAGCTGAAAAGGAAGGACCATTCCTTCCATAGACCTCTGGTAAAGAAAGTTTTTAAAGGTTTATCCCTAGTAGCCCCCTTTGCAGATCGAGCGACCCCCTTTTTATCTCTCGGAGTCGGGGACACCCGTCCCCGATATGTGTCCTCGAATTCCCAACTGTGACGACACTCGGGGTCAAAGTTTGCTGTTTAAAGCATTGTATCTGAAAACCCTTTCGTGACGAGTTTCATGCTGAGGCTTATTCTCTTAGAGCTAATGATAGAAATTGGGCATTGTGTTTGTAGGTCCCATAACCCATTGCGGACAAGGACAAGGCCTTTCTCTCTCAACTTCATGTTCCGTATCTTGCAAGACGCGACATTCTGCCAAAATTTGTTTTTTTGTCTAAAGTACCAGCATTGTACAACGGTTTTCTATAGAATCCACGAAGTCTAGCAACAAGAGGTACATCCTAGTTTTCTATAGACTCCACGAAGTCTAGCAACAAGAGGTACATCCTAGTTTTCTATAGACTCCACGGAGTCTAACAACAAGAGGTACATCCTAGTTTTCTATAGACTCCACGAAGTCTAGCAACAAGAGGTACATCCTAGTTTTCTATAGACTCCACGAAGTCTAGCAACAAGAGGTACATAATAGTTTTCTTTATAGACTCCACGAAGTCTAGCAACAAGATGTACATCCTAGTTTTCTATAGACTCCACGAAGTCTAGCAACAAGAGGTACATCCTAGTTTTCTATAGACTCCACGAAGTCTAGCAACAAGATGTACATCCTAGTTTTCTATAGACTCCACGAAGTCTAGCAACAAGATGTACATCCTAGTTTTCTATAGAATCCACGAAGTCTAGCAACAAGAGGTACATCCTAGTTTTCTATAGACTTCGTGGAGTCTATAGAAAACTAG
>JADKLZ010001483.1:18078156-18112818 GCA_021533235.1 Biomphalaria straminea
AGCCTTTCAATAACCATCTTGAACAATAATATAAGCCTTTCAATAACCATCTTGAACAATAATATAAGCCTTTCAATAACCATCTTGAACAATAATATAAGCCTTTCAATAACCATCTTGAACAATAATATAAGCCTTTCAATAACTATCTTGAACAATAATATAAGCCTTTCAATAACCATCTTGAACAATAATATAAGCCTTTCAATAACTATCTTGAACAATAATATAATAGCGCCTTTTTTAAATTAACAAATTTGATAATGTACAACTGAAAATACCATTTTATCCAATCTTTCTGTGGCATTTTACGTCTCTAAATGCTGTGTTTCCCCTTTGCAACTTCTCCTATGATTACTTTAGAAGCCAGTTCTTGATTCAAAACTGCGTCACAGGTTGGGTATCTGTAATCACCAGGCGCTGTTATACTTTTGCCCTTCTTTCTACTTTTGGTATGTATGCCATCTACAATCCAGGACCCTCGCTCTCCATGTGGACCTGTCCAGTGCATCATTTTCCCCACATGTTAGTGTTGATTTTGAAGAGCTTCATGTTGCGATTGCTTATGCATATATAGGACTTTATACAGAATTATTATGTTGATTTTTATTGGAATTTTTTTAAGAATCTCAATCAAAAGAATATATTTCCTTTGTTTTATATAAAGTTAAAAAAAGCTTTTTTCTATATTAATTTAACTATTGAAAATCATAGAATGTGTGACAAATGTGTCATATTCTATAAGTCACTAAAGAAATTATGACATGTTAGTCAAAATCCTACCAAATCTCTTCACTGAAAGTGATTATTAAAGAAAAAAACTCAATTTAAACAAGATTACAAAGAGAGTTTGTGTGATACACAAACTCAGAGGCGGCCCCCGTATGAGTCGGATCCCTATCAGATCCGCTTCGATCTCTCAACGGGGGCAGCCTCTGAGTTTGTGTATCACACAAGCTCTCTTTGTCGCTGCTAAAAGTTCATTTAAAAAAAATTATATCAAAGATAAACGACAGAAATATACATCTTCCTTGCTTTGATCTCTCAACGGGGGCCGCCTCTGAGTTTGTGTATCACACAAACTCTCTTTGTTGCAGCTAAAAGTTCATTTAAAAAAAGTATATCAAAGATAAACGACAGAAATATACATCTTTCGTGCTTTGATCTCTCAACGGGGGCCGCCTCTGAGTTTGTGTATCACACAAACTCTCTTTGTCGCTGCTAAAAGTTCATTTAAAAAAAATTATATAAAAGATAATCGACGGAAATATACATCTTCCGTGCTTTGATCTCTCAACGTTAGCCCTGTAAAGCCGATGTTCAAGGCAACTGCCACATCTCTTTTATGAGTTAATTACTTAGAAAATAAATGCTCTAAGCTTTGTACAAAGTAAAACGTGAAATGTATTGCTACATATTAGATTTTTAATTGTCTTAAATTAGGTTTCATTTATATTGCATACTAATTAGGTTTTTTTTCTCTTTAAATACTGCTTGCATAAAATATTTTTAAAAATTAGATTTTGAGCTTTTAGAAAAAAAAAGTAGCCGTTGCATCAGAACTTTGAATGATCTATATTATCGTGATGTCAGATTTTCATTATCTCTTCTACTTTCTGAGCACTAAACGGGACGGACGGACAGACAGACAGACAGACGGACAGACAGACAGACAGACAGACAGACAGACAGACAGACAGACAGACAGACGGACAGATAGGCCACACAAAACTAATAGCGTCTTTTCCCCTTTCGGGGGCCGCTAAAAATTAGCACATAAACAATTAGTTCATAATTTTAATCCAAGCAGACTTCAAAATCAAATGGAATTTAATCAAAAAGAAAAGAGTGTCAAATTTGACAAAGATTTTGAAAGACTTGCTAAAGTCGATGTCAAAGTAAAAATGACATGAACTATGAACTGTGATTTTAATGTTTCTGAAAACTAAAGAACTGACTACTGAGTGTGAATTGGTTCTGTAAAATAGATAGGGGCGAAAAGGTGACCACCCTACAAGGTGACTTTTTTAAGTCTATTTCAATAACTTCTAAAGTCCACCCATTATATGCCTAATCTGCAGCTCTGCTTACCTACGTCTACTGTCAAACCAAGATCTAAGTCTATTTCAATGACTTCTAAAGTCCACCCATTATATGCCTACTCTGCAGCTCTGCTTGCCTACGTCTACTGTCTAACCAAGATCTAAGTCTATTTCAATGACTTCTAAAGTCCACCCATTATATGCCTACTCTGCAGCTCTGCTTGCCTACGTCTACTGTCTAACCAAGATTAGTTACTTCCGCAAGTCTAAAATCTCCCAAGTCTACTGTATATTTCACACCCTTAGTTTTATATCAAATATGTTTTATTATGTTTTAATTAATATGCAAGGAAAACAAGAAGTAAAAAGACAAATTCTTTGCTTTATTGCCACCTAGATTTGCTGTTTCAGAGACTTTTGTATATATATATATATATATTTCATCAATAATCTATGTATTGTAGGGTATGTTTTGACGGCTGTAGACCTAATTAAAGCTAAAAATACATTTATTAGGAGAAAACTGATCTTTCAATTTCATGATAGAACATTCAAAAGTACACTTCATCCCTCATCTCAGAAATAACCGGTATCCAGTTGACCACAAGTGCCAGTGTGATAGATGACCACCAAGCGCACTCTTATTTTATCTTACTTCAAAAAAGATTATTGCATTCTAAGCGTGTTCCTGTGTCAATGCATTTTCATCAATGACTTAAACTCTGCCATCAATGACTTGAACTCTGACATCAATGACCTGAACTCTGCCATCAATGACTTAAACTCTGCCATCAATGACTTAAACTCTGACATCAATGACTTGAACTCTGCCATCAATGACTTAAACTCTGACATCAATGACTTAAACTCTGACATCAATAACTTGAACTCTGCCATCAATGACTTAAACTCTGACATCAATGACTTGAACTCTGCCATCAATGACTTAAACTCTGCCATCAATGACTTAAACTCTGACATCAATGACTTGAACTCTGCCATTAATGACTTAAACTCTGCCATCAATGACTTGAACTCTGCCAGTTACTA
This sequence comes from Biomphalaria straminea, assembly GCA_021533235.1. Taxonomy (NCBI): domain Eukaryota; kingdom Metazoa; phylum Mollusca; class Gastropoda; family Planorbidae; genus Biomphalaria; species Biomphalaria straminea. The sequence goes on from JADKLZ010001483.1 coordinate 18,081,249, forward strand.
AAACTTGAACAATTACCAAACTGCTAATATTAAGTTTGAAAATACCTCACTTCCGGAACAAATATTGAAAATATTGAAGTGTCTCTTTAAATAAAATCATCAACAACGAAATGCAAAGGAAGAATAATTTAAAATGATCCACTATTTATTATAAACGTTTGTATTAGCACTTAACAAAAACACCTGCGCATTAAATGTTAATAATTTTCAAACAATATTGATCAACAGGCCTCTATAAAAAAAAGAGCTTGCTAGACTTGCAATTTGTGTATTTGTAAACTACTGGTTTATTTTGGTCTTAATGTGTCAGAAATAAATGCTCAATATTTTCATTTCATTTGGTTCACGGCGGAGGTTGAACCATTTTTTTTCCCATGCAAGTGGTTCCAAAAGTCCTTGATCGGTTGCGGACTTATCAAATTCCCATGCATTTCTTTCAAAAATAATTCCAAATAGTGACAAGTAGCACATAGATCTAGGATTTAATAGATAATTAATTATTTCATTTCTTTTGAAAAGTCCCTCTCCTCTCCTTCTTTTAAATTATTTTAGTTTCTTTCTTTTTTTAAGTCATCTTTTTTTTATAAAACTTTTTAGATTTCTTTGTTCTGTGAAAAATTACATTTAATTTTTTTTTTGGTTTCAACATCAAAGTATCCATATTTGAAAGATTAGTTAGAGTTTAGGAATTTTCTTTTTTGACAATCTGCTTGCAAATTAAGTTTCGTATCATGTTAATACATTATTTACACTTAATGATGTCCTAAAAAATCTATTAAAAAAAAAAAAAAAAAGAGAACAATAATTGACACAAAAGTGGCCTCATATTAGTCATGCGATCTTTGAACTTGAAGACATCTTTGAACTTGAAGACGAGCCTGATTAAGTTTTTGTTTTTATGTCAGAAGTCTCACAGATAAAACCTTTGAGTCAATTTTTTTTTAATTAATACAAAGTTGATTATAATAAAATCATTGATCGACCTGAAAAATGATAACACCAACTTCAACATACATTATTTCCATTCTGTGAATAACGTAAAATAGATTTAGTTCTTGGATTTCCTCCACTTTTAAAGAATCACATATAACATATTATTAAGTACATATTCACTACATGTATATATAAACAAAGATCATAAAAAAAGAAAACATAAATATTTATTCAATTTAAAAAAAATATCACAATCAAAAAATGCCATTTCTATACCAATCATAATATGAATAGTACACACATTTAAATTGCATTTTAGAAAAATACAAAGCTTGTCTCTTTACAGTAAACCTTCAATGCATAGTTCCTATCTACAGCATGAACAAATGTATTCTAGACTGACACTGAACTATGTAGACCTAGTCAAGTGAAGTCTGTCCACATGGTTTGAGGTAATGGTAAGAGTATTTGTGGAGTAATGTCTGAGTTATACATCTCTATGTACAGTTTATGTGGTTTTATATTGTAGTGCAGTGCTAGTTTTTTTTTATGGATACAATGATGCAGATTAAAGAATGGTGGAAGAGTGTTATGGATGCTACAGGTTCTGTTGATGTTACAATTAACCAATTTTACAAAGCTTACATCAACTCATGTTATATTTCCCACAGCCAATTTAATTAGACCTTACCTGACAAAGCAAGATTATTTTTTAAAAATATACCAATTAGTTAATTAACTATTGCTAATTAATTATTTTGTTTGGTATCTTGAACAAGGGAAAGAAATTTTACTTGACTGACAAGTTTGTATAAGGTGGTATAACTTGAATTAGTCCCTTATATACTTAGAGTTAGAAAAATATGAAACTAACAATAGATAACTATAAAATTTTCTATTTTCAGTAGCACTTCCCTGGCACAGTGGTTAGAGAACTGGTTTGATGAGGCTGAGGTCAATCATCTTTTTTTTTTCTTTTCTTTTACAAATGCATTTAAAAAGCAATCACCAAGTGTGGTAACACAGTTGTTGTGCTACGTGGGTGGCCAACCATGACACAGGGTCAAGAGGAGTGTACCTGTCCCGTTAGTGGACTAGAGAGTTAGTAACATGGGTGTGTTGTCAACAATTAGAATGAATACACACCTAGCTTAATGTACATTGTATGGTTATTAGATTCTTTCAATGAAAAGACTTAAAAGGAACTCGCATCATCACACCAAGATACTCCCTTCTTTCACCCTTTCCAACTGGTCCAATCAAGCGATAGGATCATATCATATTTAGAAAGCTAAAAGCATAACATTGGACTAAACAAAAAAAATTGGTAAAATATTTGTAATCGCACACATTTATTATTATTAGCCAAGATATATTACAAATTTAATCCAAGAATAATTGATACAACTATGCTTAATAAAAGCTTTGTTTTTTAAAAAAATATTTTTTTTCTGTTCATCTACTGGAATAATTTGGTACTTTAAGTCTATGCACTGTACATCACATCCTATTATAGTAAGGGTAATGTAAACAACACTTGTTTAAAGTATCTGCTTCTGACATTAGTTTTACAATGATTACCATGAGTTTCAAAAATACTTTGTATACTGATGTACATTACACAAATAACTTACAATTTAAAAATATAAACAGAGAAAAGTCAAGAAAATGACCACAAAATGACACTGAAAATATGTACAGAGAATAAAACACATTTGTGTTAAGTGAAGATCAAAACAAAACTCAAAGAACATGTTTCGTTTTTCTTTACATTAAATGTGGTAAAACTAGTAACAAATACAACAACAAAAAAAAAACAACATACAAAGTCAATATCATTAAGCTGAGGAGACATAGGTCCTGACACACACACTGAGTGTACTGACACATGCTGAGGAGATGTGTCACACACTTAGGAGATGTGTCCTGACAGATATGGAGCAGCTTATTGTTGGTCAGGTCTGAAAGAAACTTCAAATTGAAAGCAGGTTCAAGCTTAATTATCAGAAAATCATCCTTCAAAAATTGTCAAACATAATTTTAAATCTTCCATTTAAGGATCCCCCAAGAAATCTGCAACAAAAATGCAAGTATCAAGTTAAAATAATGCCCTTTAGGATTAGGTTTATCAGAGCATCTGTTAATTTTCTCTGTTTTTCAAATAAAAGTCAGACATATTAACCCAGGGTTTTTTTACACAAATAAATGCATTCTGTTAAATGTCAGAACAATCATTAGAACATAAAATTAAATAACAGTGTAAGAAAATATGCACAAAAGCCAACAATCTGTTTAGACTTTTACAATTGTTAAAGAAACTACTGAAATATACACACATATTAAAATTGGCCATGAAAAAAAGCTCATGTTCATGTCCTTACACTTAGCAAACTTTTGTGTAGCTTGAATGAATTAGCATTATTGCTATAACTGGAAGTATTGATAGGTGGGTACTGTACCACTTGGCCTTCATGTGAACTACACAGATCTAATAATAGCCCAAAGAGCCACCTAGTGTACAATGGATACGCTACAACAATAATGATTTGTTTGCTACTCCCATGCATCATCAAATGTACAATATTTCCTGGTAGGTGTAAACTATACAATGTTTCTGTTCATCTGAAGGGACTGATGCTGGCTCGGAGGTAGTGAACATTTCACTAGAACTGTCATCTGATAGATCCAGACACTTGTGGTTATAAAGGAAACCTTTTGCTACGAATGTAACAGAACTGTGCTACTGCTGCTACCATGATCAGGATCTGGAATAAAAGACAATGAACATTGAGACATTCCATCAAGCTGAATTGTTCCAAGTGTAACAAAAAATCAAATCAAATAAATACTCAATTGAATACACATCAATGCAGCTTTCTTCAATCCCAAAAGATGAAACCCAGTGAATGCTATAAAAGACATGTACTTCCTAGCCTGCTTAGGTATGAAAATGGCTTTACAGCAATGTACTTAGCTCATGGTTAGAAAAGAATGCAGTGTTTACTGGTAACTTCATATGCAGTACAATGCAATGAGAAATCAAATACAGTTTTTCTTTGAATTTTTGTATTAGAAGAGCTCTTTTGGTCACAAATCATTTTTATTGAAATCCCTGAGTGTGGCGTTAGATGAAACTATTACAATATTTATATTATTAGTAGTATTTCAACAACACAATTACACATGAAGTAACATAGTATGTAGTTCAATGAAGTCAAAATCAATTCATGTCATGAGTTTAAGAAATGAATCAGGGATAAAAACAAAAAATAAATCATTAACTATTATTACAATGAACTGACAATAATGGAGCTTATCAGACTGTGAAATGACCAAAAATGACTCCAATATGCATCTCAGTCTTTTTGAAATAGTATTTTACAAAATACCCTTCTAGAAACCATATTAACCTTTCTTTACAAAATACCCTTCCAGAAACCAAACCATATTAACCTTCCTTTACAAAATACCCTTCCAGAAACCATATAAAACCTTTCTTTACAAAATACCCTTCCAGAAACCATATAAAACCTTTCTTTACAAAATACCCTTCCAGAAACCTCATTAACCTTTCTTTACAAAACAACTGGTTTAAGTCTAAACTTGAAAATTCTTTAGCAACTGATAACACATTTTTTTTGTGTGACCTACTTTGTCAACCTGTCCAGTTGACCAAATACCCAGTCAAGCAAGACACAGATGATTAGTCTGAATTGTAAAAGAAATGAAGACTAGACAATAAACTAATTTACATTGGAAACTTACTTGTACTGATCCAATAGTAACTCCAGTCACCCCCAGAATGTACATGTTTCTGGTAAACCAATACTCAACTTCTTCAAGGCAACCCTAGAGTACAAGAGTCAGAAGTCATTAGATTAAACAGTACAAGAATCAAAATTCATAAAGTGAAACTTAACTGTAGTGTCACCCTTAGAACCAAATTAAAATTATACAAAAATATATTTGTTCCCATGACACTATAATAAAACATTGCAATAGTAAAAAAGAAAGGTCATTTAATCTAATATGACTCTTACTATTAAAAAGCTTTGTTTTTATTTTTAGGAATGTAGACATAAATGTCCTTTTTTTTTAACTTTTAATGAATCTATAATTAAAATTTATAATATAAAATCAAATTATACTTAGACTCAAAAGTAACTCACCCTTTGGTACCAAAGGGATGGGTCACCAAACCCACAATTAATTGATGGATGGATGCAACAGGAGTCTGGAACTTTCTGCTCACTGGGCCAAGCCTGAATGTTGTACCAGTCTGTGTGATTGTCAACGCCACAGCACTGAAGCTAAAGAATAAATGCAAGTTATTTTATGAGGCATGTGGAGATTTTAATCAATTAATAGTCTAAAGCACTGAAAGTTTTTAACAACACTTATATGTCTGTCTGGTCAAATGTTTGTACACATTACTTCTCCCACACTCAATCTTGGATCAAGCTGAAATTTTGCACAGATGGATGGATGCAACAGGAGTCTGACAAAACAAGAGTCAAAAAAAAAATTAACCAATTATCTAATTAATTATTGGTAATTAAGTATTTTGTTTGGTATCTCAAACAAGGGAAAGAAATTGCAATTAACTGAAGTTGTGGTATAAGCTGAATTAATCCCCTTTATAGGTCTACAGAGTGATTACTGTGTTTGCTAGAGGACCCTTGAGCCAAGAGTTTGAATTCTGGTTATTTCACCCTTTTTTTTATTGCTATAAATGCTTTTTTATTGTTTTTTAACTGCATAAATTACATGACTGATCCAAACTAATTGATACAAGTACACTTGATACAAGCTTTGTTTTTAAAAATAGTTTGTATTTATATTTATTAATTATTTAGAAATACATCTTTAATATCAAAAGGAAAATTACAATTGGTAGGTAAAATGCTCAGAATAAAAACGAAACTCTGCACATTATTTCATATTTTATAATTAAAACATATTGGACCCTCTTTCTAAGAGCCTTTCAAGCACAAATAGGGATTCCTGAAATTAACTAGGAAAACTAATGACTTTGTACAGTTTTAATCTATATATATATATATATAAGTGCCCAATCAGAATATGATCAGCAAGAACAAGAAGGCTGCATATGTAGTATCTTCATTGTTTAAGTTTCAAAAGTGGTGCTGAAAATACTAATACACTTCAGTTCATTTTAATAAATAAGGAAATATTTATGAATTCAAAACACATTATGAACAATTCAATCAAAGTTGTTGTTTTTAAATTGAAATATCAAACACATTAGATATAAATGCAAAAAAAAAATATGAATTTAAACATGCATTTTCCAAAAGCATTATACATTTTTTATTTTCTTTTATCCCCCTTTTTTTCCCCACCTTAACTTCCAAAAAATCTATTTATCTTACATTGTTGTTTATGAATAAATGAGTCATGTGACTTACATCTCTCTGAAGTGTATCCAATGAAGTAGACCAACCCCTGGCATCTCTGTCATAAAAACTGTTATTTTTGGACTGATCATTTAACTGTACCTCCGTTCGATAGTCATATTTGATTCCGCTTGCCAACTCTTTATATATCACATCCCGAATCTAAAATGTGAAATATACAAATAATTACTTTAAAGATAGAAATGAAAATTAAAAGTTGAAAGAAAAAAAATGTAACGTTTAATGCTTACTCCAGGCTTCAAATTAACAATGGGAATTCTAAGCAAATAGTGAGTACATATTAGATCTTCAATTTAACCCTAGAGTGCCTATTGCAGTAGGAAGCATTGTTCACAGTTTTGACACCAAATGCAGTAAGATGTGATAGGAAGTTAGCAGCTTTTTTTTAACTTTCAAATAAGAAAAGCTCATCATCTCTCATTCAGAACAAGAGCATGATGACCTCTATTAGTGAAAACAAGATGTTTATGGCTGTTTTATTGTTTTCTTCTGAAAATATTTTTAATGACTGCCAATAAAGCATAAAGCCTATATTATTGATGCTTGTTTTTTATTCTAAAGGTAGTAAAAGTACTTTTTTCCTTTTTTTTTTAACTTGCTTATTAATTTTTTGTCTTACATTATTTTTTTTTTCTATATTTTTTTTCTTAGAACAAAAGATTTTTTTATTTATTTATATAAATGTTACCTTTCTAACTCAGACTTTAATGTTAGCTTTTTCAAACTGGAAATAAACGTTATTGAGTTAATACATTAGGAATTTTTTTAATGTTGTCAAATAATAAAGACTTGCAACTACCTTATCTTTCATGACAAATCCCAATGAGCCAGCAGTTATTTCTAAAGCAAACACCAGCAACACTAAAATAAAATACTGAAAAAAAAAAACATATTTAAAAAATCTTTTCATTAGAGCAATTTAACTGTACAGTAAACAAAATGTGTTGAGCAGCTATCATCTTTGTTAAGCATGATAGAGTGACCAAATATTTTGGTAACCAACACTAAAGCTACACATATGGGTTCAAAAGTGTTTTCAAATGGTAGTATCACTTTGGATTGTCATCACCATGGTTCTTATTTCAAACCCAGCCAGTTGTCAACGCTATCCAGGTAGAGGTTTGGGTAAGATGTAATGATCTTAAAGTCCAAAACTTTAAAAACAAAAAAACTAACTAAAATTTCAACCAAATGAAATTGTAATTACAAATTAAGATAATTAATGATCGAATCCGGAACAAACTTAAAAAGAAAAGGTTTTATACAACAAATTGTTACTATCAAGCCAGGTTGTATTTTACGAGGGAGTTAAAGTTAAATTATTAAAGATGGTCTTTCATTAATTGATCAAACTTTCTGTCACAAGATACATACAAGATGTTATAATGGATAGTTTGCATATAAAAGTACATCAACTAAAAAAGACAATTACCCCAATCAAGAGGCATTGGTTTTCTAAGAAAGCACCACAGCACCCCATAAAACCAATGATCAGGATGATGACACTAGAAATGATGCACAGAGAGGAAGCACTCAGGAATGAATATGTGGGTATGACAGCTGTACTAGGTCCTCTCGATGCCCATAACCAAATGGCCACAGCCAAGACGCCACATCCCAAAAGCTAAAATATAATACAACAATAAAGGTAATACAATTTATTTCAAGCAAATAATTTTAATGTAACATCTGTCTATAATATCTGAACATTAGAATTAATTACAATAAGAAAATCAAATATAAAATGGCTGAGAAAAAAATGGCTGGTGTCAGAAACTAGTTGGAATAAAAAAAAACAAAAACAATTTAGATAAAGAATTCAGTGAACCAAAAATATTAAAATATCAGGCATAACTTGTGGATAAAAGCTAGTACCAAATATGATATAGATAAATATACTTTAAACTACTTACCCAAACAAAAACATTAAAGCCAAAAAAGATGTATTTGACTGCACTAAAACTTTTCTTTTCTCTTCCCATTTTAGTTGGAGGAGAGCTAGGGTCACTGGAATAGGAAAACCAAAGTAATACAGTTTATATAAACATATTGATTCAAGTGTACAACTTCAATATAAAACCAATATGATTCAGAAATTCACAGCAGAACAATTGTAGGCTACTACCTATAATAGTTTTCAAAACTTGGTTTTCGTCGATGCATGATTTAACTAAGTGACTTTTGTGATGAATGCAATCAAAAGTAAGTAATTTTTGTTACAGAACATATTCTACTAAAATAAGAATGAAACACTTTACAAAATTACAAATGTTTGGTCTTGAAAAAAAACTATGCCAGAGCGGCTCCTATTTTGAAATTTTAAACAGAGAAAACAGTATGGCTGAACCATGGGCAGGAGAAACACAACTAGAACAAACATTTGGGAGACAGTCTAGGCAGAGGTTCATTTGTTGATTCTTTGAAAACATTCCAAATTAAAATAAACATGGAAGGGAACTATTGAGACCTTGGAAATGTCAAACCAAGTGAAACTTAAGATTTTGACAATCATATAAGGTCAATTAAATAGAATAAGAGTTGTGATTATTTATAACACTTAATTATAATATCATTAAAATGGGAATAAATGAGTGGGCTTTATCCTTATGGCTTATACATATTAGCATCATATTTTTTGCCAAATAAAAAATTTAATTGTTACTAACAAGAAAATCTCAACATAGAATTGCTTCTTGTTATAAAATGTATAATGTTTATAACATTATAAAGTTCTAAAACATAAATAACTAGGTTAGCCATTAAACAGACTATTTTAACAGGTTATTGTGATTTTATCAAAAATAATATATTATAACAAGCCACAAGAGAAGAAATCAGTATACTATAAACAGCATATAGATCTTATCTAGTCATTATGGTGTCTGTCATGAGTGAGTTATTGCTACTGTCTGGGGAAACTAGTCTAGATCTAGATTACTCTCTATAATCTAGACAGATGATAAGAATTAGACACTAGATCTAGAATTCAATATAGAATCTAGATCTAGATTACGGGTATTTTAATATCTATCATTCTATCATCTAGCCGTCGAGAAGTATGAACAACAGTCTGACGCGCATGCTTACTGTAAGACCAGGAAGCCACCCACTGCATAATATAATATAGTAATATAGAACAATAATAGCAACACAAGTTACTGAAATTTTACAAAAGAATCAGAAGAATTACAGAGAAAGGGAATGAAATTGGAGCGTGTCTTTCCACCCACAAAAATGCCAGTTATTAAGAGTAACATAAAACTAAAACAAAAACTATTTAACTTAGTCTTGGTAAACCAGTCACACAGAATAAAAACTCTAAATATCTAGGTGTAATAACAAATAAAAAGTTATCATGGAATCCCCATATTGGTGAAATTATTAAAAGAAATTATTACAAATTCAAACAAGAACATAAAATTAAAATGCAATCTAACTAATTTAACAAGAGAATAAGCATCCTCTGTTAGGGATCCCTCAACTCAAGAAAACAAAGAAGCTAGAATAAATACAAAATATCTATATAGAGCATTGAGATTTATAACAAAGGGATACAATGGACATAAACAAATAAAGATAATTATCTTCTTTTTAAAACTATTTAAAGTAAGGTCTCTAATATAATAAGATAAGATTTAAAGATAATATAAGATTATATTATTATAAAGATTGTCACAAATCTGACAAAGTCTTGTCTAGTCAAATTTTGATAATATTAATAATAGTGTTATAAACCTGGTGGTGGCACAGATGGGGGTAGTGGTGTATGTGTAGTCAGTCGATGTATATCGCCCAAGGCCAGCGCTAGATGAGCGGTCAACCGTGACGAGTTACGACGGTCAGCCGAGACGAGCGTCAACATAATGGTTCGGGAAGGATCAGCATCGTGAACAGAGCTCAGAAGCGTCACGAGGAATGTAGTCATGTGACGAAACTAGAAACGTCGAGCGATGTTCCGTACGGTTTGAGAAGGCCAGCAGGGACCCTATATAAAGAGCAGAGGTGTCACAGTCAGGACGGTTCAGAGCACCGTTCAATACAGTCCGGTCGACTACAGTTCAGTGAGGTTCAGTGCAGAGTACTGTCAAGTACAGTCAAGACAACTGGCGTCTTGATCTTGGTCTGTGATTGAGTCCGACACAATGAGCCCAGTGTGTGGGTTAGTCAGTCAGTCCTGAACTGTTGAACCCAGTTCAAGCCCGGAACAAGAATGAGAGGCCAGTGCAAGAGTTGATATGGCTGTACAGTGTTATCAGAGATATTTGTACACTGTACGTGTTGCCAATTGTACAGTAGTGGCTGCAATTTACTTTACATTAAAGTGTTACGTTACTTTGGAGCCCTGTGTTGTCAAGTTCTTTAAGTTAGTGGTATATGGTGCAGTTTGCAGAGAGCCTGGATAGTGAGATTTGTAACAATATATAGACAATAATTAAAGAGCCTGGATAGTGAGATTTGTAACAATATATAGACAATATAGTATAGTTTTTTGATTAACTTTATAGATCTAATCTATTCTAATTCTATATTATAGTTAATAAATATAGAATATAATAATAATAATATATATATATATATATATATATATATATATATATATATATATAGTTACAATAAAGAGAGTCTATATTACTCTAGATATTATAATATTATAGTCTTAAGTCTACTCTATTCTATACTAGTCTATACCTATTAATTATATATAAGTATAATTATATAGAGCAGTGGTCTTCAACCTTTTTTGGTCCACCGCCCCCTTTTCGCATTTTTTCCTTTAAAAAATCCGCCAGCGCCCCCCTCTAAGACAAACACTTATAAAGAAGCGTAAGAAGGCAAATTTGAACAAAATGTCATTTATTTTTAATTTTTATGCATGGGAAACACCAGAGGCAATCTTCTTTGGTGAGCTTAGAATAGGATGGAGTTAAAGAGGTACCTCAAGTAAGCGCTATAAATATCCATTCAGGCGACATTTCGCCCTCACTAGCCTCTGAGAGAGACTGTTGGAGAGGTTTCACAAAAGCTGAGGGACAAACATTTGAGACTCAAAGCAAAGCCATTATTAAAGACATGCACAAAAGACGAAAAGAAAACTTAAATAGACTGCCAGCAGACAACGACTTTGCCTGCACCAAATTCCAGATGATAAGCAGGTCGCAAAACTGAATTTGCGTAGTTACCGGTATGTGAAAAACTGCACTCATACGTAATCCTCGGAGTATTATCATTATACAAAAAAATTGTTAAATAATTTGCAATGATTACACACAAAAAAATAATCTCATTGTCATGACTTTCTTTCAAATCCTAAGAATAGTCCCCTTTTAAATTTCGGAATATTAGGGCCTACTGTTTTCAGGCTTTATTGTAAATTTATTTTTATTTTTAATATAAACATTATTATTGTTTATTGAATTCACTACAAAATGAAATTTAGCTAATTGGAACCATTGTGCCTCCTGCAGCCTGACAATATAAGAAACTTCAAGATTTAAATAGTCAAAGCAAAGCGAAAATCTCATCTAATGGCTACATCCAACATATTGCTTTGCTTATTCATTAAGTTTGTTATGCACTAAATCTAGGTTTACCATGTATGTTGAAGGAAAAGCTAAAAAAAATTCCATTTTCTACCACAGTTTTGGAATTTTACTGAAACATTCAAATGCACCCACATCTCTGTTGTGCCTTCTATAATAACATTCTTCTACTTAGGACATAATTTTGTAAATCTTTTTTTCCTGTAACTAAATTTGAACATCAGCAACAGATGTTAAATCATTTTCATTTATATTTAATTAAATCGTCCTTTCTTCAGAGAGCATTGTTATCTGAATTGTAAAGATATAGATGTCTTTAGGCAGTAATTCATTTGTCATTAAACAAGCTATGTGACATTGTAAAACTCTTTAAAATAGGTTTAATATCTCTATACAAGAAAAAAAAAGATATAATCAACGAAAGTACATTTTCTTTCCTAGCAGACAGAGGTTGGTTTGTTTCATTTGTGTTATATGCCTATCATGTAAAACCATTTTTAGACAGCTGTAAGTCACTCCCACCCGTTGAATCTTTCTGTTTCTCAAAAAATTAAAAAATTCTGTAAGTGCTTAACAAAAGAATAATATCAAATCCCTTTCGAAATCCAGCGAACTTTAATTTGCTAAGAGTTTAAAATGTTGCTCATCATTTGTTTCACAAAACTGTTGAAAGATGAGATTATTTTCTGCATTTCGGCATGTGTGTTATTTTATATACAATTTTTATAATTAGATTCAAATAGAAATTGCGTGCTTAACTTGTCTTAAGATGTTGCCTGTGTATCCCACAAGGTTAAACAAGGTTTTTTTCTATATTAATTATGAAGCCATTGTCCAACCTCTGATTGTTCCCTATATGTTGTCATAAGCTACATAACTAGACAATTTTAAAATAACAGAAGAAAAAGTCTTTTTGTGTAAATTTTTTTTTAAATAATAATTTTAGTTTTAATCAATTTTCAAACCATACAATAAGACTTACAAAAAAGGCTTTGCATTTTTCTAAGAGGCCACTAAAACATATCCTGATTTTTTATAATTGTTCATGAATATTCTTAAATTATTTTTGGATATTGCTAGGCCTATATGTTCATGAAGCAGACGTGGTTTCATAACCTCTATTGAAAATGCCGTCATTCAAAGTAGAACATTGGGATACTTTTTATCTTGCGACAATTCACTAAAAACTCTTTGCAATATTGCATACCAGTGAGTTTTTTATATAGATAAAATTAACTGTAATCTTAAATACGTATTACCTAGTTTGTTTATCAAATCTTAAACGTTTATGCGCGGAAGATCCAAGGACACTAGATACCCCACAATTACAGCAATAGAGTAAGAATTTAAAATAGAAAATGGGTTTTCTGAAACAAATTGCTAACGTTGTTTCTCTTCTTAAATTAGAAGCATGTTAACTATAACTTGTTTATATGTGGCTTGCCAGCTTTAATTTCGAAGATTTTTAAAAAAATTTGTTTCAGTGCATGTTTAGTTTCTTCTTTCCACCCTTTATGCCAGCGCCCCCTTACCGCCCCTTATGGTGCCCAGCGCCCCCCTACCGCCCCTTTTGCTCCCAGCGCCCCCCAAAATCTCAAAAACGCCCCCAAGGGGGCGATATCGCCCCCGTTGAAGAACACTGATATAGAGTCTAGTCAGTCTAAGTCTATCTAGGTCTATATAGAATTAATAGATCTATCTAGATCTAGATGTATATTTAAACTATAAAAGTAAAGTAATACCCCCGCCCCCGGTATTAGTAATAATGACTATTAGTGACATTTAGTCACTATAACTATATAAGTATAAGACTATATCTATATATATTTTCTATATATATATTATTATTATACTATGGCCACCGTCAGTCGCGAAGCGACTATGGATCATCTCATAGAAATGAGATGAATGCCTGGGCATAAGCTGTGGTCGGAACAATGTCGCCCACACATCAGTTCCCCCCTCTCCACGCAGCTGATGTATCCAAAGGAACGGCAGTGCCGATACAGTTTGGGGTCAGCAGCGTTGCAGGTTCTGCCAGAGTGTAGCACTGGGTGCTGCAAACTGCCTTAGGGTCGCCAGCTCCTGATTTTTCCTTAGGGTTGACTCCCGAAGCCTTTCCCTCGATTGGGTATAGCTGCAAGGCAGCAGAGGTTTGAATTCAGAGTTTTCCTTCTCCTAGGTGGGTAGCCAGCCATGGCTAACGAGCCCCTCCTGCCCGAAGCTTACTGGTTAAGGCGCCAGTTACTCGCCTGTGCCCCTTCTCCTGTTAGTAAGAACAGTTCCGCCGGACTCAATAAGGCCGGGAGTTGGACTGGTTGTCAGAGGCTATTTGAGACGCATGCCATTAGGAAGCATTTTATAGGTAGTGGAGTGCTTACATCCATTACCACTTCCGGCAATGACAACCAAATTATTATTATATTTATATAATAATATATAATTAATATATACTTTATATACTTATTATAGTCTTAACTAAATTAAAATAATAGGCCTAATTAAATATGTAGATCTAAGTTATAATCTAATTTTTATTAAACTAGAATCTAGATCTAGATCTATTAAATTTTAAAAATTATTTACAATAATTTACATTGCAATGCAAGAGAGAGTTGGCAAGAGCAAGCAATTTTTATTATGAATTACTTACTAAACTGAATTAGATCTAGATGAGCAGGTTTTCTTTCAAAAATTACATTTAAAACTTCAATTTCCGATTACTCATTTAGTCAAGATCTTCTTAGACTTAGATTTAGTCGAGATGTAACCTAAATATAGACTATATCTATAGTCATAGACACTATCACTATGGATCTAGTTAAGTCGCCATGTTGAATTTAAAAAAAGTAATTTTTGAAGCCTGACACCAGAAGGGACACAACTTAGACATTGCAATTATATACAATTTGTTGCGTAACAATTGTTTCCCTTTATTGCAGTCTTTAGCAAAGTTTTCCCGTGGCGCTATATCGACTTGATGTGATGATATAGATCTATATATATAACATTATTTTTTTTTGTTTTGATCTCAGAGTAAAGCAAAATAGCAAAAAAAAACAACAACAGAATAGTTTACAAAAAAAAAAATATTTAACGGTAAATTAGAAATGTAGCAAAAAATAAAAAAATATTCTAAATTACTCATTAAAACCTGGTGGGGGTAGAGCATCGAAGTCCAGCTCATGTTGATAACAATCCGCCATCTTGTAGAAAAAGACGTGTTAGAAAAGTTTCCGAGCAGCAAAAGTCCGTGTGCTGCTCACACAGGTAGCTAAAGTATCAAATTTCGAGTCGAGGTCAGCGAGGAGCACAGCAAGCCACTCACTCTCGAACGTCTTCACAATCAAAGCGCGCGCACACACACACACACTTAAACACGTTCACTCTCGCACGTCTTTTAATAAACACATACTCACAGTTAAAGGTCTAAGAAAACGGAAAGCTCTAGCTGTATTTCTTGATGATCATAGAACTACTTATTGCGCAAGTTTTACGTGGAACAGGCGTGTTCAAAAAAACAAGATAGGTTAATTTTCTTCATACAGTTAACTATGAGTTAATCTAGTCGTGCATGTTAATTAAAGGCCTAAACTATGCCATGTCATCTTATCTTATAAATTACAGACGTCACTTCAACAAAAGAAGATAATTACTTCATACGCGTTTTACAAGTCAATTTAGTTTGCTAAGTTGATGGTTTTCCTGGGTGGCTCAAGCAAACCATTCCATGCTCTAATTATATCTAATAGCACTGGGAAAGATGGAGTATTTGAACGACATTGTTATAGCTCATGGAACAATAAATGTACCTTTATCTTTGTGTCTTTCTTAGTATTTATTTACGTTTGTATTTGTAAATTATCGTGCAGTGTTTTTTATGTATTATTGCTACTTTTTAGTTTTCTATCTTGAAGCGTCTCTAAATTCAAAGAATATTCGTTATAAATCTCACTGCTCTATTTTGTGTCTGTTGTAGTTTCATTATGCTATCCTGAGTTGAGTAGTCCCTAAGCAGCGGTAGGCCGTGTATCTTCTATTATTGGCCTAGCCAAGGTCAAATAGTATTTTAGTTGTAAGTTCTAGTTTTATTTGTACAAAAATTCATATAATAATTAATGCTTATTGTTAGTTTTGTTTTTATTATAATATGGCGATTCCTTTTTTTTTTGTTTATTATAACAACTAGGCCTATATATTTTGAAGTTTTTAGTCGGTGCAACTAGTTAGTATTTTTCTGGAAAAACAAATCTCCTATTTGATTCCCATTTCTGTAATTCTTCTGATTCTCTATAAAATTTCGGCATCTTGTGTGTGTGTGTGTGTGTGTTTGTTGTTGTTTTTTTTTTAGCGTTTTTATATTATACAATCATCTGCAAATAATATTCCTTTTGCTCTTGAGCTAATGCAATTTGGTAGGCCATTTATGTAAATTAGAAGCATAAGTGGTTCATAGACTGTTTCCTAATTGATCAATGCTCTAATGGCATTTAGAAGAAGGAAAACGTGTACGAATATGTCCTAGCTTATGAAATAAGAAATGTACCTTTAATGACAATGATTGTTTTACTGCACTGGTAACTGTGACACTATCAATCTAAATCTATTTTCTAAGTTAAGTCTAGAGTTAAAAGAGTCTAGAGATCTAGGTCTGGCCTAATTATCTAGATTTAAATCCTTTACCTTCACTATTCCTTAGTCTTTTGAACCAGTGAGGCACAACACAAGATCTGTTGGCCGTCTTTCTCCATATCTCTCTGTCTTTTCATTCTATGACAGGCGTGTCCTGTCTTCCCATCGCTTTCTGTCTGCCTCTTTTTCTTTTTCTTATCACTGTTCCCTGAAGGAAGGTCTTTGCGAGACCTTGTGATGTGGCCATAGAGTTTAAGTTTGCGTTTTTTTTTTTTGTTGTTGTTGTTTTTTGACAGTTAGCTGGTCATCGTGTGGTCCAATGGCTGTATTAATCCTGCTTCTAATCTCTTCATTCGCGATGCAGCATGAGCAGTGGCATAGCATCCATGGCGCGATGGGGTTCAATGAGGAGGCAGACTGGCTATATGGGCGTTTGGGCAAATGCCTGGTGGACCGGTATCCAAATGGGCCGGTGGGCCACCGAAATAGCCGCATCGATGCCACTATGTCACATATCAAATTTTTAAAGGTTTTATAATATTCTCTTATAAAAAGACCATCTGAGAGTCGTGTTAAAAAAAAATTTCACAGACTCCACACTGTAAACATTGTAATACTATTTTAATTTAACATATTTTCCGAAATAATGTAAAAGCCTTCATTCGTAGACAGTGCTACTGTGCTACTAGTAGGCTTTATCCTTGTTAATGCCTACATACTTAACGATTCAAAAACAAATGAGGCCTATATTTCTTATAAAGATATAGAGTTCACTGTATGCTTTATATCTATACATTATCAAACTTAACATTATGATTTCGAGGACAGGTGACATGGCTTTTGTGGGCCGGATTGTACAGAAACGCCCGGGCCGATTTTGATACCCAGTCCGCCCTAGTTTATTGAACCCGGGCCCGCGACCATTAGGGACCCACCGCCTATGGTGTTACAAAATGGCGCAAAGGGGTTCATTGCGCTTGAGTCCATGACTCATGACCATTTGGGGCCCGCATGATGACACCATAGTGAAAACAAAAGTGTACTTTTGTGAAAACCCATTTTAAAAAAGTTCGCTTGATTCTGTTAAGAAGTTGTACAAACATTGACTTTTAAGATTTGTAGAGTCATATCTGAATCAAACCAATTGTCAAATTTTACTTACAAAAAAAAGTACGATCCTTGCACTTGTTCCAATACATTCAGATTAGTAAATAAATTTTGTCACAATAAATTTGTCGTATTGTGGGGAGGTGGTCCAACCGAGATATTCTTGAACCTGTGCCAATGGGTGTCTTGTTACGCCACTGTGTATGGGCCTTCCAGGATTTTAAAAAGTGTTTCGGTTGAAAAAGTTGAGATTATTATAGAAGACACCCATGTTGAAACTTTTGTTCCTATTATTTAAAAAAAAATGATTGATAAAGCGACTCAATATTGAGTCTAAGCCGAGTTTCTTTGGGAATTTTTCGAATTTTTGCCAGCAAGACATTTGTCTGCAAACCAGTTGTCGCTGAAAGGATATGCCAGGTGAACTATTTGTCGGCTGAACGCCTTTTAAGTGAACGATTTGTCATAGTCCAGATATGTGCAATTAATATATCATACAGAAAAAAGACTCAAATAATATCTGATTAGGTAATTTAAAAAGTTAAAAAGTTTGAGTTTATTAAATGTATGAAATATTATTATTATTATTGCTTTTATATAGCGCTACTTTCATGCTTATAGCATGCTCAGAGCGCTTTGGTCCAATCTCATTTGTGGACCAGTGGGGGGGGGGGGAGGGGGTATCTAGGAGTTTGTTTTCCGTGCTGCCTTTAGGCGCTCGGTAAACACAACTCTGCCCGAGTCGGGTGTCGAACCTCGAGCCCCCTTCTAGGTAGCCGAGCCAAGCCAAGTTCAAGCGCCTCTTAGCCTCTCGACCACGCTTCCCACGCTTCGCATATTTGCAAATGATAATACAGAAAAAAATACAATAAAATATTAGTAAACAAACATAATGCCTCGTTGACTCAGCCAATTAGTCTATTCAATAAGCTACTGTGGAGAGAAATACAAATCCAAAGAAATGAAGGTTAATTAGCATGAAGGAGTGACTTGACGAGCATGTATAGATGACTTCTGACCCATTGGGAGTGGAGAACGCGCGCATAGTCACATGACCTTCACGATGCTAAACACGATGAAATGATAACAACTTACATTTGTGAGTCAGTTGTACTGCGATAATCGACCAACTGCTTTGTATTCAAGACCCATTCAAGTAGTCTAGACAACAAAGCAAATGTTTCAAATGACAATACTGAAATGTATATTTTTATAGTAATCAATACATCATACAACCAGTCAAATAAAATAAAGCCACTGTCAGGATTAAGCGTTGCCAAGTAAACAAAGTGAAAATATAGGCCTACGATTTAAAAAAAAATTCAGATAGCTATTTTTACAAACATATAATATCAACTGTCTGTTAAAAAGTTTGTATAAGTTAACTCTCCGACATTCAATCTCGGATCAAGCTGAAATTTTGAACAATATTTCTTTTACATGACAACACAAGAATAAATAATTTTAAAAAAATTAGTGAACTATTGGCAATTATACTTGACCGAGGTGGTAATATAAGCTGAATTAGCCCCCTTTATAGGTCGCCGCTCTAAAGTAAGTTTGAAACAAACAATAGATACAATTTTTTATTTTCATGCACACCTCACTAGCTGAGTGGTAGAATGTCGGCTTGTGTCATGAGTTTGAATGCAGGCCTCTCTCTCTGTCTCTCTCTCTCTCACTCTTTTCCATAGATGACTGAAGATCTTATAAAAATTATAAAAATCTAATAACCACACATATTTATGTTTGTTTCCTTGTTTTAGTAATATCAATAAATTGTCACATCGTCAATTGTAGCCTATTGTTTTAGGTTACATGACAAGACAGCAGGAGTCAGGAGCTTCCACGGGAGTATCTGACAAATGTATCACTGTACTCTCGGCTGGTTGTGGCCTATTAGATGGTACTCGTTGATCACATTCTCTGTCTATAGAGGAGAATCTAATGCGACCAATGCTCGAGCTGCTCCCGGCCTCGTATCTTCTGCCACTGTCTATGCTGTCTCTGCCGGATTGTCGTCTGGCAAGGACATCACCCCTTGTCAGGATTCGTGCAGTGATAGTGATACGGTCTTTCTTTAAAACGTCTTCCATTTGGATGTATTTGTTTTATATACCGGTATAGAAGTTATCTGCCAGAATCAAACATAAAATAATAACGATAATGGTAATTATAAAGGATAGTTTAAATCTTTATAATATTTTGCCAAGTACATTGGGCAATTACCAAAACACACAAGACACATCATCAATATATAGGTTCTACTTTGATTGCTATTTTAATTGATTTTCTGATAAAGACAAAATTAAGTGACATTTATAAACAACATTTTTTTTTGAAAACAAGAAAAACATTTTTTAAAGACAATACCTCCTTTATATAATCATAGAGTGATTATTTTTCTCTTAATAACAAATGAATGTTAGATTTAAAAAAAAAAAGAACATTTATCAACTCCACCCCGTCCCCCGAGAAAGAAACCTTGTTACGCGAATGCACAGATCTACTACACTCTATAATATTCTAATGACAGGCCTTAAGATTTTGATTTAGAAGACGAGGCGCACAATTTTCATGAACTCTCTAAACTCTTACATCAATAATACCTTACATTTGGATATTCTCGAAGGCGATATAAGTGCTTTCAAAACCATGCTGGATTCTGAATTAGTTCTTTAACCAACATAAATTTCTTTTTTTTTTATTTGAAAAATTATAACGGTCAAACAAGAGTTTCTACGAAAATCGTTAGAGCCATTTTTAGATCTGTGTCTAGGTTCCCCTCCCTCTAACCAAACTCCAGTTTTCCGTTAAAAAAAAAATATAAAAAATAAAAAAAAAAGATTATTGCGTCTTTTTTTTTAGTTCTTAAATCCTAAGAGTTTTCAAATGAAATCATGAAACTATACTAAATAACTCCTCCTTACCATCTCAAACTATGGCTACTCAATTGGGGAGTGGGGAGTTTAATATCTCTCTTTCAGAGAGAGGAATATTAGGGTGGAAGTGATGAACGAGTTACATCTGAACTAAATGGTTTCGCCTTTTGGATTTCAGCTTTTAAAAGAAAGTCTGTGAGGTCACACTGACTTAAGATTATGCCATATTTAATTTAAAAAATTATGCCATATTTAATAATAAAATAAGACTAAATTTGAAAGTTGTATAATAGTTTCAGACCTTCGTGACCTTGCGATTTTTAGGGCAGATGATGTAATTGTTTTCAATTTCTAAAGTCAACGGTTACGAGGGTGCCATGTGGCCAGCACATAGACCAACCGCCATTACATTTCCAATCTAAGTCAAGTATCAATCAGAGTTGGGTGAACTCAGGGACGTCTAAAAAATCCCGAAATTAAAAATCCTAGTCTTCACCGACTTTGAACCCGAGTCCCCAAATGTACAAATAGGCCCCTACTCTATTTCTTTAATTCAAAAATATGCAATGTTTTTGAACTAATTGAATATCTTGAAGTGCATTTGTTGTTGAGATTTGTTGTAGGCTCCGATAACTTTAGACTGAAGCTGACCTAGTTCTCTTGACAGGGACACGTCATTTGATACAATGCTGCATAGATACGCAAAGTGATCACCAAACTATGTTCCGCGAACCATATCCGGCCTGACAGTGCATAATGAAGCAGCAGAGGCTCGGTTCCGCTAGATTCGGTGATTTTTTTTTTTTTTTTTTTTTTGTGATTAGATCCATTAAAAGCATATTCAAAATGTATTTGAAAAAAAAAAAGTTGGCAAGACTGATCTATCACATCAAGAGAATGGCCATTTTCAGTCATTTGCAAGCCCACGGGTAGATGCAACTGGTCTCTTAGTCTTACTTGAGCTGTTATGACACTTAACTAAATCTAAATACTATAACAAAAAGTAACAAAGATGGCTGCCCCTTGAACTCCTGCAGAATTACCGAAATATGTTCAATTACCTGAATACCTTGTTTAAAGAAAAGCACACGAATTGAGAGTTACCATTAATTAACACGTTCACTTCATGGTAATCCACGTCATATTTGACGGTAAACAGAATAGACATTATACAAGTATTTATAAACGGAAATTTCCGTAGAGAGGGGGGAACCACCGGAACATACACATTGTCATTTTAACCCAAAGCTTTTGCACTAGCTCTGCTCTAGGATTAAAACAATATGGCATTTGGTACATTGAGCAATGGCCGTTTCTGAAGTAATTTTTTTTTGGGGGGGGGGCGTGGGGAGGGGATAGGGGGGATGACTGACTTGAGCTGAACATTTTCTCTCTCTCATTCTCTCGCCCTAGAGCCCTTTTCCAGAAGCAAGATTTGGTCAAGACGTCAGGGGACGAGTTTGGGTGCAGTGGATGAGTGCTACACAGAGCTGGTAGTTGCCTTTCTGTCCGATTAGTATAGTTATAGTGACGTTTTGAGCAGGTTACCAAGTTTAGTTTTAACAAACCTCAATGCACTATCATGGACACATCAGATACACTCTGTCTGATTTAGCCGGTCAGTCAAAGCCGTTTCCGGGGTGTGGCCACTGCGCATTCTACAGCCACTGGGGGCCACAAGTGAGAGTTGGGTCCCGCAAAGGGACCAAGGTTGAGCCAACCTACCCTCAGAAAAGAGTATGACCGCCTGTACAGTAGAGGTGCTACCCTCCTGGATATCCCATACCATAGATAGGGATGTAGATCGATATAATTCAACTTTTTGAAGAAATATTCAAACATTAATTAACAAAAGGAAGGGTCGATATTATCATTAATTAAGATTCAATTTTTAAAAAAGTACCATAAATAGAAAACATGTTTGAGCGATCGTATCAAAACCAAAGATAAAAACATATGGGAAGAGGCGGCACAAGGCTTTGAGCTTTCTCAATGCACTATGCTCCTACCACAGTTGGGAAATTGGGAGGAAAGCAGAGCAGATGTCCTGGCACCATGCTCTTCGTAACACTTCCTAATTGGTAATTTTATTTTGCCACCTTATCTTAAAGATCCGACTTAAGCATCGGAGGTGGAAGACGTTCAGTTTTTTTTTCCTTCCATGAATAGGTTTCACTCAACTTCCGTATAACAAAGTGCTCATCACACAGGTCGATAGACTAAAGCGCTAGTATTGTTACTAATTTGTTAGCAATATTTTGTCCCAGACTCTTTTCTGAAACCGTGACATGGTGCCCATTGAGATGGCTATCCTATTATTAATGTCTTTATCCAGTAGACCATTGTTGGATATAATGGAGCCAAGATAGCAGAAGTGATCAACAATTTCTAGTGGTTGACAATTAATGTTTACTTGAAGTGAAGTATTTGTGTTCTTAGTCTTGCTTTGACTAATATTTAAGCCGAACTTCTGGCAAGCAGCAGATAGTTTGTCAACCAGGGACAGAAGCTTAATATCAGAATCAGCTACAATAACTGCATCATCAGCATTCCCTGATAAGAGTTCCCTGATAAGTATCTTCCTAACCTTGGTTTTTGCCAGCATATATTTTGCAATTTTAGGAAAATTCTAGGAACCCTTCAATAAAAAGTATGAATGGTTTAATTTAATAACTTACATCTATGAAGGTGCGGGGCCCACTGCGGCCGCAAAGGTTGCAGTGGCCTAAGACCGGCCCTGCTGCCAGGCAGTTTAGTGTTAAAGATTTTATTTACTCTTGGCTTATATTTACAAAGAAAGTCCTCTTTTAATTTTTGTGGTTTATCATGGCATTCTGGTTTATACCAAGATAGTTATAGAGAGTAGCAGGGTTCAATTCCTTGTCCATTTTAACGGTGAGGTTGATTCTGATAGGGCTGGACATCCTGCCATAATGTGTTCAATCGACTCACCCACATTTCCACATTTTCGGCATTTGTCGACAACATTGAGTTTTATGATATGCTTCTTGTAATGTGTTTTGTCCTAATTACTCTGTCCTGTATTGCTGTAACAAAGCCTTCTGTTTCAAGGTAGAGATGACCTGGCAGACCTGCTTTGAGCATGTTAAGGAAGCAGCCTTGTCGATGTTGTCCCCGTGTAATAAAGCCGGGAATTTTCCGTGGAGGTTTTTTTCTTCCCATTGGCAAATCTCGACATGCCCTGCTACACACTCGCCAAGAGTGGGAGAACTAACTTACAAATAAACTCTGAACTCTACCTAAAAGAAATGAAGAAAATAAATAAAATAAATGAGAAATGGACGAGCTCACATACAAATCACAAGAAAGATGATGCTTACTATAAGCTATCCCGACAAGATCAACGTCTAATCCTCCGACTTAAATCCGGACACAACAGAATGCGACAACACATGTACCGGAAGCTCAAAATTGGAACCATCTGCCCATGTGGAGTGTCAGCAGAGAATGCCGACCACGTCCTCCAACACTGCGCTCTTTACCAAGAGACCGTATAAGACAATGGCCCCAAAACACCCCAATAGAAAGAAAACTATATGGAGAGCTTCCTGATTTGGAAACCACTGCGCAGTTCATCTCATATAGTGGTGTAGTGATCTGAACCCTCCAACATAACAATGAGAACGAAGAAGAAGAATGCCCTGCTACGTCGTCCAAACCGACATTGACATCACTATTGTGTAGGTTCAGAGGGGTTGCTTCAGAGTCATATTTGCGTAGGAGGGAAACTAATTGATTGCTGGAGGCGAGCAGTTTGATCGTATTTTTAAAATTTGCATCTTACACAATTTGCACAGTCCACGACCCCCAAATTTCCTGGGCAGGTATAACATTATGGTTTAGGACTTGGGGTGTAGGCATCGAAATTTGGTTAGTAATTTTCTAGTGAGTCTATCAATGTCATATAGGTCGGTCAGTGTCAGTCCATTTGATAACATTGAGTGTGGAAAGGAACACTGGGACGGCCCAGCTGTTTATTACAGTGATGAGGTTACTGTCAGACAGTTTGGTGTTGAGAATTTTATTTATTCTTTGCTTATATTTAAAAAAAACTCTTTTAATTTTTATAGCATATCTTGGCATTCTGTTTTATTCCAAGATATTTATAATGAGAGGCAGAGTTCAATTCCTTGAAGCCTTCAAATGCAATTTTGGTGTTCGTTGCCTTGCCCTTTTTAATGCTTATGATGCCACACTTTCCAGGCACAAAGACATACATATATCGTTACTAAAGCATTTTACCGTTTTGAAGGTTTGTAACTTTAGCTCGGTTTCTGCATATAGCTTATTATTATTATTATCATAATTATTATATTTATTATTATTTTAATATATATATATGCTCTAAATCTACTATGCGAAAGATAAAGCGTCAAATATTTTGTATTTTGTGTTTCCGGAAACAGCTGGCGATGTTGACGGAAGTAGAATAATTTCCAGTTATATATTTGTTATGATGCCAATCATCTGATCCAGGATATGCAACGGGTTTAGAGTTTTGTATAGAATTAGAAATAGATCTAATTGAAAATCTCTGTGTGCAGTAATGTAAATGCCATTAGAATAAATAGACAGAATGTGGGTAAAACCTCAAGAAGTTCTTTTGGCTAATGCACTTTGGTAAGTCACAAACTTTCTTTAAAAGATCAATCAATGATAATCAGATAATAATCCTAGTAAGGAATCCTAGCTAGTCTTAGACTTTTAGACGTCTAAGTAAGACTAACTTAGTTTAAGACAAGAGTAAGTCAAAGTAACTGAGAGAGTTAGTAATTCAAGTATTAGGCACAGCGAATTAATACATGATACTAAATCTTGTAAGTACTAAAGTAGTCTTTATTTTAACTAGATTCTAATTTCTAGCTGTTACTAGATTTTTTAGATCCAAATTTTAGAGTTTAGAGTCAGTATAGACATAGACTATTACTTAGTCAACTGTCAACAAGGCTCCAAGCCCTTGGTCCAAGGCGATTAATTAAATTAAATAAATTGAATTTGTTATTGTTACTAACAATGTAAATGTTAGAAATCTAGATTAGATGGTAAACTAGAATATCATCATGATTGAATACAAATAATAAAAGATCATTAATTTTAATGCCAATTCCAATCTAGATCTAGAATGTTAGAAATCTAGATTAGATGGTAAACTAGAATATCATCATGATTGAATACAAATAATAAAAGATCATTAATTTTAATGCCAATTCCAATCTAGATCTAGAATTCTAGATTCACGTTTGGAATATTCATGATGATAGTCTACTATAATAACTAGAAATCTATACTATATTTACTAGATCTATATGTATATCATTTTATCTAAATAATGTAGATTACATAAATGCCTCTGTTAAAATTAAAAGACATGCCCTTTTTTAAGTAGCTATTTAGATAAGAGATTATAAGATACCCCAATTTTTATTGATCCAATCTAATGGAAATTCACAAATGACAACCTCATCATAACTACTGTACAAAAACAATATATGAAAAATTCGAACAACATTCTCATATGAACACACAACTAGCGCTTTATGAAGTTGACTTCTATGTACTTCTCGATGACGACAGCTGACCTTGTAACACTCTGACCGAAAGTGGGATAAAGGAGTTTTTAAATCTTTCAGTTTTATCTATGCGGGGGCTATTAATTTAACTGAACTATGGCTTTAACAGGATATTAAAGAATAAGTATAAAGTAAACAATTATTTCTTTTATATACAAAATAATATACAGCACTAGTTTGAAAATTGATGTATCGACATGTTGTATGAATTTAAAAATCAAAATTGCAAATCTCATATCTATGATTACTCATTTAGGGCAACTGAGCGAGCCAATCCTTTCTTTGTTCTACAACGGAGGAAAGGTTATGGAGGTGGAGGCTTGACAGGTTTATTGGTTGGGACTCTGGATACTGTCCTGGACAGCAAGGTGTGTGTGTTGCTATTTTACATTAAAATAAAACTTAGTTTTTTAAATGTTAGTTGATAGCTATCAAATACAGAAAAAAAGTAAATAATTTCTTTTACCCTTATTAATTTATAATTTTTTTTTGGTTTTGTTTTAACCCAGACACCTCCATATAGAATACTCCACCAGACAGAAGGTTCAGAACTTAGTTATTGTAAGTTTTCAATGTTTTGTCAATTAAATAAAACATTTATGTATGTACATATATATGTATACTATATTGCTGTGCATGTAACATACAGGTTATACAAGTTTCTACAAATGAATGGCAGCTGTGCAGGGTACTGGTATACAAAATTTATTTTACTCATAAACATAGCGTACCCCAAACTATGAACATATCAGCAGGTCTTTATACCTCTTATAGTTCAATGTATGGTTGTGAAATGTACGTTGGAAAACTTCTCTTTGTAAACCTTAAAACAAAAATGTTACCGACGCAGCAGAGAATCAGGCCAATCGTAGGGCCCAGCTCAGCTGCTGCAGCAACTCTTTCTCTACCATCACCAGATAACCAAGTCAATGTTTCTGTAAAAACATCATACTACAGATACATTTGTTGGTTCATATTTCACTCTATGTATTGCTTGTTGGGACAACTGAAGTATGGCAGTGTTTTGAGGTACAAACGTCTGATGAATAGCAATTTTATGTACAGGTAGTTTACAGCAAGTCATGCTTTGCATGTGCTGGGTATGTAGGGGTACAGATTGTGCAATTTCATTTTCATTTATTTTGTAAATTGTGCTGGGTATGGCCATTTGGTGGGGTATATGGGCAAAAATACTTTGGGGGGGGGCCCAATGAAACAAATTTAATAATGTTGAGATTTTTTTTTCACAGCTATAGCAGAAGCCAATAATAAAAAAGAAATTCTGCAAAACTGGGATTGGTTGGAATCTAATGTGATTGGTACTTGTGGTAAGTAAAGTTGAACTTGATTGGTTGGAAATAATGGGATTGGTACATAAAGTAAATGAACCTTGAACTTGATTGGTTGTGAAAATGTCACCAGTATTTATATAGCATCATAGTAACTTGACAATTTTATTTAACCTGTTCAGCTGCCTTTGACAATGAAGATGATGTCACAGAATTCATTAAATGTAAAATTGAGAGTTTGTTGGCTAATGTGGAGCTTACCAAAGAAGGTTCAGTATTTAGTTCACTATTTCTTGACAAAAAAAAAATTTAATTGATCAACTTTTTGAAGATATCACTTTTAACTTTATTAACACATTTTTTATTTTTAGGATAGCATAGTATTTTATTCTAGAAGGCTGTTACCTAAGTAAATTAGGCACTACCTTTTGGCCCTTATATTTGAATAATATACCAATAAACAATGATATTTAATTTATGGAAAATGCTTTCATGTCTATGAAATATGCTTTTTGAAAAAAAGTGTCTCTTTAAATAAGTAATTCACATTTCATTTATAACATTATAAATATGTTGTTTTTTTTTCTTTCTTTTGCAATCAGATGAAGAAATTGAAGATCTCAGAACATCAACTAAAAAGTTTAGAAAATATTTTAACATGCCCAAAGAGGAAAAGCTGGTCAATCGTAAGTTTCTTATTTAAAAATATCTTTTGTTGTTGTTTTATTTTTCAAAAATCATTTTTTTTGGTTATTAGGCTTCAGTGTGAACTGTTCAAAGAGTTAACCAACATGACAAATCAACATTGGTAGATTGGCACTTTTTTTTTTCTGTGTCATTCCTGTGTTGACAGTTCCCTTTGAAAGTTAAGATATTTGTATTCTTACATTGTCTCTCAAAGTAATACACACACACACACACACGAGTTCTTTTTAATGAGACACTGAAGCCACGCAGTTTTGAAGCTAATTTGATTAAAGTTTAATGCTTTCTAACTCTATCATTGAAATGGAAAAAAAAAATGGCATTAAATAATAATAATGCCACATGTAAATTTTATAAGTATTAGAACAATAAATTAGTTTGACTGAAAGTGAACTTATGAAACTTTGAATGAACCCTGATAGCTGACCTGATCTCTTATATTCATAAACACCTTCCTAGATACAAGTTATTTTGTACGCTCCCTGAAAATATAGTTTGGAAATTTTTGGAATTTCTTTGTGTAGCATATCTTTCATGCTTGAACCTGCTCAGTGGACCTGTGGGAGAAGGTTTCTGTGCCGCCTTTAGATTGTCAGCAAGTGAAACTCAGCTTAAGTCTGGGTTTGAACATGATCCTCCTTGATAGGTGTAAGCTGTTTATACCACTCAATCACATTGGCCATTATTATTGACCAAAGTTTTCCTTGACAATGAGAATGTAATGTTTCCTTTCTTTATCAACCTACTTCAACAGTAGGTTGTATGATCGCTCCTTTATCAGAAGTCAAGTACCAGTGATTGCTTATTTTGCTCTAAAAGTTTCGTTGGACTCCACAGATTACTCTTGCAGCTACTGGAAAGGAAATATTCCTCGTCAAGGTTGGATGTACCTTAGTGTCAACCATCTTTGTTTCTATTCATTTCTAATGGGGAAAGAGGCAAAGTTGATACTGCGCTGGGCTGACATCACAGTGAGACATTCATTTTTAGAGTTTACATGCATGACTGTTTGGCTGCCTGTAAAGGCTGAAGTGCATAACAAACATTTGTACCAACAATACTATTAGTTTTTATTTTTTTTTATTTTGCATCAATAAACTTACAACTTATTTGTTGTTTGTGATTTGCATGAGTTCTAACAACAATTTTTTTAAATGTGGCTAAACTTATTTAATATGTATGTTTGTTAAAATTAGGTTATGGCTTCTCTTAACTTTATTATTTCATTTATAATAGAATGTTCTTTATCTTTCAGAAACTAGAGATAGGTAATAACATGCTGTTTCCAGATAGTGTCATTGTATCCACAAGAGATGGATTTGTAAGTTCATTTTTAATTCTAGTTGTACACAATACTTTAGATTATTTTTGTCATTATTCTATGGTTGTTCTTTTTACTTGTTGGTACACTAAATAAAAAAAAATTATTGAATTATAACTTGAAAACAATGTTAAGCTACTTGTTCTGTGTATATTGATGTACTTCTCTGTAAATGTGAGATTTTGTGAAGGTTTGATAGATATTATTTGCCAGCATATATTTTTGTTCCCAGCATCATTTCTCCATGTTACTTCATAGCACTGAAACATTTAACTTAATGGAGCAGCTAGCCAACATGGCCATGAAACAGTTAAGTTAATGCTCCTCTTTTTATACTTCTTTTTACTATTATTTAATGCAAGTGTTTGTTTGACATTAGAAAGAAAGTCTCTTATTACCTAGAATATGTTGCATAGTATAGTTCTTGGCTACCTTACAGAGAATCTTAAGATTGGAAACCATTTTGTAGTCCACCCAATTATTTGTTGGCATGATAAATAACACTTGGTCATTGTGCTGGCCTCATAACATCCTCATCAACTCTTAGCTTCAAAATAGTGTGGAGGCTAGATCTCTAAGGGAACTTACTAGCAATTTAGCCAGAACAATTTCAGATAGCTCAAATAGATCAAACAGTTCATTATTACTAACTGAACATGATTTTATTTAGGTTAATGCAAGAACCAGGGTTTCAAGAAGACAAATCTCTTGTGGCCAAAGTCAAGTCAACCAAGTGAGATAACATTTCTTTTCATTTTCTTCAGTATGTTTCTTTAGTTGTTTTTTTTTTTTTCAAAAATCACTATGGAATCATTTAACTTTAATTTTCATCTTTGATTTATAAAGTTATATGACATACTTTTTAGTAAAAAAATAATTCAACACAACAAAGGTGATAATTTAATGGAATATTAACAATCTTAACTAGTTTCTATGAGAAAAAAAAATCAAAAAGAGATTATAAACTTTGCAAATATTTACAGAAAGCGAAAGAAAATGTCTTTATTAAAAAGAGATCTTGATGCCAAAGCAAGAAGTGAGAGATTCAGGTATAATATTTTTTATTTTTTAAAAGTTTTACAAAAAATCTTCAATTACTTAATTGTTATTAATTCTCTTTTTAATAAATTGTTTTTAGTTTACTCCAATCAATACAAATGCATTAACTCTTCAAATAACAGACTTGCTTTTCGACTTCCTGTGACTGAGAAACTTGATGGGGATGAGGAGTGCACATTGTGGACACCATTCAACAAACAACATGTTTGGGGGCGTCTGTATCTCTCCAATAACTACATGTGTTTTGCTAGTCGAGTAAGTTTGAAAGTTAACTTAAACATGTCTGTATCTCTCCAATAACTACATGTGTTTTGTTAGTCGAGTAAGTTTGAAAGTAAACTTAAACATGTCTGTATCTCTCCAATAACTGCATGTGTTTTGTTAGTCAAGTAAGTTTGAAAGTTAATTTAAATATGTCTGTCTCTCCAATAACTACATGTGTTTTGTAAGTCGAGTAACATATACATAATGAAAAAAAAGTAAAAAGACAAATGTTTTCTTTTGAAAGAAAAAAAAATTAATATAAGGAGCATTGCTTCACTCTAGCATTCATAATCCTGTATAATTATCTCAAAATGACTAGCAGTCATGAGACCTAAGAAGCCTCTAGCAGTGTGTAGCTTTCTTGTGACTAAGGCTTGGCATTGACTTTGCAGATGAAGGAGGAGTGCAGTATTTCAGTTGGTCCTAATTGTACCACATCCAGTGCAGACATAAATGTTGTCTGCTGGTGGTTGGTTTCATCTCATTTTGACAAATACAATTATCCTTAATGGTAGATTTTGTTTTGATTCAGTAATGGCCCTGGATGACCTATACACTTATCCTTAATGGTAGATTTTGATTCAGTAATGGCCCTGGAATCTGGGATTCACAGTAACTGAATTGCCCACCCCTCCCCATTTTTCTTCTGGCTTTGTCAAATGTAATTTTTTAAACAATCCAGGTTTTTGGTAGATTTTGGTTTACATTTCTTTGCATTTCCCCATCAGTGTTATATTGCCAGTTGTAACTGCCAGGCATTTTTAAATGAAATTGACCAGTTTCATATCTCACAACATTTCCCTCCCCCC
>JADKLZ010001483.1:18112828-18143828 GCA_021533235.1 Biomphalaria straminea
AAAAAATAAACATTTTGTTAAAAAAATTAGAATTTAGAAAAATTAGAAAATAAAATAGAAAAAAAAATCAAAGTGTTGGGTGTGAATTTTACTTTAGCTCATACCAAACACACCCCACACTTGATGTTTTACTTAAGCTCATACCAAACACACCCCACACTTGATGTTTTCTATTTTCTTTTCTTGTTGAAATGTTTAAAAAAACAAACTTGTTATAGAAAACTAACTCTAATAATAATTTAGCATAAAATAAATAAATATTTATATATATATTTCTTCTGGAAATGTATCAATCCATTTTAAAGACAATGAGAGAGTGTGCCTGGTTAAATCTTGTTTCTAGTTGTCATTAAGTACTCATTATCTCCATCTCTTGTTGATAAACATTGAATGAATGGAGAATTCTTGGATTATTTTGTATCCTCAGTGTGATGCCTTTCAATTGTGCAGTGAACATTCTGGATTGTTTTTTCTACGATGGAGCTAGAGTAAGCACTCCAATGTTATTGCTGTTTTTTGTAGACATAATGGATGCTTGACAGATTAGAGATAATGTTCCAAATGAGTATGCTAGCATTTTGATTACATAAATACATTTTTTTTGTCATAAATAATTATTAGCTGTTCACTCTAAGATTGTTAGAAATTAGTATAATTATTATTTTACTTGTCTGTGCTTATAATGAAAGGGTTATCTTGTTTGAAAATATCTTGTAACTTTTATTAATAAAATAGCTTCTATTATTATTACACCCCAAACTGATATGAGTAGCTAGGTGGCATTAACCCCTTGGCTACTTAAGGGGGAGGGGAGATTGAGTTCAAATCTCATCTTTTGTTGTGAATTTCCCCTCCCACCACATGTCCACAAGAGAGCTTGGACCATAGCACACTGAGCAGTCTATAGCCTGAAAGATGCACAATAAAACCCCATCCTTAACTCTTTCTCTCCGTAATTATTTACCACATTCTGGTGGAATCAACGTTGGTATCGTCAGTTATGAGAGAAGGAGTTAAGACTATTGCAACTTTTTAGCTCATTTGGACTAAAGTGGGTCATTTTTTTTTTTTTTTTTTTTACATAATTTAGCCAAAGTAGACAGAAAAGTCAAACTATTTCCTACAGGTGATCTTCCAGGTGTCTCTGACCATTCTTGACATGAAGCGTGAAGAGCTGTTAGAGTCTCGGGAAGATGGTGAGGCCATGGCAGTACTGTGTCAATTTATGGACAACATTGTCAATAGCAACTCTACCACTCCCAACATAATGCACACATCCAATGCGACCGGAGTCACTGGACAGACTAATGAAGTAAATAATTTGAACACATTCTGCTTTTTCTTTTTCTTCTCTTGTTTTTATTTACTTTGAAATTAGATTATGAAATTATAATAATATTTTTCTATTTCCTCTAGAATGCAGTAGATGTTGCTGACATTATACTACAGAGTTACCAAAAGTTTTGGTCCATATCCAATCAAGATATCAACAAACTAAGACTTAAACATAGGCTCAAAGTTGTCCAGGTTGGGCTTTTTCAAATATAATTTTTTTTCTCCAGCATTAGAAAGACTAATACTTACTTGTCCCATATGTTGGGACAAATTTATACAAATGCTCCTTCTTCCCTAGTGACATTAGTGCATGGTATGGGTTGCCTGAGTCAACCAGGAAAATCAAATTAATGACTTGGATAAACATACATTACTAGGTTGACCTAAGGACAATGTAGGATGTAATCATTTCCTTTATTGAAGTAATGTCTGTATTTGATAAGATAAGAAGATAAGAATTGAATAATATTGATTATTACATTTTTATTCTTGAATATAGTTCAACATTTTTTCCAGCTTACTAATCAGTGAATCTCTTTTATCTCAGTTTGAATTAGCTGTTTATAAATTAACAAACATTACTATTATTCTTTTATTTAAAGGATTTAATGTTTAAAAAATGTATTTAATCTATTCTAGACTATAGAAGACAATGTCAAGAGAAATATTCTTCGCAGTGTTGCTGTCTACACAAAGTTTGAAGGGAAAGAACTGGAGGACTTGTATTTTTTATTTAAGGTTGGTCCCTTTTTTTTTAATGGATTGGAAGAAGAAATTATTTTCCAATTTTAAAATAAAGTGTTAACATGGATGCAATATAGCCGGCATGCCGGCAAAATCAAAGTAAAAAAAAAAGCTTGCCGGTAAACGCCAGTCCGACCGATTGCCGGCTCGGTATCGGACTTTTTTTTTTCCCTTGCGATAACGTTTTGGTCTTTCAAAGTTACAAATGAATAAGTCGAATTCAAAGAAAGACTGGAAGTTACATTTCTTAAGTTACGGCGCATGCCCTTATTTCCGTACTTTCACTTTATATTGAAAACGTAAACAAAAGTTAGAAACAAATCCGTAAGCCGCCGGCATGCGACGCGTAAGTTAGTAAGTAGATCTAATTCTAGTAAGTTTTATCTGATCTGCCAGCATAACATCTTCTAAAAAAAAAAAAAAAGAAACCAGACCGAATGTGTAGGCTACACCCCTCTGGGCCCTCCCTCACCTAAAATCTTCTTGTAACAGTAAGAGTGACTTCGCGTGGAAAGTCCGTAAATCATCTATGCTAGTAAACAATAAATAGATCTAGTAGCATACCGGTAGGCCTATATAGATCTAGAGTTAGATCTAATTTAGATCTAGTGAATATAATTTGTCTTTAATCTGAGAACTCCTTGAATTTTAGTCAATTTAATTATCTCGATACATCTAACGGCTAGATTACTCTAGAAATACGATAGATTCTACAATATTCTACATTTATCTTATTTATGCTAAATCACTAGAATGACTAGAATCTAGTGACGATAATTCGCGCACAGCCGGGAAAAGTCCGCAAATTTAAGAGACTTAGATCTATAATAGTAGATTTTAATTTACGGCAGTCAGTGAAGATAATTCACGCACACAGCCGCGATAAAGTCCGCAAATTTAGTGACTTAAATCTAGACTCTAGATTTACCGTAAATCACTAAAATTTAGTAAGATAATTACTAACCCTATGAAGCCGTGAAAAGTCCGTGAATTTTAGTGATTTAGAATTAGAATCAATGGAGTCTATTATAATTCTAAATCTAAGAGATTCGGTGAAGATAATTTGCACACAGCCGTGAAAAGTAAGTGAATTTTAGTGACTTAGATCAAGTGTCTAGATCTACTTTATATTTAATGAAAATATTTCGCACACACCTGTGAAAAGTCTATAAAATTAAAGTTATTTTTTCGATCGTTAAAGCAAGGGTAACTTCACAGATCTAGTTGAAAAAGAAATTCTGCTTGAAAAAAAAAACGCAAATAGGTCTAATCCCCCCCACACACACACACTCACATAAAAAAGCCATTATTTAGTAAGCAAATGTGAATTAAACATATAAATAGGCCTGCACATTACAGGCTCTGTTTATGAGGAGGATTTAAGTTCAGTTAATACAAGAATAAAACATTACCTCAAATGCCCACCATGACTCTTAGTATCTATGACACAAACGAACGGGACACAGACACACATAATATATGCAATATCATATAGTTCATCCTTTAAAAGAAAACCTCTAAAATCTCCTAAATTATGTCATGGAAAAGTGCTACTAACCCTAAATATATATATATATATATATAACTAATGTTTTATTTATGTCGTGAAGATACAAGAGGCATCATGCTTGCAGGTTTTTTGGGGCTGCCAACCCCCCCTTGCAGGCAAAATGGGGTTCCGTTGCTTGCATCCATGAGTGTAGTTATTATTAAATCCTATTTAGAAATAAAGTTGGTTAACCCATTGCTTGGTTTTTGTTTTTTTTAGGAAGAGTATCTGACCTCCTGCTACTGGAGGACATCACAGCAGGTGGACTCACCAGACAAATATGATCCTAACAGGCCCTACTATGACCAATACAAAGTGGACTTTGACCAGTTTAAAACACTTTTCCTCTCTTTGTCTCCATGGGCTACCGGGCAGTATGCCTCAACATTAGCATTAAGAACATTCAGGGTAAATGTCTTAAAATTAAGATTTAATAATATTTGTATTATTGATTTGTGTATTCATCTGAACAAAAAAAAGGGCTAAAAAAATTAAAGCTAAAAAAAGCTACTGGGTCTGTTTAGCTTCAAAAATTATAATATATCTACATAAATTCGTATTTAAAATGCATTTATGCGGATTTCTGAGATCAATCTTCTCTGAATGGTGATAAGTGAGGCATTCTGCAGTAAGAACCAGAAAGCTTAACTTGGATAAAATTAATTTTTTTGTGTAGCTGTGCTTTAATTTAACATGTATTTCTTTTTGTTTGTTATCAGAAAATGTTAAATTTGTGGATCAAATTAAAAGGAAATGTATGTCCTTTCTATATAACACATACAAAAGTCTCCAGGATATTAAACTAGACTACATGTATGAAAAGTTGGATGATCCAAATTGAAAAAAATTTTTTTGTAATACTTGTCCATATTGATTTTTTGTATACATATATACATTTAAAAACACATAACATGATGGTCTAGAACTCATTTTCCCATATCACTACCATCCAGTACATCAATCTAAAGAACAAAGCCTTTTTATGCTTCCACTCTTGCAAAACATCCTTCTTGTAAAAACACTTTGAAAGAAAGAATTTCTATTCATGATTAAGTTTTAAGAAATTAAATAAACAAAAAAAAATAATCTCCCATGATGCCAGCATTGGTCCATGCACTGGGGCCAGGTTAAGCAACACCTGGACCATCATTGCAAAGAGAAAGAATTAAGATTTATTTAGGCCAAGTCCTGGTGCTCTGCCATGACAGAATTCCTTTTCTTGGTTCACAGTGGTAAGAAAAGAAATTTAAAAGTCTAATATATCAGTTAAGGGAAGTCAGTCTGCTGCTTAGCTAATTCAGTTACAATTTAGTGGCTTTTTATCATTAGTGTTTATTATATCATAACTGTTTATAATATTCAGGTTCATGGACTTCATTTTTCATTTCAGTGAAGCACAGGGACTAGGTTTTTAATTGTATACTGTCTCTTATAAAAGATGTTCTTCTATTGAACCACTCTGCTCTTAACATTAATGTCATCATGTCTGCAGCTGTTGGATGAGAACAAAGACAACTTGATCAACTTCAAAGAATTCATCAGTGTCCTGGGCACCATGTGTAAATCTGATATCACTCAGAGAATCAAACTGTTGTATCTTTTGCACATGCCACCGGCCCTTCTGCCCATTGATCAACTAGATGATTCTCCAGCATCTCCAAAGTCTGGTCAGTTTTTGTGTTGTTTTTATTTTCATTAGTTTTGAACATAATCCATACTATTAAGCAAACAATTCTATTGAATTAAATGTCAGGATATAGACTTTTCCATCTAGACAGATTTTTGCTGATGAGATGTAGACGCTTTTGCAGTCTGTGCCATTAAAAAAAGCCAGCTGTTCTTTTCAGATGTTTCTCGCTGCCATCATAATTTCCCCTTTCAGACATTGTGATCTATCACACAATGTAAAGGTCATCTGTTTCTCTGGCCCATGGTTAACAAGGGTGTCATGTGGCCAGCACAATGACCAACTGTCTTTACTTTACCCCAACTAATGTCAGGTACACATTAGAGCTGAGTGTACGCTGAGGCGCCCAAAGATCCAGAAATTAAAAATCCCATTCCTCACTGGTATTTGAACCTGGGACCCATGTTTGGAAGCCAAGCACTTTATCCCTCAGCCACCACACTAAGGCTACAAAAAATGTAAGCAAATTGTTGTCTAGTCATCCAGTAAGCTATTCTGGACTTCTAAGCTGATGTGCTAACATTAGTTACAAATAATTCTCTGATTCTTGACTCTCAGACTCTGTGGAAGCAGCAGTGGATGCAGCAGATTTTTTTGATGACAGTGTGAGTAACTCAGACACACCAGTGGACGATGGTAAGCAACTTGTTAGCATAATGGGCAGTTGGGTCAGTTTTATTTTCAAGTTGGACATTAGAAATGAAGATTGTGTTATTAAAAGCCAATAACACTTTCTATTTATATACATGTTGTTAATATATAAACATAATGTATCTCCTGTAGATTTGGAGCTTCCTGCGTTGCCCTACAACTCAGCAGAAGGCTCACTGCTTGCCCCACGACCTGTTGAAGTGAAACCAGACAGTTCCAGTGTTGACCCTAGAACTCCCATGGTTGAAATGGTTCCTCTAGAAGTATCCCTTGATGACGATGAAGAAGAGGAAGAATCTGAAGAAACCAAAGAGAAAGATGACAAATCAGAGAAAACTGAGATTAACAATGAGGCCCATAAAA
Organism: Biomphalaria straminea; assembly: GCA_021533235.1. Classification (NCBI taxonomy): domain Eukaryota; kingdom Metazoa; phylum Mollusca; class Gastropoda; family Planorbidae; genus Biomphalaria; species Biomphalaria straminea. The sequence continues at coordinate 18,119,158 of JADKLZ010001483.1, forward strand.
ACAAACAAGTTGATATGTCAGGAGAAGCCACTCTGTCATCACTGGAGAAGACTGACTTGTCCACTGAGTGTCAGAAGTCAGAAGATGTAACACCAGCCAAACGACCAGATAAACTTATATCCTTTAAAGGTATCACACTTATCTCCTCTCATGGCTAATTTGTAGGTAATGTTCAAAATCTTTTTTTTTTTTTACAAGTGAATTTTTTATTGACACAATCTATTTTTTATTCAAACAGATTCCAAAAAAGTTCATCTTCCAACTAAAGTCATTCCTAAACTAACTAGTGGAGCCAGAAGACAAGAGTTTGCAAATCTACCCCGCATAAACCAGGTCAATAATTTTTTTTTTGACTATCACTTTGTCACTTTTGTAAATCTTGGGTTTGTTCAAAATTAAATGTGATATTATCTAAGTTGATCCGTATGTTGAAATAACATCATGAACAGGACTCAAGAATCAAAGAGTGTTATCTTAAACTCTTTTTTTTTTTAGACATAGGTTTTTTTTAACATAAAATTATTTTTAATATATATACTCAGGTATCCAATACGTGATCATTGAAGTTTTAAAGACATTCATTTTTATTACTTGCATTTTGTATACTTTATTTGCATCAGTCAATTCACTCATTGTTATCAGAATCAGTAGTGTCAGAATGGACATGGGTATTATTGAAACATCAAGAATCAACCAAACTTGTTACTTGGAACATACTAAAACACAAATAAACTTACAATACAGAAAATAAAATTCCAACTCCAAAATAACTTTAATAACCAAAGAAGACAGCCACAGCTAAAAAACAAAGCATCAGTTCTCCTTCATTCCATGAGATGAACTGATTCCAACTGATGAACTACCTTTCTAATACAACAAAGTTAAAACATTCTGTTCAAATCCATTAGCCTGGTAATACATAAACAAAGGAATGAACTATTTCATTCCTTAATATCAACAAATAATACATTCAGCCTTACTATACATGCTACTGATCAGTCCTAAATTCTGACTACAGGATTTTACTACTTTGGCATCATTACATAACCCACGAACTTGTTATCATTTCAGATCCAGTTCATTCAGCTGTTGAGGACACTGTATGATATGTTTACTGATACAAAAGATGAGCAGCAACTGTATCATAGCATTGCTACAGTTGGCACTTTACTTCTGCAGATTGGGGAGGTGGGCAAACGTTTCCATGCCTCTAGCTCCTCATCTAATCTGTCTGACTCTGAAGCAAATAGTCCAAAGTTGGAGGGCCAATCAAAGACCGATTTAGTACTCGCTAAATCTAACATTGGAGATGTGAGCACCGAAGGGGAAAAGAGTGCTCTCCCCTCAGACTGTAAAGCTCCTGATGAGACAGAGGGTAAAGGAGATGAAGCTGTAAATGAGAAAGAGAATGCACAGAGTCTCCAGCCTGCTGGTCCAGGCCTCAACTCTCCTAAGAGCACCAATAAACCAGATATGGATTGGTCCATTTCTTTTGAACAGTTCCTGGCCTCCATGTTGACAGAGCCTCCGCTGGTGGACTATTTTGAAAGAATTTATGATACCACTGATGCCGTGGCTGCTCTCAGAAACCGACGTCTAACAGCACGAGTTACATCTTCTTCAGAGAAATCTTGAACTGAACTGATGAATATTTAGATTTTTTGTTTTCATTTTTTAATAGAGATATTTATAATTTAATGTTGGCATTACTGTGGTTTCTTTCTGGTTCTCATTCTGACAATCTTTTGTTCTGAAGCTTACTACACTGGTTGCCATCTCTCTCCTAAGGACTTTTACATGTGGTTTATTTTTCTTTTACACCATCAAACAATTGTTTACTCATGTTGTGATGGATTTACATTTCATGCTGAAATCTTGTGATGCCAGGCTCTAATTTTCATGCTTAAATGTTGTCATTCTATTGAAGCAGTTGAAATATGTGCCATTTGTTTCAAACGACAGTTTAAATAAACTTTTGAGTATGGGGATTCTAATACATGATGCTAAATTGTATTTCTGCTTAAATACTATGTATTTTTTTGATGCATGCTAATTTTAAAAAATCACTAGGAAAAACTAAACCAATGCATCACTTTTAAAAATGCTCTCTCAGTGTTATACACATGAACATCTGCATTATTGAAATAAAGATAAGATTTAGAAACATTTCAAAGTCCTGTCCTTAACAACTTTCTGACATGTTGATACTTATATTATCTGGACTTGTTGTGTAGATTGTTTATGACATTGAGAAAATAGATATCAAGATAAAATCTTTGGCTTATAATTATATCAAGATAGCATCCATTGCTTATAATTATATCAAGATAGCATCCATTGCTTGTAATTATATCAAGAAAACATCCTCTGCTTATAATTATGTTGACTTATTTTTTTCCTGGCTAGAGCTGTTGTATCTAATGTCACGATAAAATAATTATTTTCACTCTTTCTATAACTTTACTCTTTGAATTTTTGTGTCAAAGAATAATTTGTTCTGTGGTAAATATTTTCATTTATTCAATGTGATACTTGGTTTTGAATAATTGACCATTAACTATGAGTTCAATAAACAAAGCCTCCCTTGTCAATAAAAGAATGATTTTTTTGCATTAATTTGTTTTGTTATAATTACATTACTTATTTTTATAGAAACACAATAGCTGATTGATTTATACCAAATGTCTTGTAATGTTTGAATAAAAGCATGTGGCTACTAACATGCATAACATAATATGGGCATTTGAAATTGTACAAACAGTATTTCCTTTTAATCAGATTTATGCATAGACTTCATTCATACATTATTGTAAACAATACTCTTTCATCATTGAGCACAATGGGTCTGGGAGTATAACATGATAAACAGATCAGAACTGTAAAGCATCAGCTGAAATGATTTCATGTCAATGTGGTCAGTGGCTTGTAACAGAGGCAGCATAGTTTGGTATCAAATGTTATTTTAGTATATTTTAGCTTTAGGGCTTATGAAACAGGATGAAAGACAAAACTGTCACAACTTTGGGTTTGAGCCTGTTGTTCCTCGCTATTCTCTGAACCTGTCAATGAAGTTGGTCCTATTGTGACCAGGAGAAGTCTCCTTGGGAAAACAACACATCTGCTTGACAACATGTCTGCTTGACTTTTCTTTAGAGTTTCCTGCAATTTCACAATAGCATCAGATTTGGTAAAGAGACCTACTGAAAAGGCACTTTTAACTTATAACTTAAAAAAAAAAGAATGAGTTGCTCAACCTCCAAGTTGTGAATAAAAATTATTTGCTGCAGGTAAAGGTTGATTGAAATTTTTATACAATAAATTTAATTGCTGTTGTATTTTTTTTTAGTTTCAAGTTTTCAGCATTGATTATGTCTTATTTATTTTTATGATGTTTCTGAGCTAATTATTACAACATTAAATTGTAGGCCAGTCTTTTAAAAAAAAAGTCAATTGTAAGAAATGTGTTTGTAAGGCATCTACACATAATATTTTGTTATATCCACAGCAGTTTGTTGTTGTCATGTTGGTATGGTGGTATGCACTTTGGACTATTGACTCATTAGTCCTGGGTTCAAACTGCCCACTAAGCTAGGATGTAATTATCTTAACTTGTGAAGAAACATTGGAAACATTCAAAACAAATAAAATAATGACCAAGGTTAGATATTTCTTGTTTATGTTACTAAGTATTGCCCACATTAATTAGTTTTTGTGTTTCTATAACATAAAGAAGAGCAAATATATTCATACAAACATGCAGCTTTTTTATGTATCTCATTTTTTTTTATCTTTAAAATTATTAGGGTAAAATGGAACATTTTCCATGGTGAAAAATTTTCGTTTATAAAAATGCAATGTTGTATACACATTTTGTTCTTATTGAGTCTGTACAGTATGTTAAATTCTCCTTGAAACTTCACTTTCTAGTCCCACATTGATGACAAATTGATCTCCCATGATGAACTGTTTATATTCTTATATTTTACTTTTGTTTCCTTCTCATTGGTCCTGAGCTCTTCATGGCATAAAGGTTGGAAAATTAATAGAAACTAAGGCAAACCTTTACAGAAAGTGATCAGGATGATTGGCACTAGGTGCCATCTTGTGAAAATGTGTGTGGTGTACAGGTGGTAACCCTATGGCAGGATGAGGGGATAAAATATGAGCTTTCAGTGACCTTTGACCTGAAGAATTTTGTTGATAATGTGAAGTATAACAAATTGAAGTTCTGTAACCTTCCAATGTGTTTAAATGACTCATGTTTGTGAATTACATGATTTTAGTTTTATAGAATTGTTGAAATGGTTAAGTCTTTATTACATCTTTTTTAGGGTTACATATATGTACAAAATATATGGTTCAATAAAATACACTAGTTGGTTGTATAGTCAGCCAGTGCTTGTGCTAACTAAATCATTCAATGTTAAAAACTTTGAATCTATAAACAATATCCCATAGGTTCTACAAGACTTAGACTTGTGTATATAGTGATGTTTTGTTTGGCTTATAACATTGGGTAAGGTAAATATGTTTTTAAGAAGTCAACTGTATTTATAAATAAATTATAAAATAAATGATCACTGTTCTTTTTGTAGTTTTTATGACAATTTATCAATCCTGCCTTATTCATTTTTATTTCTTTGTGTAGTTCAGTCTTGTGTATTGTAAATAGATGTTTCAACCTAATATCTGAACTTCTCACCACTTCTGCTCAGGACAAGGAGCAAGTATGGGACAAAATCATTTGTAATTTCTTTACATTTCCTTGGTCTCTATGCAGCCTTATATCCCCTCCCAAGGGAGTGAACAATACATATTAAAGTGCACACAAAAAGTCCACTGTACAACAGCACAGTCCATATTGTTGAAGTTCCCTAAAATAATATTCTCTAAATTTAAAATTTGGCATACACACATATAAATTGCAGCAACTTGAAATTAGTAATGGCTCACTGCTTTGACTTTTAGGAAATCCTTGTGAAAACTAAGATTTGTTAAGATAGAATTATTGTCAAAAAATTTAACAAAAAAATTAAGGCAGAATCCTGATAGATTTTTTTTTAATTTTGATCTACAGAAATGACTGTTTCATGAATTAAAATTATTTACTAGTACTTTTTTATTTACAGAACAGATGTACACATATTTTCAGGTGTATCTAATGATGTTTTGTTCATTTGAATTATGTGCAGTGTTAACAGCCATCATCCTACTATTAACATTGGTTTAGCCTATAAAGGAAGCTTAAAAAGAAAATTGTTTTTTTTTTTTTTTTATTAAAATGAAATCATGAAGAAACTATTATAGAGATTGTATATCTATAGACATCAACTTAAACTTCAGCCAATAACAGCATGCATGCAAACCATTTATTTGTTCAGGAAAATTAGGACTGACTATCATCGAAATGGCAGTAATAAAAATTTTACTAGTCTGAAAATAAGGAACAAATAAAAAGAGTTAAAAAACTGACAAAATAAGCTTGTTAAATTTATATTTAATTTCATATACAAATTAAATTATTTATAAAAAAAAACAATAACATCACGTAAAATATGCCTTATCTCTCTATAAGTGTATATTATAGGTATAAATGTCTTTTTAAAACATGTCTATCTCTAATGTACATAGGAATGTTTTGTCTGAACATGTAACAGTTGATTTATTAACACAAGACTCTAAATGGAACACTCAGTAAGTGAAATTAAGGCAAGATCTCATTCACTTTCTCAACTTCACATTTTTATATGTACAAGGCAAAATGGTAAAAATATAAGTCATTACATAACAATGAACAAAACATTAACAAAATGTATACAAAAACTCTTATAATTAAAATTATTCAAAGGAATTAAAAAAACTATCCTTATTTTGAAAGTGAATTCTACATAAAATATTGTGTCACTGTTGTACTCCAAAAATAGACATTTTTGCATTTTAAAAAATAGCCAGATATTCCAAAACCTGACAAAGGTTTTAAAAGAATAAATACTAAAAGGAATTGATGAATGATGCTATTAATGTGGAATGTACACCAAAGATAGTTTGAACATGTCTATAAGTCTTGTATATAGTATATTTAGTATTGACTTGAGTCTGACAGAACACAATTCTAATGCATGTCCAACTGTCACTTCAAGTGAACAAATGACAAAGTAAAAAAAACAACAAAAATTTGAGTCCTAGACCAACAAAAGATGTGCTCAAAACAACCTAATATGTATGACAACAATTTAGCCATCAATAATACATTATGTACAAATACAAAGTAATGAGACCAAGTAAAACATGTTTTCATATGAAACTAAAGGCACAGAGTGGGAAATATAATAAACAAAAAATGAAATCATATACAATGGCAAAATTATGCATTTCTAAATAGTGCGTATTTTACTGTTTAGGATGACAAATATGATAACAAGATGTCTATGGTCTAACAGCCTAGCATGTGGTATGAATGGTGTTGAAATATTTTTAAAATTAGCTCTCATTTTTATTCTTTTGTAACAAAGATGTTAGTGTTATGAAGTGATGGAATTTTTATTTATTTATTTTTTTTGTAACAAAAGTCAATACTTAAATAGAGGACATGTATAAACCATAATTACAGCGCACTAAACTTCATTTAAGTTTTGAGTTGGATTTCTTCAGTTCAAATTGCTATGTATTTTTCTAGAATAGTTGACAATTAGTAATTAATGAGACAAGAAGTGAGCTTTTATTTCTCTTTTCACAGATACCTAACACTTCTAAGAAGGTAAGAAACATACCATAAGAGGAATGGCACAGCACATTCTACTTCCTTTAAACTGATGTTGGATTTCTTTGGGTGACAAATTTCAGTCAAAGTTTAGTTCACTTCTCATTATAATCCTACATTGCCCAGCACTGAGAGATTCTGTCACAAAATAGTCTCCATGCATCAGTGAAATTCAATGAGGCTTGCCTGATCTGGTAGGATTATGATCATTTATGTTCAAGGTACTCAATTTTCTTATAAAAATGGATAGAAATATTTTGACCTTAAAATTCAAACTGAATTGAGATAATCATTTGTTACATAACATGAAAGAAGACCAAACAGAAATTGTAGTACTGTAAAACTCTGATTAGGAGATAAAAAAAAAATCTGACATTAAAATGAAATGAATCACAGTAGACATGGTATCAGAATGAATATTAATTTATACTATAATCAATATACTCCTACCTTTGAACCTAAAGCTACAACTAGTGAAACAAATAAAGATAGTAGAGGGATGAATAATTTATATGAACAGAAAAATTAGAACTAAACCTCTCTTCTCTGCTGTGAGATGACAGTGCCATAAAACAAACTATAATGAAACTAATTCAATATTTAAGTTTCAGCTGAGCAAAAACAGAGAAAGTAACTATTTTTTGCTGAGCAAAATCAGATTCATTCTTTTGTTCAGATAAATATAACAGAAAGGATCGATACATTTGTTATTTTACTAATAATCTTAGTTCCTCCTAGGTAGAAATGTATATTTATACATAAAGTAAACTAGGCTGTTCTAAAAGGTGAACAGAGAAGTTTTCAAAAGTTGTGACTAAAACTGAATAAAAATGAGGAATGAAATATAAATATATATATCTATATACATGTGTATGTGCTGCTTTATCAGAATGGAAATAAAAATTATTTCTAAATTTCAGTTTCTACAGATTCATGTTTCTTGGGGCGTGCTCCACTGTTTAGATACAAAACATTACTGGATCCAGAATTCAAAGACACTGCAGCAGAACCTGGAGAATATGGCGGCGGTTCATCCAGGTTTTCTCTGCTACCTCTAGAGTTCAACTTGTCTCTACTTTGTGATCGAGACGGGTTCATCATTGTATCATTGTATGGCGGAGGGCGAGGTAGTGAGTTCAAATTGTCTCTGCTTCCACGAGGGAAATTCTGGTTCTGGTATGATCTATCCAAGGATGGACCTACACTGCTCCCTGATTTAGAAGGGAGAGATGGCTCAAGCCTGCTAGATATTGCAGCATGTTGTGCTTTCCTTGGCATGAAGTTTGCATCTGATGGCAAAGAGGCTGAGACTGAATCAGAAACAGAGGCCCCCCTGTAATCATTAAGTATTTTTGATGGTGCCAAGGGGTTGCGGCCAAATGTATTACCCCCCATATTTCTTGGCATGTAGTCAGTGTCAGGGGCTTGATCCACACCATATTCATTCCTGTATTCCATAGGTTCATATCTTTCAGATGACTTTGAGCCATTAGATGGTGTACCATCATACACTGAGTCATACAAAGGTCCCCTGCTAGAGCTCTGTGTTGATCCTTGCATGTTTTTATAGAGATTGGGTTTACTGTTATAAACAGAATCATAATCTGGTTGCTGTGGTCCTGGCTGATTTGTATAAAGTCTCTGGGCACCTTGCTGTGAGCCTTGAGAATCTGTGGATGTTGGGGACCAACGCCCATGGTCTGAAACTAGTGGTTGTTTGATTTCTTCCACTCTTGATCTTGAGGGGGGAGCTGGTTTAGGGCGGGGTGCTGCCATTGGATAACTTGCTTCTGGCAAGCTTTTATGCACCCTAGAATCTAAATTATCCTTTGACGTACTTCTAGGGGGGAATATATTTTTTGTTGGAGTTAAAATCGGGTCAGTAAAGCTGGACACTGAATGGCTGCTGTTGGATTGCTGAGCACTGGAGTCACTGTCCACTGAGTCTTCCCTAGCTAGCCTTGCAGAAGTTGGCTTCACAGGTGGAATAGGTTTTTGAACAAGTCGTCCTTGTGATTTACCTACAGAGAAATTAGAAGTTTGAGTTCAAATTAACTGAATACAACAACAAATACACATAATATTCACACCAATTTCATTTTCTTTCTTTCATTCCTTTCTCTTTGATTTTAAAAACAAATAATATTGACAAAATTTAGAGCATTAATAAAGAAACAAAAATGTAATCTCCCAAGCCAATGTGAATAGATCTTAACTTGTGATTTAACATACACTTCTACATTGTACACACAGATTTCAAATGTTTACCTTCTATCCTTTTCTCTTGTTCATCTTCTTCATCCTCATCAAAAGTGCTATCAGAATCAGAGTCAAAGTCATCTTTATTGACAGAGTCATCAGAGCTTTCTTCATCAAACTCCTTATGATCATCTCTAGCTCGATTCTCACTTTTGTACCTGTTTGTCTCGGCCACACCAGCTGTAGCCTGATTTCTACCCATTGGTTTGGATCTGTCAGGGCGCAGACTATGAACAGGACGACCTGAGGTTTGTGCCAGCTGCGGAGTTCTCTGGGGCAGTTGCAGCTGTGGAGCTCTTTGTTGCTGCTGTTGTGGCCTTAGCATCTGTTGCTGTTGAGGCCTCTGCTGCTGAAGTCTTTGTTGCTGCTGCTGTGGTACTACAACGGCTTCAAAGCCTGAGCTTACACTCTCTGCCATATCATCACTTGAAGCTGAGTTTTGGGAATACTTAGCTACAGAAGTAGCTACTGACCTGTCATCTAAATCATCAAGACGCCTCTTAGACATTCCCTCTGACAAAACAGTGAGAGTGGACCGTGTCCCTCGTAGTGAGCCATTTATTTTGTTGAGATTATTTATGGAGGACCTGATGGATGCAGTTCGCTCAAATCTCTCCTTTTCACGGCGCTTGGACTTGATACACCAAAGAATGACTACAATAATGATTATGATGATAATCACACTGCCAATACCAACTGATAAACCAATAATCATGGCATTTATAGCATCAATCAGTTCTGTTGGTGCTGTGACTTGTGGATCTAAATATATTAAGAAAAACTTTGAGAGTTAATATGGATACAAAAAAATAGTAAACACAAAAAGATTAATCTATGCAAAAAAAAAAAAACAACTAAAATTCAGTGATGTTAAATTTCTCTACGACTAAAATATACAAGTTATAGAAAGACACAAATAATGCACAAAATAAATATACAAAAATAGCAAAGCCAGAAATAATACTAAAAATTTAGATGCAAGTAATAAGAAGATAAAAATAATAAAAGGACACAAAAAGACTTAACAAGATAATATACAGAAGTGACAAGTAATACAAAAGCACAAATAATACAAAGACAAATGGAGACATGAATGAATGAGTACAAGACCAGAAAGTCAGTTAACACTAGAGTGGCGTAACAAAACACCAGCCTAAATTTATAAAAATAAGAGCCAATAAGATTCTGTAATACAGGTTTTTCTGTTAAGAGATGATTGTAAAAATATTGTTATGACTGTGGTCGGTGATCGTGTGTGTGTGTAACCAGATGACAGAGATAACACAGGCCAGCACAAGGCTAGCAGTCAACTGTGACGAGTGACAAGGAATGATGCTTCAGGAAAGATTAATTTCTGAACACTAATCATGCAATTCATGTGTGATAAGGTCATGTGATCAACCCAAAGGAACTTGTGATGTTCTATAACTTTTGAGAAGGACTTTGGGGGACCCTATATAAAGAGCAAAGATGTCAGACACAAGAGGATTCATGATACAAGTACAGTACATGAGTCCAGTTTGAAGTCAGTCTTGAACAGTTGAATTCAGTAGGAGGCAAAGAGACCAGCAGTACAGAGTTTATACAGCTGTATGGTTATCTACATTTCAGCCTTTGTGCAGTGTTACCTTGTGTTGTGCAGTATTTGCAGAGAACCTATTAATAAAGAGTTGTTACAATATTTAAATAATGCATATATCAAAACACCAACCTGTCTCGCAGATAAAAGGGTAGTACAGTCGAGCACAGTCTTGTTCATAGACCAGGTATGTCTTTTCAAAAGCCGCACATCGACCTCTAGAAATATCTGACATGACCCACACTCTAGGTGCCCAGGTTTGATCTATCAGCATTAGACGCATCAAGTAATTAAAAAATCCTTCTCTATCTCGTGCTTCAGCTAAAAATGCTCCATGCAACTAAAGACAAGAAAAAATAAGTGTCAAAAGTCACACAACTGTTTCTTGATACAAAAATTTAGCTAATAGGCAAATAATGTACTTCTTTTATGGATGTAACTGTAGTAAACAAAAACACATATAGCTACACACTTTATTATATTCCATTAGCTAAATAGTTTAAAGTTTGATATTTAGAGTGCATCAGACATTTGGACAGTTACAACTAACCTCTCTGTATTAGGTGGAGCTCAACATTTAAAACTAAGCTTATGAAGAATTTAGTTAAATGTATTACCTGGCAAAACTCTTTGGCTCTCTCATAGGGAACAGCTCCACCCATATATCTGTAACAGCGTTTATTGTCATAAACCCATCCTGGTAAACAGTTTGCTGTAAACATACCAGACAAAAATCTTTATTCATAATGAAGACTCCAAGGACACAAGTTATACAAAGACAAGTAATACAAAAACACTTATACAAAGTTACAAGTTATACAAACACACAAGTATGGTAATACAAAGACACAAGTTATACAAAGATACAAGTAATACAATAAAATATTGTCAAAAAAAAATAATAATAAATCGTCATGCAAACCAAATGACTTACCTTCCACCATAGACCTATTGTCAATTATTGCTGGCCAAAAATCCACCTGGACTAAATTAATGTCATCAGATACATCGAAAATTTTGCCGTTGATGTAAGCCTGACGTTCAGATCCCCACCAGTTGTCTTTGGCATCAATGTTTCTAGAATCCAGCCTAGATATAAAAGAAAACAATTGTGAGAGACTAAAAACGTTTTAGTTTTCTCTGAGGTATAAACATGAAATCAAATTTCCATATTGTCACTAGAATTGTCAATTGGAGAAGGTGCAAAAATGAGTAACCCAGTAAGCTTTGGGCAGGACAGGCTTGTTAGCCTCATATGACTACCAACCTAGGAGAAGGAAAACTCTGAATTCAGACCTCTGCTGGCTTGCAGGAACCAACGAATAGGAAAAAATCAGGAGCATGCGAAACCACCGATCCCAAAATGTCTCGGCACTTGCAATTCCCTTGGACACATCAGTTGCATTGAGAGGGGAGAACTGCTGTTTGGGAGACATCATTTCGACCTTAACTAAGGACCAGGCATTCATCTCATTTCTATGAGATGATCCATTATCCCTTTGTGACTGAAGCAAAATAAGAAATAAAAAAAAAAAGACTCACTGAGGTTTAGGATAAGTCTCAACTTCAAAATCATTCAAGTTATTCACCAAGTAGTTGTACATAAATTTTGGTCGTCCTTGACCTATTTTAATGGTACTCTCTCTGAGTGCTGTAGCATTGTTATCATAGATGCCATTGCGAGCATAGAGCTGGCTCTCAGTGCTGTCATCACTATGCAAGGAAACACAAAATAATTAAGTTCATTAAGGGACAAAGGAATCAATGATCAACATAACAAATGATTAAATTAAAGAGATTCTCATAAGACTATCATATGAAGAAGTTATAAAGTGAAAATCTATCTTACTTGTTATAAATATGGAGAATATAGTGACCAACATTTTTAAGGATATAATTGTGAGTCAAATTAACCACAACATTCTTAATGTGAACAACATCTCTGAAGTCTCCTGGGGAAAAGACAGAGAGGCTTTGCTTTCAAATCAAATGGAAAGACATTGTAATCAATTTGAAGCTAAAAAACAAATCAGAATGTGATCCTTGTATCATGTAAATAATTTATTTATAAAGCGCTGTTAACAAACAAAATGTAGGCTCAAGGTGCTGTAAAAACATTACAAACACAAACATGAGACATAACAAACTAATCTAAAAAAGTTTTAAACAGATAGGTCTTAATGTTCTTAAAAGTGGTGTAGCATGTTGTCTGTTGGAGATCAATGGGGAGTGAGTTCCAGACCTTTGGTCCATGCACTGAAAAAGCCTGCAGACTGTGGATTTTGAGGGAGAAACATGGCACCACTAAAAGCGTCGAGTCCATTTAGCACAGGGCTCTCTGTGAGACATATGGAGTGATCAGTTTGCTAAAGTACAAGGGTATCTCATTGTTATATATACACCGATGACAAAGTGTGTTGACCTTGTGATCGATTCTCGCTTTCACGGGAAGCCAATGCGCAAGAGCTAAAGAACAGAGCATTCAGTTTCTTGAAGTAACATTTTTTTGTACTTCTCTACTTTTTCACTTGTATCTAACATCAATAAATCAGATTGGTTTATCATTATTTTAGTCTGACACAAATCATGTGCAATGTGAAGCTTAAGAAAACCCAGGTAGTATTTCATTCATTTACTTTACAGACAGTCACAAGAAAAGTGAAATGTATTTTTGTTATCACACTCAAAACAAATTGATTAAAACACTGACAAGAAAAATGATTAGTTGTATATTGATACAAGTGGTTTAATTACTATACTTCTGATAGCTGTAAATGAGATCTGGTGAATGGATTACCTGCTGTGTAGTTGTAAAAGTAGTTCTGGTGTAGCATGAGTCTCTGGAAGTAATGACCAGATATGTTCAGGGCCTCCCCATTTCTGCCAAATGCAAACATATTGTTTGTCATGTTACCTCGTAGAGCAGAGTTGATTGCTGAAGTATGAGCAAAGAGATACATTCCTCCAGAATTGTAGGAAATCTACAAGACAAAATGTTGAAAATGTATTAAATCAAAATGCTTTTTAAAATGATAAGACAAATCTTTCATAAATGAAAAGCAACAAATGCCAACATTTATTTGCATTGAAATACATTTCTTACTAATAGTTAATCAAGAACTTGGTTATAATTATTTTACTAAATCATAATTTTTAAATACATTTTGCCAAGTTTCTGCTTGTACTGTTCAATTATTACAATTATTGTGTCATTTCATAGCAACATCCTAACACTTCTTTGTTTGAACTGAAAATATGCTTATCTTAGGGACAGCAATGTTTTTTTTAAAGTGAAATTGAAAGTAGATGGTGTATGGAAATGATAAGAAAATAATTAAAGAAATCAAAACAAATGATTTAAGTTTAGAAATAAGCATGGCTATCACACAGATCTTCTAAAACATTCTCAAATAACATAGCTCAAATAATTCTCAAATAACATAACATAATATGTTAGCATTTAACTGTCCATTTTCTTTAGTTCAAAGAGGCCAAAGACCAAAAATTTATTTTCTTCATCCTTCCTGTAACTTAATTATGACACCATTTAAAAAAACAATGTTGTTATACCTGATTGTGAGAAAATCTGAAGGTGATTGTACTCTGTAGTGAGATATCAATAGTGGGTGGGGATGTGAGGTTGAGAATTGAGAAGCCATTTTCACTCATGTAGCAATGCTCTATGAACAAAGACGGAGTTGCCTCTCCCACATTTTTGTACTGAATAGCTCCATCTTCATTCTTTCGAATTTCAGCATTCTGAATTTTGTGTGAGAATTCGCTGTCTGGAGTGAAAATGATGATTCAAGATTACAGGCATAAAAAAAAAATTGAAAGTTTTTAGAGATTTACATTTGAACTCTTACAATTGCAAACTGGTCTAACGTGGGCAAATGTGTCCACCAATCATAATGATAACATTTAGGCCTACATTGTTCTGCTCTTCAAGCTAGAGTATCTTTTTGTCTTCCAGTTCTTAAAAGTACTAATCAATTTTTTTACAAACTTTTCCTACAAAAAAACAAAAACAAAAAAAACAACTACAATATCTAATTGTAACTGTAGTAGTTTATGAGATATGTGATTCTGTTGTTCTAGAAAATATTCACAACTTAATGGCATTTCTTAAACATTTTTATGGGAGAATATTGGTAGTGTAAATCTACAAACTACACAATACATTGAGTTTTTTAAAATCTTTTTTTGTCTAGCTTTGAAATTTAACAACTTCGGTTTACATTCAAGGCATCCAATTATGATTATACTGAAATGTTAGCACTGTTAAGTTAAATGTTAGATTGAAATATAGAGATCTGACAGATTTTGACAGTGTCTCAGGAGCTAAAAGAAGAGTGCAGTTTTTTCTGTACTAACACAGTCTCAGCTGTTAAGTACATGTTTAATGAGATGAAAAGAAACTCTAATACAACTTACTGGGATAGGTTAAACCAGCAAGAGGCATCTTAACAACTTCTGCAATGAATCCATAAGTTCCATGACTGACTGAAGCATGAACATGGACAGACATTGTGTTGCTTGTGGTTAAATATAGCTTTTGAATGTCTGTATCACTGCTATTGGCTAAAATTCTTCCTATACGGCTGCTTTCACTGACATCTGTACCATCAAAGATTTCTATCATATTCCTTGTAAAATCTTCTTGAAATAGATTGATTTGCAAAAATCGAAGGCCAACATTTTTTCTTGAACTAAATGAAATTTAAAAAATATGTGTTGAAGGTTATAAAAATATTAAAATGCATGAAAAAAAATCTGAACATGTTTAAATCAATTCATCAAATGATATAGACTTATAAAATCTATAATAGTGTGTACTAAATCAGATTAGTCAAGCACTTGAGATAAACATTACAATTAATGAAACAGTAGCTATAGACTACACTTGGCAATAGGGACTTTTTATTCTATGTGGGGCAAAAGTCTCTTCAAATGCAGGGGAAATAGAAGTCCTTTAAAAAGTTTGAGAGTTCAGACCAAATAACATCCAGTTCTCAGGTGAAGATTAGCACAAAAGACTGTTATGGTGATACAGAAAATCTCGTTGCCCATCAAATCTCCCACTTTACCATAAAGGTCAAACAATTCAAAATCCACCAGTAATTTGGGCATTGCTGTACTAAACTATGATATTAAAGGTGTGTCTCATAAGTATTGTGATAAATGTCTGATTTTCTCAACACTAACATAACATAAAAAAAGTAGAGTAAAATTCCCCTTTTAGGCATTGCAATCTATAGGGAAGATGATGCTTCTGTGGCCCAAAGTTAATGAGGGTGTCATGTGGGCAGCACAACGACCAACTACCTTTTTACTTTTCCCCAACTAACTTCAGGTACCCATTAGAGCTGGGTGGGTTCAAAGGTGCCCTAAAGATCCCAAAATGAAAATGTCCAGTCTTCACCAGGACTCAAACACTGGATCCCCCAGTTCAGAAGCCAAGCACTTTACCACTCAGCCACTGCTAATCTAACATAAATAAGAAGTTGATCATTTGATTTACCTTATTATTTTGACACAGTCTCTCTGTTGTTGTCCATATTTGTAGTAGAGAATCATTCTAGTTTCTAAAAAGATTTGTTTTTCTAGCCTGCAGATGTCCACAAGGCCATAAACATTATAAGGCATTGTGTTCAAGCCAAAAGGTAGAAAAGATGATTGCCTAGTACTGGATTCTCCATTCAGAACAAGTACATTGACTCCATAGCCCAAGTTTCCAGATATATTCTGAAACTGGATATTGAGATCTTGCCTAGGGGCTATGATATCATAGCCATTCTCAGCACAGTTTGTGATGTTGATGTTTGAAAATATTGGAGTGGTATATGTGGTCTGAATGGCTCCAACCTTCTCTCCATGAAGATAACCAGCTCCTTCTATGTCAACATATGTCAAGGATGAACGATCTAAGCCTATATCAGCTTGTAAAGGCTGCTCTTCATAAATATGAGTGGCAAACCTGATGTTGCCCCAATAGTCGAGCTTCTGGTCCAAGTTTCTATCCCCACAGGTAACAAATGTGTAGTTGGCAGCAAAAACACAGGAGAGTATATTGTAGTTGTACCTGGTGATACACTGGGTCAGGGAAGTTTCATCGCCACGGCAGTTGTAAATGTTGTACCAAAATTCTTTTCTGAAGTACTGCGGCTTTCCATAGATGTAATAGTCGTAGAGGTGAGTGAACCTGACCTTGACATTTATGGTCTCTTTTCCCAACTCTCGGCAGACGACCTCAGCAGTCTTCTCATTAAACTGACTGTCACACATCATGTTCCAAGTCTTGGTGGTAGAATTGTACATCTCAAGAAATCCTGCATTTTTAAATAGAGTTCCATCCCCTCTTAGACGAAGATTAGCTGTGGCCCTTTTCACCCTCTTAGTAGCTTCTATATTGTAGTCTCTTTTTCTGCGTCCATAGTTTGACCACACTGGTGCTATATCTAGGTCTCTTCTCTTACGAGTAGTAGTTGCTATTACTCCTGGCTGAAGGGGTCGCATCTTTATCCTTGAATATGCAAGTCCATCAGCAACAAGGCGTCCCAAAACTAGAATTCCTACATTTGGTAGAAACTGCAGCTCTGTACCAGGAGGGATAGTCAGAGTCACTCCAGGCATAATTGTTAAATCAGACTTCACAATGTAAGGTTTGCCTATTTCCATCAATGCTTGTGATTTCTCTACTCTACCACCTAAATGGTTAGGATCTAGATAGATTTCTTCTCTAATTCCAGTTGTTGGGGTAGAATTAGGATCTGGTATAGAGAGATATGGGAAAAATTCAGCAATGACATAATTGTTCCAGTCATCAAAATCAAATATCCTCCGGCGTATGCTTGGTTGATCAACAACTCCCCAGTAGTTGAGTGTTAAGTCCATTGTTTTATTCAATGTCAGAGCATAAGTACCAGCCACAAACTCATAACCAAGGTTTTTGTTAACAAATATGTTACGATTTCCACCTAAAGTTTGAACACCTTTTACCCCAACCGCATATGTTTTGGGACTGTAAGCTGCCCCTGGAGGTTCAACACCTTCATAGCGATTATCAATTATGCTATTTAGATCTATTCGTCCTATCAGCTCAGTGAAATATTCAGAGTGACTCCAAATATCCATGTCTATCATGTAGCGGCCAACATTTGTTCGTATCTGATTACTGATAATGGTCAAATTTTTCTCCATTCCTTTAAGCGACACTAATCCCAGCAAGCAATAGTTGTTTGTAAAAAGGTTTCTACTGATATCCACCAAGGCAAAATAACCTGCCACAGTAAAAGCAAAGTTACGATTATCTTGGAAAGTTGAATCCACCAATCGCACAGCATGAATTTCTCTTTCAGTTTCATCATTCACTCGAGGCACTTCAATTTCCACTCCACCCTGACGTGTGCCCATCATGACTACATGGTCAATCTTCCACTGCCAGACATTATTGGCAAAATCAACATGGTTGTGCTCTGCAAGGATGCCATAACTGTTATTCATGAATATGGATTGGAACACAGTGTAGATGATCTTGGCCACTCGTTCAGCTTTGGTCATGTCTTCATATGTTGGGATGTAGTCTTCTGTAAACTTGGTAACACTAGGCATGTGCATGGCATGTCTAACAGTCTGTAGTACTTTAAGATCCTAAGAAAAAGTTTAAACAGGCATCAAAATGTTGAAAAATACACATTACATTATAGTATTCGAAAGTGGTTTAGTTTTTCACTTTAAGCATTAATTTTTTTTTAAATTTCATGCATAATTTTTTTTTCCACAATAAGTGACTTAGATACTACATGACAAAGAAAGATGCTCTAACTTCCTTTGCCTCAAGAGCTTCTGTCTTTAAGAGGACTTCACTAACTTGCTTTGTTAATCTTGATGAATAGTTGTATAAATGACAACATAATGTGTTGTGTTAGTCAATCAATGTTTGAACAAATAATTTAGAGCAAGTGTTCATTTTGTATTAGTGTCACAGTCTCATTTCACATTGCATGCTCTTTGTTCACTTTGGGTCAAGAAAGTGAAAGCATGAGAAAACCTCTGAATAGAAAGAGGAAGTGAGAATGATTAAATTCACTTTAAGTCTGTAGTTTCCTGTACTTGGAGCAGTACAGATATAGAGAGTTGCTGTGGTGAGGATATGATGTATTATTATAGTTCAGATATACTTATTCTAAAGGATGTATTATTTGATACCAGCTGTGATGCTGATGTAACTGAATTTCAATATGTTGGATTATGTTTATGTAACTACTATGAAGGATATCATGCCATTTCTCATTTAACCAGTGATTTGTAACTGAATGCTTGAAGTTGCAGTATAATATTTTTACAAATGTTATTTTGTTTGTTGAAATCGGAATCAAGTCTATGAATACTATTGATGTTTGTGACATGATAACAGTAGCTCCAGGACACAAGAACCTAGACCATTCTAAATTTTGATGACCAACAAGTCTATCTTACTTTGAAATAAATCTCTTCCACTTTGTGTCGATGGAACAACTCGAGTCTCCTGTTGGAAGGACTGTTATAATGTTTGGTCACTATGCCTTGGTCATTGCCAGTGAATGAAGTGTTGGTCACTGCAGTAATTAGCCATGGCGGTGTTTGGTATGTGCTTGCTGGAGCAGGACAATGTGAGGACAATTATTAAATTTAAACATGAAGATACAATCAGAGCACAAACTTTTATGTATATTAAACTTAAACAAATTGAAATTATTCATATCTCTACATATTGAATCATTGGCAGGCAGTAAACTGTAAAACTAATAAAACATGTCTCACAGACATTGAAAGAACTCACTATAGATAACTGCAAATGCAAGTCTTCCAGACAACTGTCCATTTAACTTGAGCTGAATGGTGAGAATACTGCCAGCTGACTGAATGGGAAAATCTACAAGGTCTTTTTCAATTTCCCATCTTTTTGTATTGGGGGAAGAAATGGCGGAACGGCCTGAGTCATAAACAATGACCTTCTCTGCTGACTCAATGGGTAAGTAGTCCAGCACCTGTCAATAAAACCATCAAATTCAGACTGAAATTCACTTTATGTGTGGTTCTAGCTTAATAGAACCTTCTTTTTATGTTTCTCTGCAGTGTTAACAACACTGTATTATAGCTACTCCACTGTATTATAGCTATAAACATTTCAGTTGCAGTGTTAACAACACTGTATTATAGCTACTCCACTGTATTATAGCTATAAACATTTCAGTTTATGTGTGGTTCTAGCTTAATAGAGCCTTGTTTTTATGTTTCTCTGCAGTATTACTATAATTCTTATCACAATTTAGTAAGCTAGAAGGACACATTCATGGATTGAAATATTGTCCAATGGATTTCAAATTTTGATGCTTACAGCAATATTATTGCTGAATAATAATTATAATTTATTGGGGGGGGGGGGGGTGAATGATACTTGACAAACAAAAGGAAAGTAGATATTTTCCTCATCATACAAAAAAATAATTCTATTTTGTCCTTTTTAAATAAATGAGACAATATTTTTAAAATATAAATGTATAGCTTCATTTTTAAAAAAATACAGAAAAAAAAAGAATTAACATTTATCATATGAAAAAAAAAACACCATAAAATGTAACTAAAGGATAATTTTAATGTGAGGAAATAATTCATACAATACAGACCCTGAGAGTTTGTAATGATAAAAAAATGATAAAAGCCTTTGTCTCTTACCCCACCCTTAACCACCAACCAGTCTTCACCAACAGTAGCTATAATGCATACAACACTAAACCATAACTTACAACTAGAAAAACAAAACTTAATGAAATACTCAGACATAAAGACAGAGGCAGATTTCTTATTCCTTATGCTAGAAGTAAAATCTATTGGCCACATGACCTCTAACCCTAACTGTGGTTTAAAGAAACAGACTAGCATTACATCACCTGCCTTCATAGATCACAGGTATTAAAAGGGTACCTCTACCTTTTTTTTAATAGAGCCAGTATAACTCTAATTACCTGTAAAGTAAGTTTACTAAAACTGCCTGCGCCTTTAACTTCCACAATGTATTCCTTCACTTCTATAGAGTTTCCAGGAGAGCAGATTAGAAACATGATCTGCCCTTCCTGTGTCAGAATGTGTTGTGGTACATCAAACATACTGATTCGCCTTGTGGGGTATATCATGTTCCTAATCAAGAGCACATCATACTCTGTAAAGAATGGGTCATAGAGAAACCCAGCTTTCAAGTTATTATCAATTCTTGAGTGGTTTAGCTGTAACAAAGAAACAAAGAAGACAATTTTATTGTTATGAATTCCATAAAAGGTCATACATCTATCGTTATAAGAATCACTTTCTAGATATTAAATTTATGATTTACAGTTGTCATCTACATGGATGTGTTGATCAGTTGTCAGCTTTATCCAGAAAGGTGAGGAGATGTGATTTGCTTAAACCTTCAATATGTCATGATTGCTAAATAACATAATAATTGATGCACATAAATTATATGTTTCATTATCATTGTACATTCCTTCCATTAAATGCTTAGTTGTATGTTCATCAATTGTTTTGAGACCAAAAGAAAATCTGCTGCCGAGGACAAACGCAGACGATGAAAAGAAAATCTAAATCGACCACCTGCGAACAATGGTTTTGCTTGCCCTGGATGTGGCAAAATTTGTAGGTCACAGCTGCGGCTGCACAGCCATGGGAAATACTGTATTCCTCACTAATCTTCAGATCTGAAGGCAAACCTTATTTTAATTGTTTGTTAATCTCTCACATCACACATACAAATGTTGGGAGCTGCAAGTCTCTTAGATAATCTACTGTTAATCTCATAAAACAAATAGATTCATATTGAAATGTAGTACACAGGACTCCAATGATACATAAATTTTTATCTAAAGATTGTAAACATGACACTAGTGAATGATACAATTATATTATTAATATAATTTAAGACATTAGTAAACATTTGAACAAATAAGTTCATGGAATAAAAGTGATATAGCTATATTATGTTCACTGAAATGTTTGCTTATGCATTTTTTACTGAAAATTGTTTGATACTTTTTTTTTACATAAAGAAGAAATTATAATCTTCATATCTAGTTCAAGTCACTGACTTGATTAATATGCATGACTAGATTGACACATGGATAGGTGTAGTATGTAATTATCTCTTTTGAAGTAATGTCTGTAATTTAAAAGATAAGTTAAAATAATCAGATTATATTAGACACCTTTCAAAGTGAATTATCTCATTATGAAATAAATGTTAAATGCATCATAGCCTTTCAAGACTCACCAGCAGTCTGGGCGACTTGGTTACTATGCCATTGCCAGCATTGTTTATTGAAGTTAAATACTCAATGAAATTATTCAAGTAAGGATGGGCGTAGGAAATGAAAACACCATCAGACATGGAGTTGTTCACAGTCAGGTGAGATATCTGGTAGTAGTTGTAGTCAATGCGGAGGGCAGGGGTCAAGGTCCCAGTGTCTGGGTCAAGGAGTCCAGCATTGAAAATTTTGACATGACGAATTTGAGATTCATCCTGCATGGGTGTGTTCTGATCATGCCTGTAGGCTGCAGCTAACGTGATCCCTGGAACATAGATAAATGGTAAAGACTTTACCTTATTGTTGACACATAAAAATTATTCTGAAAAGTTTATGTTATAGATCATGCTTCATTTTAAGAATATTTTGTAAGATAAATCGTTTAAAACTCTTAAAAAACACATACTGAAAAAATGGGTAAATGGAAACAACAATTTCTCATATAAAAATGTAAATAAAACATGTTCTATAAATAATAGATCAGATATAATTTAAAAATAAAGGTAGATTTTTAAAATGCAAATAAATCAAAAGCAATTCATTTTTAAAAAGTTCATTAAAAAAAAAAGACACTTAAACAGTAATTAAACAACTTTCCTGTTAACAAAAGATATGAAATGTATTTGATACATTCAAAAGAAATACACACCTGCCCAAGTAGGTTTAAAGCATTTAATGTAAACATCCTTGTCATGGCTGCATGTAGGAGCATCTTCATTAACTGATCGGCACTTTGTGAAATCTACATCAGTCTCATCACATGAGACCCAGTTCATGAGAACGGGGGTATTATCAGGTGCGCGGCGTTGTACTCGAGCTAGTGGATAATCTCGATTCAGTGCTAGGCCCAGCTGTTGGCAAACCAACAAAGAATTTTCTTCTATCCAACCCTGCATAAAAAAAATATTAAAAAATCAAATCAAATAACTTTCATTTGCACAATAATAAGGCTGTAAAAATCCAAAGAAAATGTGTTGTTGAGTTCATCTGTTTGTGTCTGAAAAATTAACAATCAGCTATTTAAAATCTCTTCCAACAGGCATAAAGTACTTGTTAAAGCTTGGACATAATGATAAAAAATTTAATTTGAAACTGGATGTTCCTAAACTCCTCTAGAACTTTACATTTTCAGCTATACAACCCAATGTAAGAAATTGTCACATTGTGTGTAAAAGGTAAAATGCTTTAATTCTAAGAAAAAATGCATAGGATTAGGTCTGGGTAAACATTGTGCACAATTCAAAGGACTTTTGGAGACCATCATTGTTATTTTAAACTGCAATTTTAAACACAAATTTAGGCTAAGTGCAATTTGAAATATACATTTAGATAACCTGTGATAACAAATAAGTAATCAAGTAAAAAAAAATTTGATGGACTATAAATGCAAGTAGAAAGCTCACATCATTACAAACTGTTCCCCATTGTTCATTTATCTCTACTTCCAGCCTGCCTTCAAATTCATTCTCTCCATCTACCAATCGAATGTTGGTAGTTCTATTCTCCATGGGAACAAACTCAGAGCTGTCATCATCAATATCTAAGATCACTGGTGAGCCCAAAACTTTTCCATCAGCTTTCAGTAGTCCGTGGACGACCATTCCAATAGATGGACCAAATTTAAGAGCACTATTTGGTTCCAGAATTAATTTCTGAAAAAAATTAAAGCCAGAAATGGAAAGAGATTAAGTTTTGTAATAATATCTATACCATTTTTAATTTTAAGAGACTTTATGAATTTGAAATAATCAAATTGAAGTCAGGAGTGGTTGTAAAAGAGTGAGTTATTGATTCAAATTCTCTTAGGTCTGTCAACTGGTAATACTTAAGACTTACCATTAAAATCTAGAATGTGTTCACATTTTAAATATTTACTTCACAACCCTCCCCGCCCCACTTATAAAG
The DNA here is from genome assembly GCA_021533235.1 of Biomphalaria straminea. NCBI lineage: Eukaryota > Metazoa > Mollusca > Gastropoda > Planorbidae > Biomphalaria > Biomphalaria straminea. Next base: position 18,143,000 of record JADKLZ010001483.1, read on the forward strand.
AGCCTTTTCTTAGAATACTTGCTTCATTTAATTTATAACATAGTAGACTTTTTTTCAATTTTTTACCTTTTATGATATTTCAAAATGTTTAAATAAATAAACTTGGAGTACTTTATTTGACAAATATGGCTCACCTTATCTTTCATGACATAGATATCCTTATCAACATAATATGTCTGCCCTGAGCGTACAGTAAACTGTGTGTCTTCCAAAACTCCACCAATGTTGTTTCCTCTCTGAAACTTCCAGACATACTCAGGAACATTGGTGCTTAAAAAGTCATCATAGAGTCTGGATGTTCTCAGTGATGGGTGGAAGTCTATTTTGGCTAAATTAAACCTTTCATCCTGAACATAAGGGTAGTAAGATTGTAAGAATAAACAAAGACTTTTATAGGAACAGTTGTACTGTGCTAATTAATATAATAGACTAGATTATCATATAGATATGTGTAGGATTTAATAAGCTTATAAGAAGGAAGTTCTGAAAGCATCTCAAGAGCAGATAACACACATTATCACTAAGAAGAAAGCAAAAAAAAAAGTTGACAATATTGCTTAATGAGAATAATGCAGAATGAATGGTGTCATAACGTTGGACAGGTCATCTTGAAAGAATGTCAGAGAACAGAGGAGCGAAAATTGTTTACAGGCAAAAACCAAAAGGCAGGCAACCCAAAGGCAGACCCTGAATGTGATGGGTTGATGATGTTGAAACAGATCTGCAACAGCTTGGGGTTAGAGTGTGGAGACGAAAGGCCCCATGAGAGATCTGAATGGAAGGATGTCTTGAAGCAGGCCAGAGCCCTCCATGGGATGTAGTGCCACTG
>JADKLZ010001483.1:18143838-18166828 GCA_021533235.1 Biomphalaria straminea
GTGCCACTGGGATGGATGGATGGATGAAATGGTGTCATACTAATTTATAAATGTATGGCTCAACAAAAAAAAACCTGAATTAGTCAACAATAAAATTACCCAAAGATCATACATCACTATAGATATTTAGAATGCAAGGGAAGTGGAGAATTTCATGACTCACACCTTACAAGAGAGACCTTCTACATCTTCCTTAATGCCTCCTTGTAAAGCCAAAGAGTTAAGTTGAACAAAGTTCGGCCTATAACTAGAATAATAGAACGGTATGGAAAAAATGGCGCCTATAAATGGGACATAGTGGCTGAGAAAAATAAAATCTCACTGGAGGTTGGCATTTTAAAAGATGAAGGTATTTCCAAAAACAGGAAATATTTAAGAACAGAGTCAGCCAGCTCTTATGGCTATAATTTAACTTATTAGAAATAAGTAAGGTACACTTTGATAAAATAAATTACCCATTAAGAAAATCAGTTGAATCATGGCTAAGATACTGTAAAGCTGAAATTTGTATGAGACACTTTCCATTTTTTTTAACTTTGAGGATTCTAAATGGAGACTAAAATTTGGATAATGCCTAGACTAATTGCTTAAAATCTTGTGAGCAGCCCAATGTTAAAACATGACGATGACATGACATAAAGCTAACACTGATAAAGAAAAAAATGTAATGAAATGTATAGCTCCAAATACCTGATCAAAAATTCCCTTGTATACTTTGGCATAATCAGCCTGAGCATTGATATCAATTCCCCAATAGTTTTCTTCAGCATTGATTGAAATGGAAGGGTCAACTAGATGGGTCGCAAGCTCTCGGACAGATTCAGGGTTGTCAATGTAGTTCCTCTTAAGCCTGACATTGGTTGATGACACTACAATGACAGCATTGGCTCTACTCCTGGGGTTGAGGTACATAAAGGAATCATTGATTCGATTGTTCTGGAAATAGTTGAACTTGCAGTCCAGATACTGAACAGCACTGTTTTGTGTCAGCCTAAAGTTGGCAACATATCTGCCTGTGTTTTCTTTGAAATTATTCTCAAACATATTAAAAGACACAGGAAAGTCTCTATACCATCTACTTATTAGTAAATCATAGCCATTGTCAATACGAATAGTTGCCAATGTATGGTTAACAAAAGTATTGTTAGTAATAAGGCCATCAGTGTTCAGCAAAGGCCTCATGAGAAGAGCATGCCGGAAGTTATTGTCAAATATGTTAAAAGCTATCTTCAGTTTGGTTTTGAACATTGTGGATCTGTTACATGAGAGATATTCAAAAGCCTCATCATAGTTGAAGCCAAAGTAGGACTCATTAACGAGGATCTCGCCACCTTTGCAATAGTTTCCCATCCTCAAGCCTATGAGTTCATTCCACATGAATTGGGCTCTAACTACCTCAATAATATTTCTTGACTCAAAACGAGTGCGGTTGATCCGAGAATATTCAGTAATCAGACCGTAGCCTTTATTACCAATAAATTGTGTGTTGTTATAAAGCTGATAACCCCCAGAGTAGGTCACATTGACACCTGCATCAGCATTATTTGAAATACGAGTGCCATTGATGATGATTTCTCCAGCACCTTTGTAAACTAATACACCAGCCCCAAAATGGTTGTTGTAGATCATGGTCTCGTTACTAATGCGAATTTTGCTGCGCATGTCTTGTATATTGACACCATAGCCAATATTATCATGGACACTGGACATAATAAGTCGAAACTCTTCATCAACATCTGACAAAAAAAAAGATACAAATTTAGATTTATAGCATTTTAAACATGATAAAGAATGTTTCCATAACAAAAACTTAACATTTCATTTTTTTAATATATATAACATTATCAAATTTGTTTGTAGTAGATATCAGTCTACCTAGAATTTTGTTTTATTAACGAATTAAGTTTTATAAGTAAACAGTTGATAATTACCATAATCTGAAGTAAATTGCATCAAAAATCTAATACAAGGAAGAAGTACTTTGCAAATCTTATTCTGTGGAATTCTGTACACAAATCTGACTGATATTCTGTTAGTTTTTGATGTATACGATTCAGGAAATGAGCCATTTTCAATGTTAAATACAACATTTGGATAGCCAGCTTCCATGAATGTCAAAGTTCCATTAGCTGCAGGATCTCGTTCAATGATCATAAAATGAACTGTTATTTTCATGTTGGGAGACGTAGAGAAACTCTGAAAACAGTCAAAGAGATATTCTGCTGAATGGTCAACTGCACATGATGAACATTCCTAAAAAAATTTTTTTAAATGTTTTAATTCAAGTATACACTTTTTATTCCTACCCTATCACAATTTCCACCAATAGCAACAGAAGTAGCTTGATTCCCATCAACTTGTACCAAGTCCAGATGTTGAAAGAATGGATAGGTCACATCCTCTGTGTTGACTTGGGCACAGAATGACTTCTCTGGAGGAAACTTGATGCGGAAATCAAATATAGTCAAATTACTGATGTAAAATTTGATGCCATCCCCCCAATTGTGGTTGACTTCAGTCATGTTCACCAAGGTCCTTCCAATAGATGATTGAATGAACATGCCATAACCTGTCCAAATAAAACCAAAGATTGATAAACCAAGTCAAGTTTGTAAGATTATGAAGAATTCTAATGTTTTTCACAAAAATAAGACATACATCATTAGATTTAACTTTAATAAGATTAGTCAAGTAAGCCTACATTTTTACAATAAAAAGACTAATAAAATAACTTTTTACTTCATCAAGACTAATGTTTTAGGATGAGTTCACATCAATTTAACATAAAAGCATTGTGCAGAGTCACATAAGTAGTAGACTCCACATAACCAAGTGTTATACACACAAAATATTCTTACAAGACATAAGAAACATGCTAAGTAGCTAATTATTATCCTTCTTTATGTGTTTTAAGGGGGAAAAATGTGCAAAGAAAAAAGCATTTTGATAGCAATGAAGTGGGAAAACTATTTCTTTGTACTTTTAGACAGAAAAGATGTTTTTGAAATTTAACGAATTCCTTCATTAGCACCTAATTGATCAGTGTTTGAATCCAATTATACATTTCCCTGAACATGCACTAGAGTTTGTACAAACAAATAATCTTTAACATTTATGGGAAAAGTTTAACTGTTAATTTCCAGAAGAGAACGTCGTTTAGTAAATAAATTATCTCTTTAAACAAAAGCTTAATTGCAATCATGTGATAACTATTTTGAAAACTAAGCATTTGTATTGAAAATGTGAGATACTTTTTGTTCTATTTGATAATAACTGAAATTGAAATAACTTACCTCTATTGTGAGAGATGGTTGAGTTGGCTATATGGATAGGGCTGACAACCTCAGTCAAGTTTAAAGCATCATAAGCACTATAGCGAATTGTGATATTGTTCATCATTGGAACATAAGGGCTGGCACTGATGGCTGCTTTCTGATAAAAAATATTTGGTTCTGAAGTTTTCCCATGGAATGTGTCTAGGCCAGTGTAGCTGATATCCAGATATTCAAGAAAAGACAAAGACTCATTCATGTAAACTCTTTTGTTATCTAGAAGCTGAAAAAATATTTGTTAAGAAATTAGTTAGTTTCAATATTCTTACAATATTAATTCTAGTTGAAAATTTATGTTCTTTAACATTAAAGACAAGAAAGTAAAGTCCACATTGAGGTAAGATATTTTTAGCACAAGAAGCCATCAGTTTATATGTGGTTGGCAAAACAGCCAACTGCCTTCATAAAAAAAAAAAATAAAAAAAAAAAACAAAGTGCAGGTTTAAAATCTATAAAATTGGCTTTTGTCATACGCAGCTATTCTTTGCACACTATTGTTGGTCAAACATCTTTAATCAGTTGTGGCACATTAATGGATAGCTTTCAGTGTTCCAGCATTATTTACTGCTTTTAAAGGTAAGCTGCTGAAGTTGAGTCGGGGAGGTCATAGTTTTGTTGATAGGAAGCAAGTTTGAGCCTGAGCTAGCTATGAGTTCTCAGGTTCTCAAGGAGTTAGTCAAGCGTTTACCTAATACTGGAGTATGAAGTTAAGATAGTGGTAGGAGTGAGATGAAGTTGTCAAAGTATTTTACACCTTGGTCCCTACACACCATTATTACTGGTAATTAAGTACAATAGCTAATTTATTGTCTCCAGTAACTCATGCACAGATTAAACACACAAGGCTACACAATCTTTCATTCCAATAGTTATTTAGAAATAAAATATGTTGCCAAATCTTGAAAGGATGACAGACATTTTCTTTCACAATCTAAAAACATTAACAACTTCAAGGACAAGATATAACTTACTAGATAAATGAAATATGTAGAATTGTGTGAACATTGAGCTATTACCTGATAGCGTGGCTCTGTACTTGAATTATAAAATTCAATACTTCTCCAATGATCAAGTGCCAATCCTGGACGTAAGCCTTCACACTCAAAACCAATCACTTCCTGACCATCTAAAAAAATATTTTTTTATAGGCCTATATTTATTATTGCATATAATTTTATTAATCAAGGAAAAAAGGAATAATAAAATTGCTTAATGTTCCTGGTAAATCATACAACTGAAATGTTTAAATGAAAAGAAACAAACAATAAAACCGATTTGATACAATAAATTTAAAATTAAAACTATATATTGTGTAAATAGCTGCATGGTCATGTGGTATGTGATTGGAACTTTTATCCCAGTCATCACAAGTTCAAAACCTCCCCTTCGCTATCCCTAGCCATCCTGCAGGATGTTTGGGATAGGATGTATTAATCATCATTTTTGAAGTAACATCTGAAACTTATCAAATAAAAAAACTAACAAACAGTTGTATAAGTAACTAACTGATTTAAAAAAAAAAACAAATGATCATTCCAAAGCTCTTCAATGACATTAGTAAAAGGAAATGTGAATGGAAGATTTCTTTAAAAAAAAAACAAATGAAATAAAATGTTTTTATTGTTGCAAGCAAATATACATTGAAATCATTACTGAAACATATAGATATAGTCATTATTAGTTCAGTCTAGTGAAGAAAATTTCTTTGTTGCCTTTAGAGGCTTAGCAAAGCAAAGTCAAATCTGCTCAAGTCAAGATTCAAACTTGAGCACCCTTGTTAGGTGGTCAAGCCGCATTGGCCTCTCAGCCACTATTTACAAAATATTGACAGCGTTATAATATATATGTTAGGTTGAAAGGAAATATCATAATATTATGGTTGAAGGTTGTTGATGAAAAAAGATCAATGGAATATGAATTATGGAAGTAGAGGAGTTGTCTGCATGATAGTATTGGTGAGATAGTCAAAGTTTAATCATAATTACATGTTTTACTGATAATTTAATAGCAAATACAAAATTCAAAATTGTACACTGTTTATCGAGAACATAATTTATATCCAAAAGCCTACTTTTCAAATTTGGCCTATCAAGATATACATAACTTACCACAAATGTGCCTTCCAATCTGCATGTTCACAGCTCCAGGACAGTCAAACAAATTATTCTCCCCACCTTTGCAATCAGGTTTCTCCCACAAGATGTAGTCTGTCAAGTTGCGGGCAAATGAATGATATGTGAAGTTACCTTTCAAAAACCCTAGATGCCGGCATGTAACATTGGCATCGATGGCTGTAAAGCTATAAATATATTGAGGAAAAAAAGCAGAATGCACTTAAAATATCTGTTCAATTTATCTAAGATATTTATAAGATAATAAATTAGTTAGCAGCTTCCAAACCTTTGTATAAAATGTTAAAGTAAAATCAATGGCAAGATAATGAAAGATTGTACTAACAAAATGCTTTAAAAATTTTAGTTTAATAGTCCTCTTAGTGTGTGCATCAAATGGCTGTTTGGTCATATGCTACGTGCTCTAGACTGCTGTCATGATGCTCTCTAGTTCAAACCCTTATCACAGCTATCCCCTACCATCCAGCAAGAGGTCTGGGCTAGGATGTAATAATCTTCATCCTGAAGGAATGTCAGACTAGTATAAAACAACACTTAATTTTGTGTAGGTATTCTATATTATTGAGGGTTTGTATTCTATTTGTTTTTAGAACAAACACCACCATGCTAATTAATGAGTAAACTAGCAGAAACAAAATATGCTATTAAGTTTAAGATCCTGTTCAAGATTTGCTGCAGCCAAGATTTTTAGTTTGGTTTTGATGATATTTCTACTTTTATTCCGCTTTTATAAATACTTGATATGTCTTGGTATTTGTGCTGGCCCTATTACAGCATCTTATGCCAATATCTTTGGTTTAGTTTTAGTTTAGTTTTAGTTTTAGGCACATCGGCACAGTATAGGCCATGTCGTGCCCGCAGTCCATTAAGGACTACTCTCCCTCTATAAAAACAGGGGCCAAGGTCCATATAATTAACTCCTTAAAATCAAGGCCTATTTACAGTTAAAATAGTACAGTTAAAAATTTAAATATTTGATAAAAATGTAGTGTAAATAGTATGTAACTAGAGTCTCACAAATCAGATCCTAGCAGACAACCCCACCTCCCGGATAAAGCCCAGTATCTTCCCAGGGTCGACACTATCGAACAGTGTTTGTAAGTCAATGGCACCAATGTATTTTTCCCTGACATCCTGGTATCTGGGGCAGCCAATAAGGATATGTTCCACAGTGAGGCGAGAATCACAACACTCACAAAGTGGGGGCTCCTCTTTCTTTAACACAAAAGAGTGTGTGATGTAGGTGTGGCCAATCCTAAGTCTAGACATGGTCGTGCTACCACGCCTTGTCAGACCCTTAGACCAATATCTTTGGCCTCATTCAGTCGTGAATTGACTATGATTCATCTTGGACACTTTTTCATATGGCTGTGGAGTCCTACTTTGGAGACACTACCATCCACATATATTGCATGTTAAGGTGGCTTTTGCTTTGGTGGTAGAGGAGCTGGCCATTTTCCGCATGGCACGCTTTTCTTCAAGAATCGAAGCCCATGTTTTCTCACTTTCTATACCTTTCTTGGTCACCCTCTCTCTCCAACTAGTGCGGTCTAAGGCTATGTCTGCCCAATGGTCAGTATCAATGTTCACTGATTTTAAATCCCTTTTTATCACATCAACCTAACGGAGGTGGGGGTGACCAGTTTTTCTTGAGCAAGACGCAAGTTGCCCATATAGAATGATTTTTGGGATGTGATTGTCCTCCATCGAGCAAACATATCTGAGTCAGCGCAGGCGGCGTTGTCTGAGGACCATAAAAATGCTGGAAAGGCCCGTTCTCACGAGGATCTCATTATTACACACTTTTTCTTTCCATGTTATTTTTAACATCCTTAAAATAAAGTGCCAATATAAAGACATAAATAAGTCGCAGTTAAATCATTTGTCAAGCAGGCATCAAGCAAAGATTCACTTACTTGTTGTAGTTTGTGCAGACAGCTCTCCATTTGTGTTTAAATTTTAGATCAAGCCGCCCATCTCTTGTTGTATTACCCATACTGAGTCTTGCATCATCCTGCCAGTTACCACTGGGTTTGCCCAGGTCCTCACCTTCTGCTTTAGTCATTGTAATACGACCTCCAGGGTCATAGCTTCCCTAGAAACAAAACATTGTATGTCTAAAAATGACAGAATGTCCAACTTAACTGATAAAATAATGAATCAATGCAATGGTGACAGAGTGCTAAATCCCCTAACATAGTTTCAGTAAAGGGTAGTATTTTTATCAAGAGATTTTAGGTGATTCGTGAATATATTAAACTGTTAAGAAAAATAAAATGAATTTCAGTTGTGTTAATGGTGACCACATGGTGACTTTTTATTAGCTACATAACAATTTGATTTATTATTGGCACTATATTGGTTCATGTTATAAAATCCAACAAACAAAATAGGCAGTGAAATTACACCATAAATATCTTGAATTGTTATCTGATTAAAATTTTGCAAAAGGAGATATCAATCATTCCATCTATTCCCCTTTTAGCATTTAAATAGATTTGATTAAAACTATAAATTTGGCATCCGAAGAATTAATAAGTGAAGTATTTAATAAAACATGAAACAACTAATAACTTTTGTATTTGTATTTTAAGTCTTAACCTATGGATTTCTTTTTTTTTTTTTTTATTCTTTTTTGTTCAGAACTGTACAAGAATACTTGTGATTAAATTGTGCAATAAGTTATTTCCTTTCCAAACAACTCACCCTAGCTATCAGAGTTCCATTTACAATCATGCCCATGCCAGGAGCAAATTTCAAAATGCAGCCAGGCTCAATATACAAACATCCTCTTGGGGTGATCTCAATGTTGCCTCTAATAATATGTGGGTTGTGTGCCTTGATGAGGGCCCTGCTATCATTAATAATTCCACCACCATTAAATCTATCTATTATAGGAGGCCTGCATCTTTCTGGGATATGGTTCAAATACCAGATTCTGTTGTCTGATATCACAGGCTTATCACCTATTGGTGGTGGTGGGGTGATTTGACCACTTATTAATGTGGAAGTCCAAAACAAGATCAAAACATAGAAATAGATTGATAATCGCACACCTCTGGCTCTTGAAGATGAGGCTGCATTTTTCTTACAACAATGATGCAGCATCTCCATCATGACAAAACCTGAAAATGTTTATTAAAAATCATACAAAAAAAAAAAAAGTAAACTTTAATTTTTTAATTTCAGCAATAGGAGTTTTAGATTATAATTTTTTTTTTTTCTATTGAAGATTTTCAGAATGGCGGCAAAGCCATAACTAGCCTTTTGGTGTATCTGGAGAACAGAATAAAGGAAGTGTTGATAAGCTTTTGTTTGTTTATAAATTAACTACTTGATGGCTGTCACTATGTTGAATTACTTTATTAGTTAAATATATATATGTCCATGAAGGATTGCTTGGATTATCATGTGTATCTTGTTTCTTATGTAGTGATATTAAGATATTTTTTATAATAAATGTATCATCATTTGTGTCTGCCATAAGAAGAGTTATTTGATTATTTATTTAAAATGTATGAATGTACAATTCTATTCATCCTAGTTGATTACACCTACATTAGATTCTGTCACAATATAACTATGAACCCAAATATCACCCAACATCTGCCAGAAGAACATAGTGACACATAGTCATTGGTGTAGCTTCACACACTTTTTTTTTTAAATAGACAATAACTGTCCAAATCTACACTCTAATTTTAACTTGATCTCTGACCCCCCCCCTCCCAAAAAAAAAAAAGTAAATAGTCTGATTTTGACAATCTGATCAGATACACATTCTACATACACAGGTAGCAGTAGCGGTCTTAGGGGGTGGCAAGTGGGGCAACCGCCCCAGGCCCCGCGCTTGAGAGGGGCCCCGCGCTGGGAGATTTTATTGTCACCAACTTCGAAAACTAAATTAGTGATTATAAACAATTAAGGACTTGTTACTCTATATTTTCCCAGTATAATTACCTTACCAATTGCCATTTAAGCTATTAACTAACATTTCTTGTTTCGAAATACCGTTCAGTTTCAGTATAGACAGCCGAGTCTAACAGGCTATCATTGTTTAACAAACTGTTCACAATAAAAACACATAGATCTCTATGTGGAAGCAACCAATCCTAATTGTTTATTTGGTAGGCTATCTAAATAACGACGTCTAATCGGAATTTTTTGGGAAAATATGTAGTGATAAAGTTTGATCTGCTCTTTGCATTATGAAAAAATGAAAATGAAAGAGTCATATATAACATTTGTAGTATCATAAATGCAACTTTTGACAAATTGATTTTTTAATGAAAATAATCAGTGCTTTTTTTTTTTTTTACCGTCAAACCGGTACGGCGTACTTCATTTCTTTCAATGTGGGGAAAAATGATCTATTGCCTTGTATTTTAGCGTTTATTATTATTTTTTTAGTAGTTAAAAGTTAGGCAATCCATCACTGAGTACCGGCACCTATTTTTTTTTTATAAGCACTGAAAATAACTAAACAATTATACAGTGTATTCTCGACTGTCGCTGGTGATACGTTCTAAGACCGCACGCGAATGTCCGATTTTCGCGGTAGGCTATTTAATTTCATAAACGTGTAATAATATTTTCGGATAGAAACAGTATCACCAGTTGATGTGCTTGTATAGCTATTTTGGAAAATCAGTTTTCAGCAAGTTTGGAGATGACGTATTAAGTTTTTTTTTTCCAATAGGCTATTATACTATGCATAGACATAGTGCGGCCGTGGAAAAATCCATGTAAACGTGTTGAAAAAAACAACAACAACAAAAAAAACAAAAACGCAGGAATATTTTTACCGATCCACGAAAAAGGAAAAGACGCTATTAGTTTTGTGTGGAATGTCTGTCCGTACGTTCGTCCGTCCTGTTTAGATCTCGTAAACTAGAAAAGAAAGTAAAAATCCGACATCAAAATATTTAAGACATTCAGAGTTCTAATGTAACGGCTTGTTTTTTTCTTTTCTGAAACCAAAAAAATTTTTAAATCACTTATGCAAGCAGTATCTTTAAGAAAAACACATCACTTTTGTAGCTATCCACTATTAATAGTAACAAACACGGGATGCTCTTTAATAAAGGAGATGACTCTTTTCTTAAACAGGATAATTCAAATTTTTAATATATTTTTTTTTACATTTGTATTGTAACTACTACATTTACACAAATAAAAATGTTTACTTTTTAAAAAAAAAAAAAAAAATCTATTTAGTTTGTATATAAGTTGGACATAATTTAAAGCAACAATTAATAAGTAGTTTTCCCTATTATTGAGTTTCATAATTCGGTAGGAGAAATAAACGTCGAACGTCACATTCACTTTTACGCAATGTATGATCTACTGGACCGCTGGGGCACCACACAGATCTGTCAACCTTCTTTCTCCATTCTACTCTGTCGTTTGTCTTTGATAAAATTTCATTCTGATATTCTTTCTGAAAATATTGAAACCTGGGTGGACCACATCGGGGGCGATTTTGAGTTCGTATTTCCACACAAACTGTCTTTGTAATCTTATTTTTATAGATTTGTTTTTTTGAAATTCCGTGATACAACCCTTCCGCAAAAGTCGGGTCTGTGAAAGTAAATGGACCACTGTAACTCCTATAGCACACTTTATTCTTAAAGAACATCCTATTGGCTTCAATTTGCAGAGTGAGAGAGGAGACATAATATTAGTAGTGGCGAGTGTTTTCTTTTTTTATTCGCATCTGTTAATGAAGAACAATTAAAATACAATAGCCTATAAGATGCACTTATACGGCCAATAGTAAACCAACGTAATGTTCTATGTTTTGTTACAAATATAAGGCTCACAGCTTTGAGGCGGCCACATTAGAGATCGATTAGCCCGTTAGTGAAATGTGGTACGATATATATATATATATATATATATATAAGGGCCCCGCAAATGACACTCGCCCAGGGCCCCGCGCACTGCTAGGGCCGCCCCTGACAGGTAGGCCTAGTCTAGTATGTAATCAACCCATCTTCTGACTTCACATAGACAGGTTAAAATCTGACAGTTTTGGTTGTGCAGAAAGTTATGCCAGAAAAACATCAAGTAAGTTATTATTGAAAATAAAATAATAAATATATTCATCATCTGTAATCTGTTTAGTAAATAAAAACACATATAATAAAAAAACTTTCAAAAACCATCAGAGTTTCCCTTTACTGTAAATTAGTTTAAATACTATATTGAAGAGTAAGATATTTAATCAAATTTTATTGTTGAAATTTTTTATTTAAATCTTTAATTAGTCAAACAATCATTTGAAATTTTTTATTTAAATCTTTAATTAGTCAAGCAATCATTTATTGTTTAATATTAAATTATTATATTTATTTGACTAATTTTAGATGATACATTATATGATAAATTTTTAATTTTAAATGAATGATTTATAAATTATAGATCTTCTAATTAATTTTACTTTAAGTTCTTAATGTTAATTAACTCTTTCAGTGCGGCGTTACTCTCAGCGAGTAACTTCGCTAGCGCTGCTCAGTGCGGCGTTACTCTCAGCGAGTAACTTGGTTTATACTATTTGTTTCAATATCTTTTTTATGTTAAACTTTTTATTTCTCTCTTTTTTTTTTAACTTACCGGATGTGGGAGTGATTGTTCTTTATTTTGATAATAAATTCGATGCAATATCCAACGCGTTTAAAAAAAATACACAAAATTATGTTAATGGTTCCTCTTTTTTAGTTTATTTCCCGGGACCCGAAAAATGTAAATAATTCAATTTCTTAGTGCATTTTCTTATCTTTTATGAATGTTAAAGTTATTAAATGTGTTTAGTATTGTGATTTTTTAAATATTTATAGATTGAATGTTGAATTAAAATGTTAAATCTTTTAGTATATCGATTTGAAATCAATTTTTAAAATATTTTCTTTTTCCGTACTCAGTTTAAAATTAATGAAAAAAAAAATTTGTTTCTATAATTTATTTTATTTACTATACATTTGTAGTTCATTCATTTTCCTTTAAAATAAAATCAAATATGCTAGATTATTTAATAAAATAAAAAAGTTATAGTTGTTTTAGCAACTCTACCCTCTTGAAATTTTGTGTCCGTTCCGGAAAACTCCATTTTTTCGATCAAAATAATTCGCACTGAAAGAGTTAAAGACTATATTTCCAAATTTAAAATTAGTAAATAAGACTAGAATCAAACTATGGTATGTCTATATATAATTAATATATATATATAGATATACTATAGTTACTATAGACTAGACTCTAGACGAGTTAGAGATATAATTATAAATTAGTTAGAGATATAATTATAAATTATAATGATAAAGTCAATATATAGACATTATTATCATTATAGATATCAAGATTATTTTTATATCTTTTTAAATTAAAAATTAGCTAGACTAACTAGATCTAGATTCTAGATCCAGATTCTTAACTTAAAACAGTTTAAGTCTCTAAATCTAATACTATAAAAACAGAACTTCAAAAGGCTGAAAAGGCCAATAATTTAATTATTGATAAAAAAAAATAAAAAATAGTGTCACCATCATTCTTTGCCAATAATAGAAATGTGATGAATATCCAATGATTTGACTGAACTAGATTTATGTGTCGAAGTTTGTTCGCATAATACTTTAATTAAAATGACCAAACTATGACACATTGGACTAAATCTAGTTCTGTGTAAAGATCTAATTGTTTTCTTCCGGGATAGCCATTATAAGAAACTACAGGTGCACAGTCAAACTACTAGTCTCGTCACAGTCCTTGCAAATCTCGTTCCAGGTGACACAGGTAGAAAATAGTAAGCTTGAGTGACGTTGCTATTTTTAGACTCTCCGAAACATTTTTCCGAATTCCAAATGTGACTAGATCTAGATCTAGATCTATTTAAATCTAGTTCTATAATAGATCTCTAATTTAGATTTAAATCAAATGATCTTCTGAGGACTCTTTTTTTTTTTCAATTTTAAAATTTACACACACACAAATATAATCAAACTTAGATCTACTTCAGCATAGCCAAGGCCTAACCAGTAGCGGCCTTAGGGGGTGGCAAGTGGGACAACCGCCCCTGGCCCCGCGCCTGACGGGGGCCCCGCGCTGGGAGATTTTATTGTCACCAATTTCGAAAACTAAATGATTGATCATTAGCAAGGTCTTGTTACTCAATATTTTCCCAGCGTATTTATTATACCAATCACCATTTAATTTAAGCTCTTAACTTACATTTTTGGTTTCGAAATACCGTTTAGTTTCGGTAAAGACAGCCGAGTCTAAGAGGCTATCATCGTTTAACAGTTCACAATAAAAACACATAAGTGGAATCAACCTTCTTCTTCGTTCTCATTGTTATGTTGGAGGGTTCAGATCACTACACCAATATCTGAGATGAACTGCGCAGTGGTTTCCAAGTCAGGGAGCTCTCCATATAGTTTTCTTTCTATTGGGGTGTTTTGCGGCCAGTGTCTTAGAGGGCCTCTTGGTAAAGAGCGCAGTCTTGGAGGACATGGTCGGCATTCTCTGATGACACTCCACATGGGCAGATATCACTGGTTCCAATTTTGAGCTTCCGGTACATGTGTTGTCGCATTCTGTTGTGTCCGGTCCTAAGTCGAAAGATTACACGTTGATCTTGTCGGGATAGCTTATAGTAAGCATCATCTTTCTTGTGATTTGGATGTGAGCTTGTCCATTTCTCATTTATTTTATTTATAATTAATTTCTTCATTTCTTCCAGGTAGAGTGCAGAGTTAATTTGTGAGCCACTTCTTCCACCCTTAGCGAGTGTGTCAGCCTTCTCGTTTCCCTCTAGTTGAATATGAGCTGGCACCCACTGAACAACAGTCTTTCTGCTGTTGTTGTTGAGGTTTGTCAGTGCTGCTCTGAGGTTTTCAACACAAGAGAAACCAGAGTTCTGCAAGCCTTGGAGGGTTGTCTTCGCATCGGTTAGTAGGACAATCTGACTGTGTGGGGAACTTGGATGAATTGCTAGCATGTTAGCAGCTAGTGTTAGTGCTTCCCTTTCTGCTCTGTGGCTGTCAGAGAGCCCACCAGTTGCAATGGATTTTTCTAGTTTTTCTCCATCTGGCCATTCGATAAGAATTCCAGCTCCTCCATTTGTGGTGGCTTTATGAGATGATCCATCGGTGTAAACTCTGATCCACTGATCGCTAGGATAATGGGTTTGAAGAAAACAATTCACTATTTCCTTGAGCTCTGTTGGTCTGTAGTCAGATTTTCTTTTTATGTTTTCAATATGGTCCCTTATAGTAGGAAGAGGGCTTTCGTCCCAGGGTGGAGATTCATTATGATGTATCGAAGGTTTTAGAGTTACTTTTTCGAGTTGGTGTTTCTTTTTAAGGTTAACAGATTCTGGAATCAACCAATCCTAATCATTTATTTAGTATATAAATATCGACGTCTAATCGGATTTTATTAGAAAAATGCATAGTGCTAAAGTTTGAACTACTCTTTGCATTATGAAAATTGTACATGAAAGAGTCATTTGTAACATTTGTAGTCCATGAATGCAACTTTTGACAAATATATTTTTTTAATGAAAATAATCAGTGCTTCTTTTTCTTTTTTACCTCACACCGGTACGGCGTACTTCACTTTTTTTTATGTGAGGAAAAACAATTTTTTTTTATACGGTGTATTCTTAACTTTCGCTGGCGATACATTCTAAGATCACACGCGAAGGTCAGATTTTTGCGGTAGACTATTTAATTTCTAAAAGTAAAATATTTTTGGATAAAAACAGTATCACCAGTTGATGTGCTTGTACAGCTATTTCGGCAAATCAGCTTACATCAAGTTTGGCGATGACGTAGGCCTATTAAGCTGTTTTTTTTTTCAATCGGCTACTGTGCATAGACATAGTGCGGCAGTGGAAAAATCCGTGTCAACGTGTTGAACGAAACAACAACAAAAAAAAAAGCAAAAAAAAACAAAAAACGCGGGAGTATTTTTAGAGGTCCCCGAAAAGAGAAAAGATGCTTTTAGTTTTGTGTGGAATGTCTGTCAGTCCGACCCGTTTAGATATCGTAAACTAGAAAAGATAGTGAAAATCCGACATCATAATATTTTAGACTTTAGACCATTCAAAGTTCTGATGCAACGGCTACTTTTTTCTTTTCTGAAACCGAAAAATCGAATTTTTAAAATTACTTATGCAAGCAGTTTCTTTCAGAAAAACACATCACTTTTACAACTATTCATTATTAATAGTAACAAACACAGGAAGTTCTTTAATATGGGAGACAACTATTTATCCTTTTTGTAAAAGTTTTTTTTTTTAATATTTTTTTTTTACATTTTTATTGCGAAGTTAAGTAAGTTCTGTTATAGGCCTACTAACTACTACATTTACACACAAAAAAATGTTTACTTTTTTTAAGTGAAAAAATCTATTTAGTATATAGGTTGATCATAATTGAAAACAACAATTAATAAGTAGTTTTTCTTATTACCGCGTGTCACACTCAGGTAGAAGAAACGGACGTCGAACTTCACATTTACTTTCACCTATCCTTTGGTCTGCTGGACCGCTGGAGTATCACACAAGATCTATCAACCTTTTTTCTCCATTCTACTGTCATTTGTCTTTAATAGAATTTCATTCTTATGTTCTTTCTGAAAATTTCGAAACCCTTTCTTTTTACCTGGGAGGACCGCTTAGGGAGCCGATTTTGAGTTTGTTTTTCCACACAAACTGTCTTTGTAACCTTGTTTTTATTTTAAAACATTTTTTTTTGAAAACCAGTGATACAGCCCTTCCGCAAAAGTCGGGTCTACGAAGGTGCATGGACCACTGTAGCTCCTATAGCACACTTTATTCTTATAGAACATCCTATTGCTTCAATAAGCAGATAGAGAGAGGAGACATAATATTAGTAGTGCGCGAGTGTTTTCCTTTCTTATTTGCATCTGTTAATGCACAACAATTAAAATACAGTATACTTTTATAATGTACGTATGCGGCAAATAGTAAACCAACAGTACGTATGTATTGTTCTATGTTTTGTTGCAAACATAAGGCCCACAGCTTTGAGGCAGACATACTGTACTGTTATAGCGTTAGAGACGAATTAGCCCATTAGCGAGATGTGGTACGATATATAGGCCTATATATACATATTTATATATAGTCTACCTTTACTGCTAAGGGCCCCGCACATGACGCTCGCCCAGGGCCCCGCGCACTGCTAGGGCCGCCCATGGGCCTAACCTAGATTTAGATATAGTCACTAATCATAAAATTAGTACTAGATCTATAGACTATAGACTTTTGAGACTTATTGAAATATTGAAACTTTGGACAAAGAATTTGTATATAGGCCTACCTAGTCTAGATATAGATTATAGGATACAGAGGTCTAAAAGTACATTTTCAAAACCAACAAAAATATTCTTTCACGACATTCACGTAAACAGAGGAGGTCGTTTGTTAAATCAGTT
This sequence comes from Biomphalaria straminea, assembly GCA_021533235.1. Classification (NCBI taxonomy): domain Eukaryota; kingdom Metazoa; phylum Mollusca; class Gastropoda; family Planorbidae; genus Biomphalaria; species Biomphalaria straminea. Next base: position 18,160,763 of record JADKLZ010001483.1, read on the forward strand.
TAAAAAAATCAAATATCAGGCCTAGATCTATATAGGCCTCTAATAACGTCCAATCTTGAATTTGAATGATATCTTGCAATTCCATGATCACCATATGTTGTGCATATCTGATAAGGCATTTCGTTGTTGTTCAGATTGGGGATTTTAATCTAAATTCTATCTATTTTGTCATATTGTTTTCACTTGACTCTACTAGTGTAATCTATAGAGAGGTTTTGTGTTTAAAATCCCCCCCCCTTCCAGCGGGGTTTGCAGATAAAAAAACACCCCTTCAATATAAAAGGCAAATTACACACTCATAATTCTATGCGCGCAGGGGTTTTGAGTTTTAACCCCCCTTTAACGGGGTTTGAAGCTAAAAAATCTCAAACATAAAAAAAGCAAATTACGCACTCAAAATGTTATGAGCGTAGCCCAACTAGGGGTTTTGAGTTTCAACCCCCTTCAGCGGGGTTTGAAGCTAAAATACCTCTTCAATGTAATAAAAAAAAAAGCAAAGTACGCACTCAAAATGCTATGAGAGTAGCCCAAGGGGGTTTGAATTTAAACCCCCCTTCAGATGGGTTTGAAGCTCTAAAAAAAACCTCATCAATATATATATAAACACACTGAATGCTATGTTTTGAATTTAACCCCCTGCCCCCAGCAGGGTTTGATGCTACAAAACCACTTCAATATAAAAAAAAAAGAAAGCAAAGTAAACACTCTAAATTCTATGAGCGTAGGCAAGCTAAAGGGGTCTTATTTGTTTTAGTTTAAAATCCTCCTTCAGAGAGTTTTGAGGCTGAAAACCTCTCTCTTCAATATTATTCTAAAACAGATTTTGAGTTAAAAAAAAAACAAACTCCGGAGATTTTTGTTTAAGCACAGATTAGATTGACTTTTCCTGCTGTTGTCCTCATGCTAATGCTTATTAGACTTTCCAAGGTATAACAGGAAGTTGGAAAGTTGACATTGACAAACAACTTATTCCATTATGCACGAGAGGCAGCAACAGGAGAGGCAGCAACAGGGATCAATTAGGAAGACCATTAAACTAGTTTTAAAAAATGGTTGTTGATTTTTTTTTAGTCATACTTCCTTAAACCTGGTTGATAGAGTAATCATTTTACATTTCTTGTTTATAAACAACAAAGCTGTTTTTATATAAAAAAACAATTCCAAAAGAACATGATCACTATAAAGATTGAAACTGTCACACCCAACCTGATTTTAAAAGAGGAGGAGAAAACAAACAAAAGGGGAATTAATGACAAATTCTTTGAATAAAATGATCATCCATTCAAAACGAATATATGGAAAGCATGCCTTACTGAAGCAACTCCAAAAGTTTTTTTTCAATTGTAAATTTTTATTACTGAAAATGTAGCAAGATAACAAATGTAAAGCAGGACAAGATTCAAACCAACTGAATTCTCCAAGTTTTCATCTTCTGCCTGCCTCAACATACATACAAACACTGACATTAAAAAAAATATATATTCATTTGAAAACTGAAATGTGATCCTTGAAGTTCATTACAAAAGTAAAACTAATGAAACACTTTTAATGCAGCATACATCATCACATGACACTAACTAAAGCTCTGAAAAAAAACAACAACCCAACAATTATAAAATAATACTTTGTTAGACTAGTTTACATAGATCCAGTGTCATCGCAAATGAATGAGAGCACACAATAGTATTCAACCTCATAAAAAGATTATAGTCACAACCTTTAGAAGATGACACAAAGGTAGAGACTCATCAAATAGACTTATATTTTGAACATCTATTAAGCAGCTCATTCTTAAACACAAAGATGGGATATTACCCCATTGCATTTCCAGGTCTACAAGATAAGGGAATCTCAGTTTAATTAATCACATGATAAAACCCAGAGGAATAAGTAATGTTGACCAGATATACTGGCTATGTGAGACTAGTCAAGACATTCAATAATGTAACTTAATATCTGTGTTTAAATATTCTAAAAAGTACACCCAATAACCATATAAATATAACAAAGTTTTTTTTACATAGCATGCTACTAAAAATATCAAACTAACTATAATCAATAAAAAAAAATGAAAATGCCTGCATATTACAATAATGCTTGATAATAAGGCTTAGTACAAATACAGAATATATTAAAAGTGTTGTCACTGTCACTCCAGACTAGTAGCTAAATCTAGACTCAGGCTTGTATCCAAGCTTGTCTAGATTAGGTATGCAGGCAGCGTTGATCATTGGAGGAGGACCGCACATCAAAATAACAGTATCTGGCCCAGGAGGAGGTAAGTGCTGCTTGATCATCTCATCATTAATGAAACCAGAACTATACTTCCAGCCTGAAGGTTTACAAAAATATTTTTTTAAAAATTCATTTCAACCTTTAAGCTTTTGTATTATTTAGAGAAAAAAACTTTTAAGCATTTGTGTGTAACAATACACATAGCAACAAAACATATCACTGACGTTGTAATAATTGTATTTTTACAAAGCAATGTAAATGTTATGTTTTGATGAAATAAATTGAATTAAAATATTAGAAAAATAGTAAAAAGAAACTTGAGCAGGTCCATTTTCATGGCAAAGTGCCTAAATATATTTGATTAGCTGTCAGCCTTTTACAAGTAATTATGTTGTCAAAGCCTCAATGATATTAGTTAGAGAAATGTACACAACACAAATGTATTAAGGTATTAAAAAGGTATTGGAACTCACCTGCTTCAGGTCTGTCTAAGGTGTACCACAAATGAAACCTACTTGGATAAGCATTCTGAATTTCTTCCAATTCTGGTCGCAGCAAGATATCCTTTTCAGTCTGAAATATTCACCAGAGGTTACAGTTGTTGTACCTTTTTAATTTAGTTCTTACATAATGAAGTCATCTCATCAACTTTTTAAACACCTACCTGATTGGCAAACAGCAGCCACAAGTCTGTTTTATCTTCTGAATCCTTAAACACCTGTCTAACTAGTTGCAACATTGGAGTAATACCTGAGCAAAAATGAAAAACCATATTAAACGTAATGCGAACAAGATTTTTTAAAAATATGACCCTTGTTATGGTCATGTGATCGAAAGCCTTTATGGATGAGAGACAGTGTGTAAGTAAGAGTTCAGTCCAGGACAGCAAGGTAGTAAGGACAGTGCGGTACAATGTGAGTCCTCGAGAATGTAGCTGTATTAGTCTAGGAGTAGACAGTGTAGCCGATTGGCGATTGTAGCCTGGTAGAAAAAATTGTAACAATATTATGGAGAAAGTATAAACTTTGACATTTTTAAATCAGCAAAAATTTTACCTGTTCCCCCTGCAATCATTCCAATCTTTTTGGCTTGTTTAGTCTCAGGCTCTGCTTTCTTGTCTGGCCTGATCTTCAATGTTCCTGTTAATGTTAAGTATCAACTTAGCTAGATAACAATAAATTCACTCACTATAATAATAATAATAATGTACTAAAGAAAGGAGAAAACAAAACAACAATGTTTAAATCTTTAGTACCTTTTCCCGCATACTGCAGTAAGCCATTAGGTCCTCGCACATCAATGTAATCCCCTATGTCCATATTTTCAAGATACTGAGACATTTTGCCCCCTTCTGGAAACTTTGGATGGACATTCTTGAAGTACACCTGCAATCAAATCAGATACTGGTATATAATTTATGTTGTTGTTTTTTTTAAATTGGGCCTTTAATTCAAGAAACAAATTTTCTTTGAAATACTCTGAAAACTAAATAAACTTCATATAATTATTGTAGTTACCCTGTATATGATTTGAATAAAAAGATTTAAAGAGAAAAAAACAATTACTTTTACAACAAGATCTGTATAGCCTTTGTCATCATCGCTAGAAACGGGGGTGTATGGACGAATAACTAATTGACCATCAATTTTGGCTGTCAAATATATGTGCTGACCTGCAACAGACAGAATACTTCTATATGAAAAATGAAAAGCTGATAGACAATAATGTCAATTTGGTTTTTTACTAATGTCAAATATGTGACCCCTCTAGTGATATGGATAAGGCAGGGTGTTTTAATGATGTGCTTTTTCAAAGTGAAGTCTACAATTTAATAATAAAGAGAAAAAAAACATATTCGGTATCTTTTCTTGAAAAATTTACAGAAATCTGGTATCTGGCTTCTGCATGATCTTTTGAATGCTGACAAATACCTCTTAGGTATCTTTAAAACCTCAGATTGCTATAAGGTTGTAAGTTAATATTACTAGAATGTGGGTTCCAAGGTTATGGTAAAGAACAATTTGTTCAATAACTAAGTGACAGTTTCAAATGTTGTATTTCGGAACATCAAAAATCTCTTAAGTACACATGTTAAAAAAAAAAGCTTTTGGTCCAGAGCATACTAATATAGCATGGAGATGTGCATTAAAAAAAAAAAAATCAACAAAAGGCAGTGAACAGGTTTTACATTCTACAAAACATCATAAAGTTATCGTATCTGTTCATAATCAGTTTAATGTAAGATTTATTTATAAAAGACATTGTCTTGAACATTTCTTACAAAAATTTTTTTGTCTCTACATAAGGTGACCAACACTATTATAGTTACTCAGAATTTTTGTTTTTTCACCCAAATGGGAAGTTTAAAAAAGGTACAAAAAATAAATAAATAAATTAAAAAAAATAAAAAAATTGACTAATTGTGTGAAAAATAAGCTTCCTCTATTGAGCAAGAACAAGAAAACTTACCAACAGGTAACCCAAGAATATGTTCAGGACTGGGAAGGGCAAAGCGAAATCTTCTAGTGTCATGGCTGATTATCTAGAGAATAAACATCTAGATTATAGCAAAGATTGCTGCAGGGGTAAACGACTGTATAGAAAATAGATTATAGCATATTGGTTTATGTAGCACAATTACCAGCTGGACAAAAAAAAAAGGGCTACAACTGAATAAATATGAAATGCTAAAAATATGCCTTTACATATATATATATATATATATATTTCAGATGTTTATTAAAAACTCACCTCTTTATCAATCAACTTTAATGGATATTTTATTGTAGGGTCTTTCAAGGTAACTGGAGGACTTTTCTTTTTAAAGCCAAATAATCCAGGGAGAAATATCTTGGCCAGTATGGCTGTTACTGCTACAACACCCACTCCAACCAAAACTGGAACAGTCTGAAATGAAAAATTTTGTTTATAAAGTAAGAGAAAACAAAGTGTGTATGCCATTTAGATATACACTAGGACACACCCAATATTAATGCCAACCTTAACAGTGTGTAAATATGTTGAAATCTAGTACCGGTAATATAAGTAAAACAGACCTAATAAATTATTAAATCTAATTAAACCTGCTACAGACTGTAATGTGCTTCCTTTTCTCTTGTTGTAATGTTAGTTCTTGCGGTAGCTGATATATTACTAAGTTATTTCAGGATACTAAGTGCGTGAGTTTCTTGTGAAGATGTATTTTCAATCCAGCGAGTTCATAGAGAAGACATTACATAACACGAACAAATACTTGAAGAACTAAGTTGACTTCGCATTAACTTTAAAAATCATAACATTTATTTACAAGATGGGCCACAGTCTAGTCAAAAGATAAATACGTCTGATCACCCCGAGAGCCTAGCAGTAACTGAAATCCTATTACGTCAAATCTTAATCTCTAACCCTACAGTCTGTGTCGTCATAAAATGTGCGTTCAATGTCGGTACCAAAAAGTGCGCAATTTTAAAAGACTAAACTAACTATCTAAAAAGTGTGCGCAATACTAAACTACACTACCTAACAAGACACTACACTCTACCAGTAGCCTACACTTAAAACATATATAAACAGCTTTAAAAAAAACTGTTGCTAGCATCCCGATGCATTATCCTGCTGCAGGACTTAGAAGTAAAAGATGCACTGTACTACAGTGTAGGAGCTATTGAGTCTTGTGTCATGATGCTTTTCAGCCTATTCTTTCAACATTTCAATGGGGAGTAACTTCTTTCACAAGTCACTTGTGTAAACACTAACTCAAGATTATGATTACAAAACATGCCCCTGTCAAACAAATTGTAGACTACTTCTTAAAATGTATTTAACAACCAT
>JADKLZ010001483.1:18166838-18177693 GCA_021533235.1 Biomphalaria straminea
TATTGCTCACAATATCCATTGCCCTATTCAAACTCTTTGTTAATTGTTTGCTGTCTCAAGTAAGTCAAAGTTCAAATTTGTTTGTATTGTCTCAAGACACTATAGTTTCCTGTTCAAATGTTGATTCATGTCACTTAGGAAGTTGAAAAGGCTCTCAATACAGATTCACCTGAGTGTGTTTATACTAATGCAGCATTATTAATCATTATAGTCCTGACTCTACAAAGAATACTCTAGAGTTAGATCTACTTGATCTAATCTAAATCTAAGGGAATCTAAGATACCGGTAATCTTAGTCTAAGTCTTTCTTTATTAGTTCTGTTTATCATTCTGATTCTACTCAAAGCTTTTTTTTTTTTTTTAAAAAAAAAAATAGGAGCCGTACACGGTGTTGGATTGCCTAACTTTTAACTACTATCAAATTAATAATAAAATACAAGAAAAATATTTTTTTTCCCACATTGAACAAAAAAAAAAAGCACTGATTTTACTAATTTTAGAATACACTACACTAGAGTGACAACAGTAGAGTAGAATACACAGAGAGTACAGGGTTGCCTAGAATTAGATTAATTATTTAATTAATTAGATATAATCTAGATTATATATATATATATACATATATATATATATTTATATTATAATTATTCTAGATTCTACATCCAGATGAGATTATTATATATTAATATTGTATTAATAATATTATAATAACTCTAGATCTAGATGACATCATGATTAGATTGACAATGATGTGACATGGTCATGACTCATGGCTAGGATTCCTGATTTTTTTCTAGGACTAGATCTATAACTAATAATTAACTTTGACTTTAACTAAGATTACTAATTAATTTTTAAGTTATTTAAGTAGAATAAGTGTATATGTTAAATTAGTAGAATTAGATCTGGATTGTCTAGATCTATATTCTTATGACAAGTTATGTCTTATGACTTATCACTTAGATTATCAAGTCAAGAGTCAAGAGAGGAAGAGTCAAGTGACTCAAGACAAGACCAAGATTTAGATCTATAATAATTCTATATATTTACATATGATATATACATCTATATTCTATGATCTATTAGTATTAGCAATATTCAAATATTGTAGTTGTAAATTATTGTTATATTTTATAAGCCATTATAATATAATAACTTATTGACTTTTAATTAAACGTTCTTTAAAATTAAAAGTTCTTACGATTGTGCTGTACCCTGACAGCATTGTAAACTCAAAACTGTAGAGTGTAGTCAGTGTACACTGAAGTGACAGCTGAGTAGTCGTAGACAAACTATTTTAAAACTTAACTAGATCTAGACACTAATCACTAGATCTAAATTCTAGATCATAAAAAAAAAACCCACTAGATCTATAATTTAGATCTATTGGTAGAATATAGATATATCTACTAATCTAGACTCTGCTAGGTCTATTTAGATTCTAGATCTAGGTCCTAGGTGACACTAGGCACTAGGTCTAGCTAATCTAATAGAATCTACGATTGTCCTGGCCTTGCACTTTTATTTGTATTTGTCATTCACTTCCGTGCTTTCCCTCCCCTATCAACAGTCCGAAGAAAAAAAATAAAAAAAGATCACAGACCTATATATATATACCGGTATATACTTGGTTCTAGTTTTTCTATTAGAATTTAGTATAATTATTAAGCTACTAGATAACTAGATAAACCGGTACTGATAATAAAGATTTCTTTAGCTATTCTAGATTTAGATATCTAGACTAGATGGACATTGCTCATAAGATTCAAACAGGCAAAGGCGCATGTTAATCAATGGATAATAAAATTATTAACTTACTGTGTCGCCATAATCAATTATTTAATTTTATTAAAGAGTTGCTTAAGTACCGTTACAGTGCTGGCAATCAGTTTATACAAGCAATTATTGGACTAATTTGGACATATCCCCCCTCCACACACACACACGAAAAAGGGTAAATTTGCTACCACTCCCCCCATTTCCAATTCCTTAACCTGCAGCTAGAGAGTCTGGGGAAGTACTTGAGCACTGTAAGCTTCCTTAACAGAGCCAAGACACCAAACTCCTGCATTTTCAGGTTCAAAAATCTAATAAAACAACATCTATCTGCTCATTATTATCTAAGTCCTTTGAAAAATCATCTATTGGACTTTAAACTTATTGGTTGAGTTTCAAATGACCTAAAACATATAGGTATGAGTATGGACATGTTTATCTAAGTGATTTCTGACCCATGAGAAGTTAATAACTATCTGGATAAGGCAAGCATTTATTTTGGATGCTTGTGGTGGAATAAATCACTCTGCTTACAAAATTAAAAATCAGTGTCTACCAAGCAGTGATTCTCTTAACCCTTCTATATGAATGTGAGACATGGGTACTATACAGAAAGCGACTAAGACTTCTTAAATGCTTTCACCAAAGATGTCAGAATTTCATCATGGATAAATGAAGGCAAGATGGCACTACAAATAATGATGTTATTGCAAATCCCAGTATGGGCAGTATAGAGGAAAAACGTATAGTTTGGCAGCTATGTTGGACAGGGTATGCAGGGTGAGCAAAAGGTGGTCACCATAACATCATTTAGACCTTGGGCTCATTTGTCATAGTATTTCTTGATTTTGTTTCTGTGACAAGATTTCTTTCTCAGTCGTAAGTATATTTCTGTCTCACATGTTTCATTCTGAGCTAGTAGTGATCAGGGTAATCTGTTCAAACAAAAATATAACCTCTATCCTGTTTGGGCATGTTACAGAGTTAAAGTAGAGCTTCCTATTGATCACCCCCCAATTTTGATTGCCTTTCTCATCTTGTTTTTCATTTATTTTACTACAGCCTCAGCTTTTCCATTAACTTTAAATATCATGGCTCTTGCTTGTCCAACATGCTGTCATATGCTCATACTTTTAGGGATTAACACTCTTTCCCCTTAGACTTTGTTCTCCTTTTTTTTATTCTTATTAGATCTAACCATTGCAAAGAAATTATTGTAATGCAAAATTTCAGCTTAAGCCGAGATTGGGTGTGGGAGAAATAACATATGTTCAAACTTTTTACAAGACAAAGTGAGTTGATATAAACTTTGTAATAAATATGTTGCTTTACCTTCCTATGCGAGAGAGAATTAGATGAATCAATAAGATGAGAATCAAATTGGAGAATGTTTTTCCACCCAGAAAAATGTCAGTTTTTAAGAGTAACAACAAAAACTAAAACAAATAAATTATTCATAATAAACCAGTAACACAAGACTTAAAAAGCAAAATATGTAGTCTATGTTATAATAAAGAAAAAACTGTCATGGAATCCCCATATTGATGAAACTATAATAAATCAAACAAAACATTAGAGTTTATTAAAAGAAATTTCTATAAATAAAAAAAGAATGTTATTTTTAGCTTTGGTTACTTAGAAGATGGTGATGTCCTATACAACATTATCATGCATTTAGTCATGCATGTTAAAACCAATATGACTTTAATTCTGCCAAGTCACTGACTGACTGGTTTTCCTGGCTGGCTCAGGCAACCCATTCCATGCTCTAATAGTCTAATAGCACTATCACTAGAGAAGAATGAGCATTGATTTGTACACATTTTACCTAGCATATAAAATTAATATTATAAATATGAAATTTAAGGAATTTGCCTTTGTCACAACTTTGTGAGTTTGTCTCTTGTGTATTTCTGAGAATTTTATTAGATTTTGAAGATTATGGTTCAGTTTTTATGTATAATTTCTACTTTACTTTAAAGTCTTCTCTCATGAAGGCTTTCTATATTTAGTGATTGTACTAAAGGTGCTACTCTAGTCAAATGTGAATATTCGATAGTTATGAATCTCAATCACACTGCTCTATTTTCATAATTTTGTGTGTGTTCCAGTTTCATGAGACTGAGTTTCTTATTGATTTTAATTCAATAATTGATTGTTAAGTTAATCAACTTATAATGAGTTAGTAATTACAGGAGGTTCTTATATTTTGAACACCACATCGAATTCACCTGCCTTGAACGGGTCACTTTTTTTTTGTTTACAACTCATTTGTTTTTATGTTTGGAGCTAAAAACGACAATTCGGGACTGCGCATGTCCAAATTTTAGATAAGTTCCCCTACTTTTGTTCCGTTTTTTCAAAGAATATGGACGTTTTTAAGATTTTTGGTACCCATGTATGTAAAGCTGTTGTTTTAGCCTCCCCCAGAAATTCATACCCATATAATGGATGAAGGCTATATTATGAGCCTATTTGATCTTAAGCTGATGGGCATATCAAAATAAGCTTCCAAAACATCTTTAGAAAGACATTCCAATCACATTTATACTGTTAGCTGTTAAAAAAATTTAAAAGGCGGTGTCCAAACAAATAATAATGAAATCAGCTCATTCTCCGATTTTGAACACAGCAAAATCGTAATAAGGAATATTATTGGGATTAATAAATTTATGATTTTTTTTCAATGAATAAATATGACCTAGATCGAGATATCAAGAATATATAATTTATGAATGAAAGAAAAAGTGCGGGCTGCTAATTTGAAGCCAGAGACCTGCCCATGATTATGCCAGATGAGCTGGAGGTGAGGAGAGATAGCCTATACACTAAGCGTGTAGTGTCACAGCCTATCAAAAAGGCAGTGGAGGGAAGGGGGAGGGGAGAGTAATGAAAAGAACTATAAGCATCTATGGGAGGGAGGGGATGTTAAGGTGTAACAAAACGACATCCAAATTGTGAAAAGAAGAAGAGGTCCTTGGTTGGGAATTAAAAGAAAGACAGAGAGAAAATATAATGTTTATTAAATTATAATAATTTATAATATAGATCTATTATCTATATAAATTTATTTCTGTCTGTTTCTACACATACATTATACAGGTATTTAAATAATATATATATAAATATATATATATTGTAATGACTGACTTGCGCACCATCATTCAGGCAAGTGCACAGGTGCGCACCTATAGTGAACGGACTAGAACAGAATGTTGACATGTGAGAATAACGACTTCCGCCCACGTTGCGAGTCAAGATGAAGAGACAGTGTTAAATGAAGTTGTTGATTTATGTTACTGTGATGTCATGTAAATAAACATCGTTGTCAGGGGCGGACTGGCTATATGGGCAACCGGGCAAATGCCCGGTGGGCCGGTACCAAATGGGCCGGTCAGGCCGCGACCAAAGAAAACAAATTTCAATACAGACAACTTTAAAAAAAAAAAGTGATAGCAGTAAGAAACAAAGGCCCGAACACGTTTTCTTTTCTTTTTTTTTATTTTATTATTATTACAATTACTTTAGTTTGAAATTCGACTAGAATAAAAAACAATACTCTATAGGGGGGCTACACTGTACGTATTATCATTTGCAAAACGTTAGACCAAACTTTCTGCGCAAGCGGCATGGACTTCAACACTGCTTTGATGTCTCCGAGGTTGTGTTTGGCCTCATCATTTTGCTGGTCGGCATGGACCTTTGATATATGGAACTCCCATTTTTTTGCTCCTTTCCTCCCCCGTCTTTTGATGGTTCCATTGAAAGTTAACGACAAAGGGGATGAGATAGGTTAAGTTAGAAAGCATTGATATAACGAACCAAAAAAAAAAAAAAATAATAAAAATAAGGTGCGACAATTAGCTCTTTAACAATACTTAATAGAGATTTACAATAACACATGCACACAGTGTCGCACAGCCGCGAAATTGAAAGCCACCCAACTTTTTCACAGCTCAATTTGTGTATAAAAGTTCTACTTTCTGCGATCTGAATAGAAAAGTAAGGTTCGTTTTGCTTATTTTTAATAACATAGATTATAGATCTAAAAATAGTAAAAAATACTACACTTGAGGGTTACAAAAAAAAAATATATTTAATTAAAAAATAAATCTAGATCTAAATCAATTCGTTACACCATAATAATTAATGGCAAACTTATGCTTAATATAAAGTCATTAATGATGAAAATTATTACAATAATTACAAAAATTTATATAGCGCTGTCACATCCGATATTAAATGAAAGGAGACTTAGATTTATAAATAATGGTTCATGATATATTCATTCATATTCAAATTATACAATTCTACGAATGCAGACATACAGTTTTCGATGCATTATACAACTTTATATATTTTGTAGAGATTTAGACTTAGGCCTACACCTATCATATAACATATGGTCGTAGCCGGGATGGGAGGAGTTCAAACCATCACATGCCTCAGACCTCATTGTCTGAAATGGAAACTTTGTTTACTGCCCCAGTGCAGCCAACTTAAAAAACTACAGTCACCAAATTTCATGAGCGTAGCCAAATTGGGTTTTGTGGTTTCCCTCCCCCTTACAATACAAAAACTAAATCATTTTACCATTTTCTACCAGTCGCTGGACTCAAGTGAATAGCAGATTTGGTATTTGAATTTTTTTAGTGGAAGAGTAGCAGTCTAATAGCACTGTTGATATCTCAGAATATGCATTTTTTAAAGCTTAAAATAACGGAAATTGTGCTAGGCTCCGGGGCTTCGCCCCGTGCCCCTCCGGCAGTTCCTCGGACTCCCTAGCCGTCTCTTACGGTGTGTACTGTCTAGAGCAGTGATGCTCGAAATACGGCCTTCGGGTTAGATTCGGCCCACTACGTGCTTCCATTCGGCCCGCGAAAACGTCGGCACAAAGTGTAAATAGGCCTACTACTTCCAAACGAAAAAAAAAGGTTGAAATATCGTATCGTATCTGTACCTAGTTTTGGGCCCTCATTTCTCTGGTAGATTGGTATCATGATCTTTAACATTTGTGTCTTTGTGAATTGGAACTCTGAATGTAGAATCTACCAGGAAACCTATCTTTACTCTTTTGTTGTTGTTGTTGTTGAACATGATAATAAAACAACACATTAATTTTTATAAAGAAAGAATGGTTGTCTAATAAAACAACATAAAAACAGTATTATAAAATAAATATAGCGTCGTTCTTAGTTTTTGTCGCGAATAGAAAAATTGTCAAACTAAGCCTATAGGGAGGATCCATGGAATTTATTTTACCAAAAGAGTCCGCAAAATTAGTCGTTGTTAGAACTACTTACACTGTTGCATATATTGTAAGTAGAGAAATGTGGTTATTTTCTGACGCGTAAAAATATATAACTGTCTAAAAACCTATTAATTAAGTATTTAACCCATATGTTTCTACCTAAATAGTTTAAGAACAATTTCAATTTGTTTTTGTAACTTTTCGGTCATGTGGCCCGCAAGACGCAAGATATAGTGTGGTAAACCCTCCCCCCCCCCCAAAAAAAAAAATATATGACATGCCATTTGTGGGCCGGTTTATATGGTAATGCCCGGGCCGATTTTGATACCCAGTCCGCCCCTGATCGTTGTCCTCGTTGAGTTGCCTTCCCTAAAGTTATTACAATATATATAATATATATATATATAGAGAGAGAGAGTATGAGGAAATATACTATATATATGCATATTATTGCAAAAGTGAATCTACTTCTTTTACTACAATCTAAATAATTTTTAAGTAACACAGACATAATTTATTAGCAATTACATAGTGGTGTTCAATGTCGGTGCTCACTGTTCAACTGGAGGAGAAAGCCCAAAAACTGCGTTCAAAATAGGTGCATGAAGTGACCTACTTTATTTTAAAATAGAATTTTGACTATTGGTAGTAATACAAAGTCAAAGGGACACATCTATTTTAATTTTCCGTTAGCTGCAGAATAAATCTGCTTTCAGTTTTTTTGTAAGTTAAACCTTCCCCAAATAAAAAAATAAAATTTGACCTATATAGTTCCCGAAATGGGTGTTCAAGATATAGATCTAAGAACCTAGATCTACTCACTCTAGTTAATGACCATAATTAAAATTTAAATTAAATGTTTTCTTATTTTCTTGACTGAAAAGGCGTCTAAAGTAAGGGGTCCCAAGGCCAAACACTGAAACAGAGGATGCTTATTGATCGGATAGACTATAGATGATTAGATCTATATATATGTATTCTCTTAAATTAACAATATAAGTATTGCTTTAAAAATGTGTAATGCATTTTTTTAATGCATACCAATAAATCGCTTTTTGATTCCGTCATTTTCAGACCAGAAAAGATAGACTCTTATCTAGTCTAGGTCTGGCCCAGATTAGAATCTAGTGATACTGATAGTGGTGGAACGATCAGGAGTACGCCGAACGCTCTATAAACTGTCTATTGAACCGTATTTGTATAATCTAGAGCTCTAAACTATCTAATTTAGTCTGTGTGAAAAAAGCCAAAATAAAATTGGTTTTTATCAGATCTAGGTCTAGATGTAGATCTATACATTTTTTAAAATTATATTTGAAGTTAGAGATAGAATAAAACAGTAACTTTGCATTATTTTGGCGTTTAGATTAGTCAAGGACTAGATAAACTAGATGTTAACAAAAGGAACTATCGGGCTCTCAGTGTCTGTCCTGATAGACAGAAGATCTACCACTTCCTGCCATATTCATATTGATAAATATAATAAATCTAGAATCTAGAGTCTATCTAGTCTTTGACTTTAGATAGATCTAGATCTGGAGTCCTGTTTTCATTTTTAGCTAGTTGTTTACAACTGGATAGATCTATAAATTGAAATTTAGATCTCAATTTTGAATTTCAAACCAGAACTTTGAATTTGATTTGAATCTTGAGTGTCGCCAGTGACTGAGTCAAGAGTGAGTTGGAGTTTCGACTTTCGTCAGTGCCTGTCTCAGTGTCTGTGGACTGTGACTGTCACTGTGTCAGTGTGTGTGTGTCAGTGTCACTACGTCTACTGAGTCTACTGTTAGTAGTGTTAGTGTCACAGAGAAGTGAGTCACACTAAATCTGTTCACAGTAGGGGATTCAGTGAGAAAATAGTTATAATATTAGCTTATATGCAATCAAACCACTATAGTCTATAGCTAGATAGATAATTTTGTGATATAAATGCTACAAAAAGAATTTTGAAGATCGGATGTCTAGTTCAAAAGTTATAAATTTTTTAGTTAATTATTTTGACCCCTTCTAAACCTTTGTATTTTACGATTTTTTTTGTCCCACTTTGGGTTGTCTTGTCTTACATTGTCACTTTGAATTTTTTTTTTAAACCTTTCTAAATATTATTTAGCTTTTAAATAAATATCAACATTTTAAGATACATTAAAATTAATATTCCTGTGATTTTTATATGTTATTTAAGTTATTTAACATTTTAAAATAATTTTTAAGTGAGAAAATACGTTCACCATCATGAATCATATGGCATTCATAAATGCCACTCCCCCCCCCCCGATCTGACGGAGCCGATGTCTAGATCTAATTCTAATGTACATGATACGACTTATTGGAGTTATGATCATGACATTAAAAATGGCCTAAAATAAAATGTATAATTAAATAAATACAAAATCAACTAAATTTGTTTGTTTTTACAGCTAAATCCATTGATAAACAAAATAATAAAAAAAATTCATTTGACCCAATTAGATCTATACAGCCGGTAAGCACAAGAGGATTGGCTGCGCCCGGTCACGTGACCTATTATTGACGCCGCGAACGACGCGAAGGGGGGAAAAAAAGAGGGCTGCGCGAGTGAAGGCAAGTGATTTGATTGGACCAAAATAAACAATTTCTTTCGATCAAAAGCCGCTGGAATCCTCAATACATAAAAAAAAACTAATTACACACATAGAATCGGCATTTGATGAGCTTTAAAACGATGTTTGAAATTTTGTTCCAAGTCCACAGAATACGAAGTTATTACAAAAACAAAATTTCACCCTGCAACAGTTTCGTACTCGCTAAAGATATCTTCAAATTTCAAACAGATATTGATAGGTCTTCCATTTCCGCGTACAACGATGTATCACTTGCCTATATACGACTTGTACTTACATGAGGCTTTTAAATAGAAAATGGGATACCAAAACCTCGTTTCGCCGCGAAATGGGACAAAAAAAATACGGACGATTTTTCAGGCGGACTGAACGGCCTATTCACAGTGTGTTAAAAAATGCTTGTAAATAACTTAGAATTAATTAGAAAAAAAATCTAGCTTCGATCGTCTAGTACTATAGTAGAGTCTTCTATAAGACACACCTCATCCGATTCTTGTTCAGTAAACAGGTCGCTTTTTTTGTTTATAACTCATTTGTTTTTATGTTTGGAGCTAAAAACGATGTTTCGGGACTGCGCATGTCCAATTTTACATAAGCTCCTGTATTTTTGTTCCGCTTTTCCAAAGTAGAGGGCAGTTTGAGAGATTCTCGGAAACCATGTATGTAAAGCTATTGTTTTAACCTCCCCCGGCAATTCATACCCATATAAGGGATGAAGGCTATATTATGAGCCTATTTGATCGTAGGCTGATGGATATATCAAAATAAGCTTCCAAACATCTTTAGAAAGACTTTCCAATCACATTTATACTGTTAGCTGTTAAATAAAATTTTTAAAAGGGGGTGTTTCCTCAATAATGATGAATTTAACACATTCTTCTATAGTGCACACGGTAAAATCTTAATAAGAAATATTATTGGGATTAATAAATCTAAGATTTTTTCAATGAATAAACATGACCTAGATCAAGATATCTAGAATATATAATTTACGAATGAAAGAAAAAGTGAGGGCTGCTAATTTGAAGCCAGAGACCATGCCCACTCCAGGTGAGCATGTAGTGTCACAACCTATCAAACAGGCAGCGGGGAGAGGGGGGAGAGTCATGAAAAGAAGTATTATCCTCTATGGGAGGGAGAGGAAAATATAATCCATATTATAACAGAGATTTATTTTTGTCTGTTGCTACACATAGATTACATAGGTATATAAATAAATAAACTAAAA
>JADKLZ010001483.1:18177793-18190632 GCA_021533235.1 Biomphalaria straminea
TGTTATAAACCTGGTTTATCGGCACAGACGGGGGAGTAGTGGTGTGTGTAGTCAGCCGACGCAAATCGCCCCAGGCCAGACGAGCGGTCAAGCGTGACGAGTTACAGCTGTCAGCCGAGACGAGTCGGTTCGGGAAATATCGGCGAAGTGAACAAAGCTCATCAGCGTCACGAGAACTGTAGTCATCTGACCACCCAGAAACGTCGAGCGGCGTTCTGCCCGTTTCGAGAAGGCCAGCAGGGACCCTATATAAGGAGCGCAGGTATCAGAGACGAGTCAGTCACAACTTCCCGATCTACAGTTCACTACGACGGCTCAGTACAAGTTCGAGACGAAGCAGAGAGACCAGTACAAGTGTTGATACGGCGGTGCGGCTATTATCGGAGAAATATTTGTACAGTCTTACGTGAAGTGCTGCCAATTGTACAGTATTAGCTGTTATTTATTGACATTAAACATTTACGTTATTTGGAGCACTGAGTTGTCAAGTTCTTTCAGTTGGTGGTGTCGTGTGGCACAGACAGCCTGGATAGTGAGACTCGTAACAATATATATATATATATATATATATATATATATATATATAAAGGCTATAGAGAGAGAGAGAGAGGCAATATGAGGCAAAAGACTATAAATACATATTGCATAAGTGATTCTACTTCTTTAAATACAATCTAAATAATTTTTAATTAATAAAGATGTAATTTATTAGCAATTACATAGTGGTGTTTACTGACGGGACTCAGTGTGCCGTGAAAGCACAAAAACTGCGTGCCTTATAGGAGCATGGAATGGTCTATTGTATTTTAAAATAAAATCTTCACTATGAGTGGTAATTAAAAAAAACACTGCTATCTTAATAGTCCTTTAGTTGCAGAATAATAATATGCTTTCAGTTTTTTTAAAAACTTAAACCTTGACCTAATAAAAAAATATTTTAAAAAATTGACCTAGTTCCCAAAGTGGGTGTGTCTTATACAAGACTCTACTATATAGTCACATGTGTGACTGTGACTGACAGTGACACTAGTGTGAGTAATAACAACTATTGAGTATAGATTAGTATAGATAGAATTCTAGTCCTGGCTCTGCTCTAGCCTTGGACTCTAGAAGTAGAAAAGTCTAGAATCTTTCTATATTAGATTTCATCTACTCTATTACTACTTATTTTCTCTTTCAGCACAAAAAAAAGTATTTAAAAAATGATGAGGAATGACAGTGCTTCCGTCATTTCATCTCTTCAAATGGATTATGGTGACTCTGAAGAAGAAGAAATGGATTCCAAAAATAGTTCGAAGTTAAATTTTGATGATGTCAAACCAGACAGTATTGAACATATAGAGAAAGATTTAAATGTGGAGTCACAACTTGGTCTTGAAACTAATGATTATGTTGTTGAAAATGAAGCTTTAACTTCATCAGAAAAAAATGAAAGGGAGTTAGATGCTAATATTGAAGTCAAACATGAGTTGGAGATAAGTCCAGCTGAACTTATATCAGATGACGAAGATGGGCATCCATTGCATCACAAGCACCAAACTAATCATAAACATCATTCACCACATTTTCTTGATGACATAAAGAAACATATTGTGGGGGAATCTCTAAATACAGACTCGCCATCAAGCCAAGGATCAACTAAACCAGGCAAAAAAGGTAGGCATTTTGCTATAAAAGTGAAATAAAATTATAACTCTTTCTCCTAGATCTTTATGATGACAAGGTATTTTTTAATTTCAGAATTTATTAAACTGAAGTGGATATTTAAAGTAAAACTCTATGGTTTTAACATTTTTTTTTATATATTATATAATATGTCACAATATCAATATGTGTTTAAATTTACAGATAATGAGTACAATATCATTCTTTTAATTTTTTAAAAATAATAACTTTGTAATTGATGTCAGACTTCCATGGGGTGTCTATGTGACATCAGAGCCGGTGATTACCATTAACTTATCAAAACTAGTCCATAAGGTGCAAATATCAGATTTGAAGTATACAGGGTTTGTAGCGCTCCTAAAAACTCCTAAAATCTCCTAAAAAATTAAAAGTCTCCTAAAATCCTCCTAAATATTGGCATAATTTAATCCTCCTAAAATTTTGTCCTCTCTCCAAAAATTTTTACCCAATATCCAATATTTGTTTTAAACATAATTTTGCTTATTTCTTGCTAAAAGTGTGGGGAAAAAAACAAAGTGTAACTAGGCATTCTGATCGCGTGACTTTACGGGCTGGCTGTGCTAATGAGATGACCAGTGACGCGTCTATGCCGCCTTTCACCCATTTGTGAAGCGTGACCTTGTGATTGACGATGGCCTTGGCTCAAGCAAGCATTTCACCCTCTCTCACCTCTCTCTACTTTGCATAGAAAGTCTGTAAATATCTAGATCTAGATAGATCTGGTTGGCCTTGAATTTTAGTAAATTTATTGACCTTGATACATCTAATCTAGTCTAATGTCTTGTCAGATGTCCAAAAAATGGTTCGAGACTTCGTCCCTTTAATGAACTATGTGACCAGAGAAAGGCTTTCATCTCATGGCCAGGATGAGAGATTGGCTCTTCACCAACCTCTCTGTCTGGAGACCCCCTGCAACTAGGTGTTGAAGAATCACACCCGTTTGGTCGTAGGACACAGCTCCTTGAGCCCGCATGAGTGCCCCCTCCCATGCGAGGCCAGAGGCCGAGCCCACGGGGGAGCCCTCCATATGCCTGTGCTGTCCCACCGAACCCGTGCGAGGGTCCATCACCACCCGTATGGCCCCCGTTAGGGAACAGATCAGTGGGGGTTTCGGACTGGTTAGCGAGCCTTTCTTACATCCCTACCACGTGTAATGTACCCTCTCTCGAGGATACGTGTGGTAGCTCACTGAGAGCTATGTGTGCTACTGTTCTTAGCCTATCCACTTCCCTGTATGGACGTTTCCACAGAGGCGACAGTAGCTGGAATTCCTGCAAGTCTAATGTCTAGATTACTCTAGAAAAACGCTAGTTTCTAGATTTACGAATTTTAGTGACTTAGGTCTAGACTATTAGATCTACAGTATATTCAGTGAAGATAATTCACACACCGCCGCGAAAAGTCCCCGAATTTAGTGACTTAGATCTACAGTTTAGATTTACAGCATATTCCGTGATAATTCGCACACAGCCTCGAAAAGTCCGCGACTTTAGTGACTTAAATTAGATGTACAGTTTAGATTTACAGTATATTCCGTGATAATTCGCACACAGCTGCGAAAAGTCCGCGAATATTAGTGACTTAATTTTAAATCTAGAGTCTAGATTTACGCTAGATTCAGTGAAGATAATTTGCACACAGCGGTAAAAAGTCCGCAAATTTTAGTGACTTAGATCAAGAGTTTAAATCTACTGTAGATTTAGCGAAAATATTTCGCATACAGCTATGAAAAGTCAGCAGAGTTATTTCGGTTGTAAAAGCCAGGGAAAAATTGTGCTTGAAAAAACAAAATATTAATAGGTCTAATACCCCCCTCCCCCATCCAAAAGTCAAAGCTATGTCAACTAAACATACAAATAGGCCTGTATATTATAGGCCCTGTTTATGAGGGGGATTTAAGCACAATTAATAAACAAGGAGATAAAACATTATTACCTTAAATGCACACCATAACTCTAGTATCTATAAGATGCACAACTAAAAATGTACATTTTCAACACAGATAAGGCATTAAGGCATCTCTAAGTATTTCTTTTTATTAAAAAAAAATGTAATAGCAACCATTCTTTACTAATGTTCTTTACCTTTGTTCTTTATTAATTGTTTGGAAAAAAATGGTTGTTTTAGGTTTCTGGATGACAGTCAAGTTGTTACTTGATTAAAAAATAACTTTCATTGCATTTTCTGTGGACTTACCACAGCTGATGACATTGTTTCTGTTCTGGTTGGGATGTTGGCAAGATATTTTTTATTTTCACAATCCAGTAACAATAATTGATTGGATAAATGCATAATTTTATGTATGTTCTACAATGTATCACACAAAGGGGCGGGGGACACACACGCATATAGGGCCTATATATTATATATCTAATATACCGGTATACATCATTCATTTCATCCATAAAAAAACTCCTAAAATCACCTAAAATTTTGTCATGGAAAAGTGCTACTAACCCTGAGTATAAGTTGTTAAGTTCCCCTTTCAGATCCGAAACAAGTAGACATAATTGTTTTTAAAAAAATAGTACTTGTACTATGTGACCGCATTGTGTCCCACACTTTCATAGGCCCCCACACTAATTGACAAGTTTGACATCTGAAATAACTGGTTCAATAACTTGTTTGATATTATTGCAGCTTTGCACATACTTTCCACTGTATCTATGTACCTGCCTCTTAAAGGGGTAACAATGTTGAAAAACTAAAAGCCAGCCATTAATTAGGACTAGGTTTTAACTATTAACTAAGAAGGGGAACTCTGTAAACTATGAAGGAATCTTTGTAGGGTGATATGCCTTTAAAAAGGTTCTTTATTTCACAGAGATATAAAAACAAACACATTTGTTTTAAAGGTATCTCAATATCTTAAATTTAATTTCAGCTACTCGTTTAGTCTCATACGGCCCAGATGAGGATGTTGACGAAAGTTCTTCTAGTTCAGAAGAGGAAGAAGGTCAAGAGGTAAGTGAAACCTGAAAGTGCATTGTTTTAAAATTACTTTCTAAAATATTCTGGTTAAAAAAATACACAGTTAAGAATTTCCCATACAAATAGTTTGAATTTTGAAATTTGTTTTGAAGCAAAAGCTAAAAGATATTCAAATGAAAAATATAGTATTATCAAGCTTGTGTTATTTCGTTATTGTTTTTTTTTTTCAGCCAAATGAATCTGCAAGTCCTGAGCTGAATTCAGCTGATGCATGTAAGTGTAGCAATTATACTTTTTTAATATAGCTTATGTCAACTCATTCTGTCTTTCTGTCTGTCTGGTAAAAGTTTGTACACATTATTTCTCCCACACCCAATCTGGTCTCAAGCTGATATTTTGCACAATTATTTTTTTAACATGACAACACAATAATCTATATAAAAATTTAACCAATTAGTTCATTAACTATTGACCAGTATATTTTTTTTTTTTTTTTTTGGTATAGAATTATTACAAATAATAGCTTGTTGCTTGAGGCTTAGTGAACACAAACATGAAATAGGACTATAGATAGCTAATATAATCTTCCCTGTTCATAAGCTCTTCACTAGCAGAATGGTTACCATGTTGGCTTGAGAAGCCTCAAAAGGGTTTAGCCTACAAGTTCGAATTCACTTTCTTTTTTTAATATATTTAAAAAAGCGATCACCCAGATACCCTGTTCTTTCTCCCCCACCCATTTCCAACTGGTCTAGACAAGTGATAGGATCATAGCATTTTCAGAAAGCTTAAAGTATGAAATTGCGTTCGCCACGTCGGGGGGGGGGGATCTAGTTTGACCGTTATAATTTTTCAAAGTAAAACATAAACAAATGTAAATTTGGCTGAAGACTATATCTAGGTTTATAGCCAAATGGTTAGTTATATTACCCTTTTAATGCCATAACTGAGTAAATTTAAAGTTGCTTCAATTTTATTGAAGTTTATAAGTGTTGCTTATATTGTTATGTAAATCCAATATAGATTACATGTAGATCTAGACTAGATCTTAAAGAGTTCTAAACCAGAACTTTAGGTCTAGTGTTAAATTTAGATGTCCATATAATAAACATACCAATAAATAATGGCATCAGTGTTGTTACCGGTCTTTGACTTGTAGCACCAAACTGCTGCTAGACAACTAAAGCATTGTAGGCTTTATATATCTTAACTAATAAACTTGAAAAAAACTTGAATATGTCCTTTTGTGAACAAAACTAAATAGAACTACTGAAAGAAGTCGAAACATGCCTCAATCCACACCAGTTTGCTTACAAACTGTCAAGAAGTACAGAAGAGGCAATACTATTTATGCTGATTTGTCTATACCAGGGGTGGGCAACCTTTTTCAACCGAGGGCCGCATTAATGAAATTTGGGGACTAGGCGGGCCGCGCGCGCGCGCACACACACACACACACATACACACATACATATATATATACACATACACAGATATATACACATACACATATACACATACACATATACACACATACATATAATATATATATATATATATGAAAAGATTTAGGATGCACATACATGTTATGTGCAAACAACAAATTACAATGCTTCCGATGATAAACATGAAGTCTGTCTTCATTAGTAATTTTAGGAAAGGGGCACAGTTAATGTCCATCAAGGAACCTAACCATTTCTTCCTTTAGATTCCACATTGATCTTATGATTAGCCAGTGAATACAACTGCGTTACCATACATCAGAATGTTTTATTTCCAAATTTTCACATACTTTTCGGAACTGTCAGTCGGGACCGGCCTTGGATAATTGGAGGCCATAGACGAAGTCAATTTGGTGGCGCCGAATAAAATAAGAATATACCAAATAAAAAAAAAACTAAAATTTTGCAATTTATTAAAGACCTAGTGTACTTTGAACAATAACATTGAGTACACGTTTCACTAATCCTTACTTTGACTACGCCCAGGGACGGTTCCTAAGCTTAGTAGGAATTACATAATTGTGAAAAGACCAAATTTGTTTTAATTTTAATGTAGCCTTATATAAACTTTCCAGTTACTAGTTTATGGTTTGGATATTTTCTTTATTTTGTTGTTTTTATCAGTCAAAGCTCCATCAGTTGTTACCCTTGCCATCTTGTACATGCCAACCCAACTCTTTCAACACAATTCTCCATAGCATTGAATAAATATTGGACAGTGCTTATGTCTTTTACTGAATTTATATAGTATTGCTATTAAATATAATCTTCGTTTTTTTTTTATAAAACTCTTTAGAAAGACGTTTAGAGACAATGTTTCTTTAGCCTCAAAAGTTTCAATAATTTCTGAAGATATTTATAATGATTTATTTAGGCTTTCGCGGGCCGCATAAAACACTTCGGCGGGCCGCATGTGGCCCGCGGGCCATAAGTTGCCCACCCCTGGTCTATACCATCATCTTGATACTCAGAGACACTACGCCAGATTCGTAGATTTTTCATCCGCATTCAACACCATTCAACCACATTGCATGATACAAAAGCTATCTGAATTGAACGTTAGCAAAAACATACAAGCTTGGATTCTAAACTTTCTCATCAAGCGCCCACAATATGTAAAAGTGAACGGGCATGCGTCAGGCATGAGAGAACTTAGCACTGGAGCACTGCAGGGGTGCATACTGTCACCAGTATTGTACACCATATTATACAAATGACATTCAGAGCTTATTAGCTGACACTCCCATCATAAAATTTGCTGACAACACAGCAATCATTGGCCTTATTGCAGGTGACGAAAATATGTATCATTCAACAATTAACACCTTTTACCAACGGTGTATAGATAACTTTCTAATTTTAAATGTTCAGAAAACTAAAGAAATGATTATTGATTTTAGGAAAAACAAAGCCCATATTGCAGAAATTCAGATAAATAACCAAAACAGAGCAAGTACAAGAATATAAATATCTAGGCACAACTATCAACAACAAACTGAAATGGAGTGAACACTGTCAAAATCTATACATGAAAATTCACCAGCGACTCTTCTATCTCAGAAAGCTAACAAAATTTAACATAGACAAAACAATAATCAAACTCTTCTACACATCAACCATCAGCAGTCTTATTAACTTTGCCATCACCTGCTAGTACTTCACTGGCACAAAGACTTAGAATAGACTAATTAAAAAAGCATTGTATATCACTCAAGTACAGCTACCATCTCTTAAAGAGCTTTTCCAAGAAAGATGCTTTTCCAAATCACTCATGATTCTTAAAGACAATCTGCACTCATTAAACCACTGTTAAATAAGATCTGAACGAAGTGGTCGTCTTCTTTCCATTAGGACTAAAAGTGAAAGATTTAATAACTCCTTTATTCCACTTTCGGTCAGATTGTTACAAGTTCAGCTGTCGTCATCGAGAAGTACATAGAAGTCAAATTCATAAAGCGCTGATTATGAATGTGTATGTGTTTTTGTATGTGAATGTTGTTCGAATTTTTCATCAATATTGTTTTTGTACAGTAGTTACAGAGGTTGTCAACTGTAATCAAATTGAATTTCCATTAGATTGGATCAATATAAATTATCATATCTTAACTTTTATCAATAATACAGACAAAATCAACTTGTGATAAATAAAATAAATGTAGTGTAGACTTGAGTAATAATATCTTTTAACAAAATCTAAGTCACTACAATAACACAACCTTTCATTCTCACATTATCAGTATCTTTACTTAGATCAAGTGACAACCATGTCACCTATACTGCATCATTCACAATCAATTGTTAGCTTCTTCCCACCTTCACCATATAAACACACACACACGCCATGACAATAAATATGCCTTCCTCGCATGCCAAATTAAAAAATGTGTAAGTTCTAGCAGTTGACGGTGTCACAGATTTGATACCTAAATCCATCCATCCATCCCAGTGGCGCTACAGCCCTTGGAGGGCTCTGGCCTGCTTGCACACATTCTTCCATTCGGATCTCTCCTGGGCCTTTCGTCTCCATGCCCTAACCCCAAGCTGTTGCAGATCTGCCTCCACATCATCAATCCAACGCATTCGGGGTCTGCCCTTGGGTCGCCTGCCTTTTGGTTTTTGTCGGTATACAATCTTCGCTCCCCTGTTGTCTGGCATTCTTTCAAGGTGTCCTGCCCAACGTAGTCTGTTCTTCTTTATTTCAGTCACTATTGGTGGGTCCTCATATAGTTGATAAATCTCATGGTTGGTGCGTGTCCTCCACCCTGTTTCATCCATTTGATACCTAAATAGAACCAAAAATTGTTTACATTATTTTTTTAAAATTTTATTGTATTTGAAGTTTAATATTATCTTTTAAAAAATATATGTTTAAAATGTTTTTCTTTTTTTTTTTTTTGTTAATTAATAAAAATCTTATGTTCTAGCCATTCTTTCTCGGAGTGTTCAAAATATGTCAAATGATGATATAAAAATACCCCCAGAACCACCTGGAAAATGTTCAGCACAGTTACAGGTATTGTCACTATTCAGTATAATTGCAATTATTTTATTTTTCTTCTAAAAGCAAAAAATTTTATGTAAAATTTTAAATTTATTGATACAATAAATATAAAAAAAAAAGATAATATTTGCACTTGTTATATTTTTGGACCGTCACCTGTTATTAGTCTTGTTAAACAAATCTTTTAATCTGTGTAAAAATTATTTTCAGAAAAAAATTGAAGAAATGTATGAAAGAATGCGCCGTCAAGAATTTGACTTGAACAGAGCTATACAAAATAAAAAGAATTTTCGCAATCCCAGGTAAAAACCATTCATTTGTTTGACTTGATCATTCTGCTCTGCTGGGAAAGTATTGTTAGACTTGTACAAAGTGTATAATCTGATAAATAAAGAAATAGATTAGTGTTTTTGTGTTTTTTTTACGTCATCCCTTTGTCTGCAATCCACAAACATTAGCTTTATTTTTTTCATATAACTTAACTGGTTCATTTATTTTTCTCCCACAGTATTTATGAGAAACTTATAGATTACTGTCACATTGATGAGAAGGGAACAAATTTTCCTCCAGTAAGTTTCATATTATTTTATTAAAGATTTTAGATACGAATACTTTGTACAGAAAGTAAAAGTCATTTGGTTCCTTGGCTAATAAAAATGCTAACTAAATGCTAAAATGACTAATTCTACCTTTTTTGTTTCCTCAAGTAGTCATTAGTCTGAGCAGTCATAAATACATTTTTAAACCCCCATAGAAAAAAATTCCAGCTCTCTTGTAAAATATGTTTTTACTTTTTCAATGGAATTTTTCTGCAAATTAACATTTCCCATTTATTTAACAGTTTATTATTTGATTCAAGGATAGTGTTCATATCTAGCTTAAGCTATACCTTAGACCAGTGATGCCCAAACTATGGGTGACGGTACAAAAAGTAGAAAATCCCCTCTCAAAAAAGGTTGATAAAGTTATTCTACATGCGGTAGGCCCAAACTTTTTCTCTGATAGATTGGTACCATGACCAATAACATTCTGTTTATGAAACTGGACTTGATGTATAATCTAGCAGGAAAAGTGAATGTTTCTTTACTTTTATGTGGAACATGATAATAAGCCAATATATTTTATTAGTAAAGAAAGTGTGGTTGGTTAAAAAAAAACAACAACAAACAAATATGGCAGCATTCTTGATTTGAGCCGAGAATAAAATATTGTTAAGCTTTCCTAGAGATTAAAGGATTGAATAGTTGTCAAAAAAAAAAAGAAGAAAATGAGTCGATGGTTAAGTTAGATAAATTGTTGCTCACATTTTAAGTAGCGAAATGAAGCCATTTGTTTCCGAAGGGTAGAAAAGAAGATAAACTTTAAATATCACACTAATGAATGTAAGTGCTAGATCCACTGATTTTAGTTTTAGTTCCATTTCATTACGTTTTCGTATCCTTTCGGTCATGTGGCCCGCGACACGTTTTGTCAGAAATTAAAATGGCCCGCAGGTCAAATTAGGATGTGCATCACTGCCTTAGACATTGTAGTCCTGACCCACTTCCTTTTACCAAAATTATGTTGTTAAGTAGTAGTCTTAAATGTTGTATCTGCTAAGTGTATTGACATTTTTTTATTAATTTTTTTTTTTATTAATTTTACTTTTCATGGGATAATATAGGAATTTTCCATTCATCATCATTCACCTAGCTCATTGTTCTGCCCTTAACACAGGGTGTTTTTAAGCATGACCTCAGAGCTCTGTCTTCTGTTCAAAAAAGATTTATGTTAAGGTGTTATTAGTTGGTTTCTATTGTATACAAGTAGAAGCAAGCAGTTAAGCTCGTGTTGCCTTTATATGAGAAAATAGTCCTTGTAATCACTACCAATTTCCATAAGGATCAATAAAGCAGTCTTAGTCTTCCTCTTCTTGTTAAATGCTTAGAGCCTTAGTCCCTGATACTCAGTTAAGAGACATTTTTACTTCTAAAAATAAAATAGCCACATCTTTACAATATTTTGCAGGAAATATACGATCCACACATATGGGGAAAAGATTCTTATTACGATGAATTAGGTAAGTTGTTTATACATATTGTTTTGATAACAGACAAGTTCTACAGTTGCATATTGTTCATGAAAATAATTATCTGCATATTTTTTTCCATGTGAAAAAGAATAATAATTTTAGAATACTTTCTCTTTGTATTTATCATTAATTTAGACTCTACTATTTCACATAGATTTGTGGTTTTTAGTTTTTACAAAGCTTATACAAATCAACTCACTCTGGTAAAAATTTAGGTCACATTTTTTTGTTCTTTGGGGTCGTTCGTAAATGACGTCACACAAAAAATAACCTTTTTTGACCCCCACTCCCCTTGTCACGTGTCACAAATTCTCAGACCCCTCCCCCCATCCCCCCTCTGTGTTAAAGTATATTTATTTCAAATTATTTATTTCTCATCAATTTTTTCCCAAAGATGTTTCATGTGCTCATCGATAGTATATACGGGAAGATTTTCTTCTTCTGCATGAGGAGCTGACTTGAAAATTAAATTGTTTTCAATGAGATCTTCATCCACACTCTCCTCTCCTGCATGAAATTCTCAGTCGGCGGTGCCAACATAATGTTTTCAGTTGAACTCCTCAAACAAGACTGAAATATCTCTATATTTTCAATGCTTTTTATTTGAGAATATAACTACCTGAGAAGTTCATGTTGAAATGAGTACTTAAAAATGTTATTATTTTTCGAAGACTTTTGAAGATAAAAATTTTTTTTTTTTTTTTTTTTTCTGAATTTTAAATTTGTGACGTCACAAAATCGCTACCCTTCCCCCTTGTCACAAAGTGTCACATTTTCTAACCCCCCCCCCCCACACACACACACACACATACACTTAGAACGTGACGTCATTTACAAACGACCCCCTTATTGAGAGATATTTGTAAGTGCAGAGTTCTTTCCCTTTAAAAAAGCTTTGATTTTTTAAAAACAGATTTTGTATTTGTATTTTGCGTGTTTGTTATCTTCAGATAAAATACAGCGAAGAGATATTGAAAAAAGAGAGAAAGAAAAGAAAACTAAAGTAAGTGGTTGTTAGTATCTTATGTTTTCTTTTTTGGTACCCAGTATATAAGATTAAGTTTGTTCTTGAGTAATTGTATTATGAGGCTAACTTAGTATCTCTTTACTAACACCACAAATGTTGCTTAGTCATAGAGTGTAACAAGCACAAATAGTTCATGACACTTAGAAATTTTAGTGAAATAATTTATGCAAGAAATTAAATGCACAGTAATTTTTGCATTCTTTAGGTTACAATTTCCTGAGCATTCTATGTCTTAAATTTCATGATTAATTAATTTATTTTTTATAAGACAAAATGCTCTTGCATTGGATTCCAAATAACAAATTATTCTAAACTTTTATTTAAAATTCTACCACAAAAGCATCAAAAAATCTGAAGGATAACAAAAAAAAATCTGAAAATGATTCTCCATCCATGTAAACCATTGGCACACAGCCCTGGCCTGTACACATCTTTTCATTCTTTGTGCTTTTCCATATCATTCCAATTGGCCTTTTGTCTCAATGCCTGAACTCTAGCTTTTGTAGATCTGCCTCTACTTCTTCAAGCCATCATATTTGTGGTGTACACTATCTTTGCTCCTCTGTTCTCTGACTTTCTTTCACGGTGACCTGTCCGATGTTATCTGTTCTTTTTTTTTTT
>JADKLZ010001483.1:18250686-18271690 GCA_021533235.1 Biomphalaria straminea
TCTTTTTAGTTGGATATTTAGTTATGATTAATTACATTTATCAGACTCACCTCTGTTCCAATAAATGTAGGTCGTATATACAGTGAACTATTGCTAGATTGGGGCACCCATGCATGGTCAATGCTGATTAATTTCTTCAAACACCTTAACAATTCAATCTGATCAAAATCCTTTTAAAAAAAAATATCAAAGAGTTAACGCTGAATTTTTCTCATCACGAAAAGATTTAAGCAAAGAAAATAAAAATATATTAATCTTTCAAGTACCGGTAGTCACAATTTCCGTTTAAATTTCAAAACCTAAATGACATGTATGATGAAGAAGGGGGCAAAGGCAAACCATTGTTTTTCATGCAGGCTGTCAAGTGTCAACCCACATAGGAGAAGTACAAATTTTGAATTCAAACCTCTGCTGCATTACAGCTATACACAAACATGACAAAGGTTTCGGGAATCAGTCAAGAGGAAACAAATCAGGATCCGGTGACCCAACGTGTATCGGCCCTTGACGTTGCTTTTGGAAACAGCCGCGTGAAAATGTAGGAACTGTTGTGTGGCCGTCATCGTAAACACTTTAATTCTAGAATCTAGATGCTAATCCAAGAGCATTTTTTTTTACACATTTTGGATGCAAATGTTGGAATCAACTGTTGGTGACACATTTAAATCTTCTTTGATGGCAAAAACATTTTTTTTTCTTCTGAATTTCTTTCGCCATTTTTTAAGTTGCAGTAAATGCTGGGAATTAAATCTTAATAGAAAATCTATTTATAAGAACTGCATTTAGAAAAAAAAAACTCTTGCTATGAATATTTAGAAGATATTAATTTAAGAGGACACTGGGACACCATTGCCATTGGGTTCAGTTATAAAATGTTTCCCATGCTTCGAATGTTCCTTCAAATCTGATTAATTTCATCCTTAACCCTCATGCAGGCTCAAACGACAATCCAGAGTGCATACCAAAGAATGCATGCCACAGAGTGTATACCACATGACCAAGCTGCTAGTTAGAAATCTGTCAAATTATGCAGACTTTAGAATGAAAAAGTTAGAAAGTGAAACATCATGGGGATTATTTAAATAATGTGGACCTAACTCCCCTAAATTAGCTCCAGGTTTGAAAACCAAAGTAAAGAATACTTCACTCTATGACTCCATGGATACATCTTTAAAAATGCAGTATGAGTAGGAAGATTACAGTAAACAAGGAGGGCAGGGAGTTGTCCTTTTCCGTAGTTTCCCTCCTGACGCGATAAGCATATTTACAATTCTTTATCTTTGAAATTTAAAGGATCAAAATATTTTACCGGCAAACCGATGCGTTGGGCGGATGTCTTTAAACGCCTACAGTTTTCATTTGGTCGAAATAATCGAATTCGACCATCAACACACCTGTAGGCTTTCAAACCTTCAAAAGCCTGAAACAAAGTTGGAGGATTAATTTTTCATCAAACACATTTGTATTGGTGTCTGTGTGTGTTGGTTAGTTCCATATATCAATAACATTGTCTGTTTGTTTGTTTGTTTTACATGTTTCGGATGTTCCTTCAGAGTTGAAGATAGTTACTTCCTAGTCCAAACCTCCCGCAGGACGACGGGGGATGGGAGCGGGCAGGGTTTGAACCCGGGACCATCGATAAATCTAAACAACAGTCCAGCGTGCAAACCGCTCGACCAGGCAGCCATCCATTGTCTCCACGATACTCCACCTTGTCTTCGATAAGCTCTTTTTAAGTAAAATGCATAGTAGGCTATCATGCGTCTAGAGTAGAGTCAAAATAAAGTTACTGGTCAAATTAAGTCTAATAAAGAAGGAGACAGCACTAGCCCTAGAGTGGGAGGGGGTGCCAAGCTGTAAACGTTAATGGAGCAATTAAACACTCATTATGAATTTGTGAACCCCGTTAGATTAAAAAAAATACGTTGAGGTCAATTGCAATGTCTATCGATGAAATTATCCTATCCGTTTCCTCTTGTACATTGCACTATAACAATATAAACAGTAGAGTCAATGGTCAGTCTCTTGTAACTTTACCAACCTGAGTCGCATAATGCAAAACTTTGGAAGCTGGGTGCATCTGAAATGACGTCATTGGTTTGATCTTTGGAACGCCCCAACCATTCTCTGCGGACCAATTGATTTCTAGCATGTGGTCCGAAAAATGCGAGCCAAATTTGAGGATTTTCTCATCTGCTTTCTGGGCCGGAGTTTTGGTCATTGTGACCTGCAGATCTTCGTACTGTTGAAACATTAGACGTTAGAGTTGGCCTCAACACTGACCTGCAACGTCACAACCTGTGGGCAGTGGAGACCAATAGCTCGTTGCCACGTCACAGGTGTGTTGAGGCCTCGTATAACGAATGGTCCGTTGTAAGTGTAAGACATTTTCAATGATACTTTGATGATAATTAAATTATTTAAATATCACATTAACTGACAGTTATTTAATTAAATAGTGGTGATTCATTAATTTTATTTGATCACATTGTTGTATTGATCTTACAGTATTGAGAGGCATGACTGTAAATATTGGAGGTTTCATCTTAGATAAACTTTGTAGCTTTTTGTTTTTAAAAAAAGTATTTTTTTTTATATTGTGCTTGTTTTTTTTTTTTGTTTTTTTTTTTGCTTAATTGGTTTATTTAAGAAATTTAGATAGACGGCAGCGTGTGGGGTGGGAAGGATAAGTCTGAATCAACTTAGTTTCTTTTTGCTATCGATTGCCTGAGATGATGTTACCACACATTAAAACGTCAGCTTGTGCAATTGTCAAATACATGAAGCACTGTGGATTAGTAGTGAGCTCATGTCTTCAATTGTTGATGAGTAAGCATTTATTTTATGTCAGCGTAATGTAGTCATCAGTTATTCGAGTAACCTTTTCATGCCCGTCTCGTGTTCTATTCATTAGCATGCAAACATCTGAAAGTGTGAACACTTGCTACGTCTAGTATTTGTAGGGGTTTTGGCAGACGGGACAAAGGGCAATAACAAATGTCTTCTCAAAAGTTGACGTTCATTTTTTTTTTAATTCCTGTTTCTAGTTTGCTAACTCTTCATAGGTGGAGACTGGAACTTCGACACTAGACAAATACCATTTCCCAGTTTGACAGTTTATGTATATCTTTGGGGAAACAAATAGTAGCTAATTGTCCTCACGGTGAAAACTCTGGTTTGACAGGTTTTTATTGTTTTTTTTTTATTTAATCGATCTTAAATTTAAATTTGACAATTTGAACACGCTTTCAGCGGGTATTCCCGCACTCGACTCAAATGTTTCGTTGAATTCAGTAAAGAGTTGAATAAATAAACAGACGTGCGTGTACATCTTGCGAATCGTCTTATGTGGAAGAAATGAACTGGACTGCCAATAGAAGAACTTGAGTGGGAAAGCTCTCTGGAAACACTCTTGGCAAAAGGGAAGCATTACAAGACAATGAAGACATAAATCCAAAGGATGAGTTGATTTAAACGTATACTTTTTAACTTATACTTGTTTTTTCTTCATTGATTTCAATTTCCGCTCAATTGTAAATGTACTCAAAGAAATGGTTTTCTACATCATTCCATTCTATTAAGGTGATCCTAAAGTGCTGGTTGTATACCCGAGCAACATTTCTCAGCCTTAACCAGGAACTGATATATGTTTCACATATGTTCTTAGTAACTTCCTGGTAAATATAGTGTTCTATATGTACTTCTAAATTGGCCTACGAATCCTGTTACCTTACCTGTTACCTATCCCTTAGTCTGGTGGACCGTTGGGGCGCCAAGCAAGACATGTGGACCATCTTTCTCCAATCCTCTCTATCCTTTGCCCTGATTAAAACCTCGTTCAATGGTAGGCCTGTCCATTCTTTGATGTTGTCTTCCCACCG
Organism: Biomphalaria straminea; assembly: GCA_021533235.1. Classification (NCBI taxonomy): domain Eukaryota; kingdom Metazoa; phylum Mollusca; class Gastropoda; family Planorbidae; genus Biomphalaria; species Biomphalaria straminea. The sequence continues at coordinate 18,254,568 of JADKLZ010001483.1, forward strand.
CTTTCTCTGTCTGCCTCTTCTTCTTTTTCCTGGAACTGTTCCCTGGAGGAAGGTCTTAGCGAGTCCCGAAGATCTTGTTACATGGCCATACATTTTAAGTTTTCGTTTCTTCACAGTATTTAGCAGGTCATCATGGGGTCCGATCGCTGCAGTAACCCTGTCTCTAATCTCTTGATTTGTGATGCGGTCTTTAAATGTGATGCCTAGGATCCTTCTGTAGCATCTCATTTCCATTGCTAGGATCCTCCTCTCTAGCTCTGCAGTCAGCGTCCAAGACTCACAAGCATATAGAAATGTGGCCATGACCAGGGAGCGCATCAGTCTGATTTTGGTGCCGAGGGCTAAGCCTTTGTCTTTCCATATCAACTTGAGTTTAGAAAGGGCCGCTGTGGACTGTGCTATTCGGACCATTAGTTCGGGCTTTGTTCCCTCATCCGAGACAATAGCTCCGAGGTATTTAAAGCTGCTAACGCTAGTTAGCTTTTCGCCTCCAATACTGATGGCCTTTGTAAAGCCCTGTTGACTATTGGTCATGATTTGGGTTTTTTCTGCATTTATTTGCATGCCATAAGCTGCTGAAGTCTTGTCAATGCGCATCACTAGGTCGGCTAGTTCGTCTTCTGTCCCTGCTAGGCCATCAATGTCATCTGCGAAGCGCAAGTTTGTAACTTTTCTTCCTCCAATGCTTACAGTACCTTCAAATCCTTCGAGAGCATCTTCCATTATTCTTTCAAGGAAGATATTGAAGAGTGTTGGTGAAAGGAGGCAGCCTTGTCTTACTCCAACTGTGGTTTTGAACCATTCCCCAATATTGTTGTTGAAGTACACCGCACTGGTGGCATCCTTGTATAGGTTCTGGATAACTTTGGTTATGTTTGTGTTAATGTTATATTTTTCCATTGTCGCCCAGAGTGCCCCGTGCCATACTCGATCGAAAGCTTTCTTGAAATCAATAAAGACATGGAAAAGATTCTCTTGGTGTTGGAGATATTTTTCACAGAGTATTCTGAGGTTTAGGATTTGCTCTGTTGTGCTGCGACCATGTCTAAAACCCGCCTGTTCTTCAGATATGATTTTGTCTGCTATCGGTTTTAGTCGATTTAATATAATTTTTAACAGCACTTTGCTGGGGTGGCTTATGAGGCTGATGGTGCGATAGTTTTGACATAGTTGTAGATTGCCTTTCTTTGGAAGAGTGATGATGAGTGACTGGGTCCAGGGTTTGGGCCATTCTCCTGATTGCCAGATCTTGTTGCAAATTGTATAGAGTGCGTTTATCATGGTTTCTCCTCCCGCTTGTAGAAGTTCACCAGGAATGTTGTCAACTCCGGCCGCTTTTCCCTTTTTCAGGGCTTTTACTGCTGCTGCTACTTCCGAGCGAAGAATCGGATAGTCGTCCATGTTGGAAACTGACGGGACATTTAGTATCTCTGTATCTCCTGAGATTTCGAAGTTATACAGTTCTGAACAGTATTCCGTCCATCTTTTTAACACATCTTTTTCCTCAGTTACGAATCAATCTGGTTAAACGGTAAATATCTTTTGAAATGAGATCTTGAAGTACTGGCTACTGCCCGTCAACATGTAAATTCAAATAAGATAAGTTCTAAGATATATATCATCCTATATAGTTCCATATCAGAGTACATAGTTCTATATCAGAGTACACAGTTCTATATCATGAGTACATAGTTCTATATATAGAATGAATATATTTATAACGAGACTAAGTTTTACCCTGAAGGAAGACAGATGGCGGATGAACTGATAGCTAGACTGGCGAGCTACTTGCGTGCAGAGTGACATTTGCCTGCAAACGAACATGGGAAAACAAAATATTTAAACGGGGCCTTTGTATCTGCTGATCTTATTAACAAATGTGTTCATTATTAATATAAATGTATAGATAGGGCTGATCAGCCTGGGCAGGTTGAATGGAACTCCAAACCCTCATGAGTGAAAATGGCGCGTTGGTGTTCCTTAAAGTAGCTTCTGTAACTGAGTTTCTGCCAAATGTTGAACTAATTGAAGACGTCTTAGACAAAAACTCGTTTGGAACGACAAGGGGGGGGGGCTGGACGACAGAGAGAGAAAGAAAGAGAGAGAGAAATATTATTATTATTATGATACACGGGTAACAGCCGCAACTCATTATCCTTATATCTCAAAGCCAAGGCGTGTGCTTTAGAACCACTAACATGGGCGTATCCATAGACTCCTGAGAATGATTGTTATGTAGAATCTACATGGAAACCAACATGTCCACATTAAGTATACCAGGTAACTTTTAAAAAAATGCTAGATAAATCTAGATACAGCTAAATGAGCTATACGTCAGGTTAAATCTTTCAGTCACTAGATGATCTGTGTCATCTTCAAGTGTGTGTTTTTTAGTTTTGGCACATCATCTGAATTATTTACACATATTGTTTTTAAGAGTTACTTATTAAAGATTTACTTACTGTCAAATGTACATTTTTTATACTATGACACTTATATCATGGGATCCTTAAATTAATGAAATTTTTAAAATCAAACAAAACTGTAAGAAGGTTTATTAGAGATTTATCTAAATTAAACAAGAACAAAACTTAAATTTTAGTTAAAACTTCGTTAGGCCAAGAGCCCCTCAACCCCAAGAAAACAAAGAAACTGAAAGAGACACAGAATAGAGCCGTGAGATTGGTAACAAACGAATATTCACTTTTGACTAGAGTAACACCTTTAGTAAAATCACTAAACTTAGAAACGCTTTAAAATATAAGAATAAACAAGATTACAAAGAGAGTTTGTGTGATAAACAAACTCAGAGGCGGCCCCCGTCGGAGTCGGATCCCTGTAATATCCGCCTATTTGCAAGATGTTTCGGATGTTCCTTCTAAGTTGAAAATAATTAACTTCTCGCTGGACGACGGAGGATGGCGAGCAGGGTATAAACCTGCCTTATCTTGATGTTTGCGCACTAGACTGTAGTTCGGATTTATCGTTGGTCCCTGGATCAATTCCTGCATGCTCCCATCCTTAAACTATCGCAATATTTCTGAAAGAACAGTAAAGGTTAAATCATATTTTCAAAAGCCTGTATTGTTTTTTTTATCTAACTGTGACGGACAGACCAAACAATTTTTATTCCATACGCTGGGACTACTATTACATCATGGAATGGATTGCCTGAATCAGCCAGTAAAACCAACGCCTTGGCAGAATGTAAGAGACTTCCGGAATGAAATGCGACGCAAGTCACGTAAGTTAACACTGGCAGTGTTTGATCCGTTGCTATAGCGACACGAGATACAATTTTAAGGACACGGTTCAAGAAAAAGTCTTTCAAACATAAAATCAAAATCAAATGACGTCATGTAAAAATAATTTGTTAACTAGTTTAAAAAAAAACACGAAATATGTCTATCTTCAAACTCACAAGAAACTATCTCCCTTGAACAATTCCTGTGCGAATCTCATGCATGTAATGAGTGAACCTTTTGGTCAATGTAATGTTACTTCATTTGCTCTCTCCGACACCATATACTGCTCACTCTCTACATCTACAGAGCACAATAGCGTTTATGCTAATGAGTCAGTAATATGATAGCAGACGACCATTAGTTAAACCTACCTACATCAATCGATGGCCATAAATTGAAAAAGTTTTTTAAAGACCAAAAAGGTAGGCCTATATATTTTTCTGAATTAAACCAAGAAGATGCTGTGGTGTATTTAAGAGGCGGCTATAAGAGGTAGAGGCGGCGTTAAGTCATCAGGCTTCTATAATATGACGAGAGTTTACCAGGAGGCTCCTTTACAAATATGATTTGACGTACAAGTTATAGGAAACATACTGGGTGCTAGTAGTTACGTCTTGAATGGCAAAAGGGAGATAATATTAGGCCTACAGTTTCTATGCTAAAATATAGATCGAGACTTTTTTTAAAATTATAAACTAAACAATCAACAGAAACAAAAGCAATGGAATGTTGTGAATGTTTTTCTAGAAAATAAAAGTGTCTATAATTTTACTTCATTGTTTTAGAATTTTATCTCTAACGAATGTTCCTTTTTTTTTCAAAAACATTTACTTAGTTCTTAAAAGCAAAAAGAATCAATCTGTAAGATGTATAAAGTACCGGTATGGATATTTTTTTTTCTTTAGGTGACTTTGATAGTGACCGCCTCTGAGTTTGTGTGATAACACAAACTCTCTTGGTAATCTTGTTATTTAAATGAATATTTTACTTATTATTTAGTTGGCCACAGAAAAAGTGACCTTGACACTGTTTAGTAGTTGATACAGAAAGCTATAGAAAACAACGAAATTGTATTCAAACTAGTTTATTTAGTAATACTGTACATGGAGATGACTTCCAAACAGCGTGAAATGATCCACTATGTGCTACAGAGTTTAATGGTAACAAGAACTAGGAAGTAAATACTGATACATTCTGTTTAATGAATAAGTCACAAAACTGGATAATAGCTAGATCCAAGTGGATAACTTTATATAGATCTAAGTGGATATCTTTATATCGTATACAATCTTTTTTTTTTTACATCATGTACATATTTATATGACTATAATAAGCTAATCATAAGTTGTCTGAACAGGTCAAGATATATTAAATATCAAATTTCTGTTCCATACATAAAAAGCATGTCAGATTTCTAGTGCTAAGGAAACAGCCCAGCATTAACAACAGACATTCATGCTGAGTAATGATCGTATATTTTTAGGGCAATATTTGCATTTCGTAGACTAATGCACTAAACAGAACATGTTGGTTTTTGTTTTTAGTAGCAAACAAAATGGGGAGAAATTAAATCTACTTGAACAGACGATGAATTTTTCCAGAGTGACTATCTTTTAAAACAGTGACCAATGTTTTGTACAAATAGCAAGCAATGTCATGGGACCTGCATAATGGTAGACTGTAGTCTAAAGAAACATACACTTGTATTTGGTGTGCATGGCCTTCATTTTGTAGATACTTCTATTTTGTGGCACAGTCTGAGAAGAACAACAAACTAGAAAGAAGAAATAGTGCCACTCCCAAAGTAAAGAGATGTCATGTAAAGAGATGTCATGTAAAGAGATGTCAAGTAAGTGCCAAGTGAACAGAACATCTGTTCCAAACAAAACATTTTTAAACTAAAAACCTGAAGTGAAATTTCAGAGCAAAAAAAAAAAACAGTTTTAAGTGAACAACAAACATCAAAGCTGTGTATTATTTGAAGGTAAATAAAAAAAAACAATTCTTTTACAATTTATTTGTTGACTAAACACTAACAATATTGAACAAAAAAAATCCAATAAAAACCCTAAGCAAAATATGAAGGTCTAGTAGGCGATGAAACAAAAATATGAAGGTCTAGTAAGCGATGAAACAAAGTCACAATGAATACTGAGGAACATTGTGTGTTAAGTCCAAGTCTTAAAATGTTTAAAAAAAAAAAAAAAAATTTAAAAAAAACACTTTTTATAAAAAAAAAATTAATACTGTCAAAAGTCTTAATGACTGGATTTCATTTTAATTTTGAATCAAAAGTAATCATACTGTTTAACAATCAAAGTGGATAAGTTTTACTGTTCCCACAGCAATCCTCATAAGAGTTTCTTCTCAAAACAAAGTAATCAGTCATTGGAACAATTTTATTATAACAATTTTATTATCATATACAAACATTAATTTGGTTCAAATTGAAAAGTTTAAGAGCAAACATCCTGATTAGTGCCACTTGAATTGATATATATTGAAATTGTTCTCAAATTTTACCAAAATGCCCACATTTTTCAAATTTCTGAAATCGAATGCTTGAGAAAAAGAACATTAAAAAGTCTACAGCACTCACCCTAGCTTAGAATTACATAACTTCAAAGTAACATCAACACAGGTAACCACATTTTTTTTTTAAGATGCTATATAGGAAAGAAATAGGAAACACAATTACCATGACACAACATTCTGTAATATCCTGGAAACTTGAATCAATATTAGTGTGCAAGGAACCAAATTGAAAAGATTAAAACAGAAAGCATGAATTCAATTTGAAATTATATTTTTTGATTTCATGCTTTAATTTTTATAGGGCCAATTAAACGATTCACTTGTATAGAAACATCAACGCTATAAAAAAAAACATCCTGTGACAATGTAAAAAAAATATATTTAATGTGAGACTGGAATCCAAAAGTTTCAATCACATATGTACAGCCAACAGAAGGTGAGTCTACCACACATCATCACAATGTTGATATGCTGAGATCCTTATTCTCAATAAGTAGATCATTTGGAACAAAAAAATCAAGTTGGACGTAAATGATTTCATCACTGGGAGAAGTACAAACAAAACAACTTTGATATTTTTCCATCTTATCAACAACAGATTGGTACTAGCATTGTTATTTAGAGTCATTTAAAAATAAATGTATATTTTCATATATATGTATATATAATACTTTTCAGTCATACATCTATATTTGCTTAATAACCTTTTAGTTCAACCTTCATAAAAAATATTCTGTTGGTACAATCTTGAATAGCCAGATCGCTAAAACAAAAAAAAAAAGTTTAAAAAATAATAATGAATAAAACAAATTAAAATATAAAACCTGAGAGTAGTGAAAAAAAAAATGTCCATAGGATTTGTCTTTAAATGGCACAGCAGTTTGTTAGTTCCAACTTTATTAAGTCATGGTCATTGGTATTATTTAAACATGTACCGGGAAAGAGAATATTATTAATTAAAACACAATTAAAGCAAAACACAATACATTGTTACTTGATTAAAACAAAATAATTTGAAATCAATTAATTTAGTTTTCCTAGGCAAAGCTTATAACAAACAATTTAAGGAAATAAAGAAATTTGAAGAAATTGCATCGCATAAAAGTCTGATCAGGCTTTTGCTTCCACAATGGTTTCAACTAGTAAGAATAAGAATCAACTGATCCCACAGCTTAGTGTACTTATCTCAATAACTTTTTTTCATCTTTTGGAACAGTTAGAGACAAAAATAGTTCTTAATATAAATAAAAAAAACATTTCTTTTCAAATGACAATAGCTGTCATTAATAAAGTGACATTAGAATTTAGAAATGTTTACACATTTTAATAAAAAAAAAAGGTATTAGGAAATAATAACAAATATTATATTTATGGCCCATGAAAGGGTATGGAAACATGGGGGTACATTTGTTTCATTAATGTGTTTTATTGAATTATGAAAACAAATATGAAATTCAGTTAGGGCAAGACAATTATTGAACTCCCAATTTTTATTTTACTTATCTCTAGATCCATTCTACCATCAGCATCAATGGCTAAAAAAAAATAATTCCCACCTTATTTACTAACAGCATACAGTTTCAGGGCCATCATCACAGATGTTAAAAAAAAGTGATCAAGATATACAAATATACTTACACTTCTATGGCATTCTGTCATGAGATTCTGTATACTTCAACAAAACAAAAACTCAGTTGTCATGACTGTACACAATAACTTAACATTATGCATACGCTTGCATCAATTAATATCAAAAGCAACAAAAACAATGTTTATCTCCGGAAGCAAAAACAAACTTTGCCTCTTTCAGATTGAAGTTAAATAAATCATTCAAAGAAAAGTTTTACTATTCAAGATATCAAAAGGTTTCATTTTAAATCAAATGGCAAAGTAGTATTTAATCAAAACAAATTCTCCATGAATAAACCAATTACAGTTAGCTGGATTTGTTGATCAAAAATGAAACAAAATTACAGGTCAGTGATTCTCACAGAAATCATTCAGTAAAATTCAAAGCCCTTCATCTCTGATCAGGGTGATTACAGTTTTCTTGTAAAATTAAATATGTCATCAAACATCAAAACTTTCTCAGTAAGCGCTCGATGTTGACCTCACCGTTTCCTCCACATCCTCGTCAATAGCCTCCATCCAAGGGTGTGGTTTACGATAATACTGGGAAAGGGAAAAAATATTTTGATGATGTACAAAAAAAAAAGTGCAAGTCAAAAGTGAATGAAGCTAAAAATAAAACAACTTATAAATACAATATTAAAATTTATGAATAAGGTTTATAAGCTCATATGTTTAATAAGTCACAACTGTATTTTTAATCAGAAAAAAGGGAGAAACATTATGGTGTTATCAAGAACGTTTTATGACATTTGGGTAATGAACTCAAAAGGGGTTTTAGATTCCACTGTTGTTTTCAATAATATCCAAAGTAGAAATATTTTCATCTGCAAGTTAACATTCAGTGACAATTTTTGAGAAGCCCTTGCCAAGGACAGGCACAGAGAGTCAAAAGAAAACTGAAATAGACTGCTGGCAGACAATAGCTTTGTCTGCATCAGATGTGACAAAATGTGCAATTTGAAGTTGGATCTGGGTATTTGGACAATGCCTAATAATTATGAGAAAATGCCTAATAATTATGAGACAATGTCTAATTATTATTCTTTCTCAACAAAGGCAATAAGAGAACAGATTTGAAAAAAAAAAAAAGATATTTTACATCACTAAGTATAACAGACTTTCTAAAGCCAGTTGGAAACTTCATTTTCAAATTTAAAAAGAAACAATTGTAAAAATTCTTTGTTTACAATACACTGAAATGGGGTTTGAAAAACTAACAAGGGTACAAAAATATTCTTACATGTATGTCAGTGATCTCACTAAAAAATCTCTGTGTCAGACTATTTTCTGTGTCCGTCTTAATCAGCAGTTCTTGGTCAAGGTAGAGGATTTTACTGACTGGGCATACAACACAGGCAGTGCCAGCACCAAATACTTCTTTAACCTTTATAGGAAGAAAAAACAACAACACTTGATTGCTTCCGATGGAAAGTTGACTTTCTCCTACCAAACATTTGACACAAATGATGTTACTTACACGTCCTTCATTCAAAGCTTTTGTAAAAGTCTTCATGGTAATTGTTTGCTCTGATACTTTAAATTCATTCTGAAAAAAAAAAAAAAAAAAGTTTTTTCGGGGGTGAAGGGAGAGTGGGAATACATTAATTGATGAGAATGATGATAAAACTAAAACATTTTCATACAAGAAATAATGTCTTCACAATGTACTCTGGTAACATTTCTTTATACAACTTAAAGAAAATAAACTAAATTTACTGCAAATACTGATTATATCAGCAAAAAAAGGGCAGCAAAGATTACGATTACTGAGAAAACTGTCCTCTTTTAATGTTAGTGAAAAGGCCCTGGCTATGATTTATCACGCCCAAATCTGCAATATTTTAAGTTTTAATATGACAGCCTGGTATATTAGAAATAAAAAGAAACTCCATAGAATTCTAAATGCTGCTGGTAAAGTTATTGGCAAAAGCAAACCACATTTGGGCAGCTGTTTGAGACAAACATCCACAAAAAAGCTAGAAATAAAAAATCACCCTTTGGGTCAGGATTTTGTGATTTTACCATCACAAAAGAGATATAAGACACCAATAGCAAAGACTAACAGACACAAACTCTCTTTTGTTCCCCTGGCAGTGAAATCATTAAATAGAAATAATTTGATATAAACATAAACTTTTTTCACATGTAAATTTTGAATGAGTCAGGTATGAATGTACATTATTTAAGGTCTGATGTTTTGTTTGGTGTATTGCACAAATTGTAAGACAAATTTCCTCACGGACAATAAAGATTATTATTATTAAAGGCTGAAATGGCTAAAAGTAACTGTGAACCAGAGACTTGAGCATGTAAAAATGTCAAACTACCCAATAAATTAGTGGTAGACATTTTTACATCTTTTTTTTTAATGTGATCAGTGTTTAATTAGCGAGTTATTAAAGAATGTGTACGTACTATCTTTAATTAAATAGGCAAAATCATTGAAAGGCTATGGCTCCTGGAGGAAAATGTTTTGTGCATCAAGCTAAATGTTTCCTGATAACATTGAGATATCAGCAACATTCACTTGATATTCACATTACCTAAAACCACTCTACATACTTTTCTTTAAAATATCTCTTGCATACAAACTAAATATGCTTAGCTATTTTAAGACTATTTAAATTTTTTTCACTTAAAACTTTCGTATTATTAATAAGATAAAATGTTGATTATTCTGTATGGATAACTAACTAGGTTGATTTATTAATACTAGAATTTGTATGTGGACTAGGTTTCCAATACTAAATGAGATAAAACTAAAAGGTTTTATGATAATGAACAGATTATGAGATGATTTATCAAAACTATTTTTATTTAACATGATACAAGTTAATAGAAAAAGGAGAAACAAGTTGAACTTGAATGCTAAAACTTGTATCGAAAAAAATAAAACATTAGCTTATTAAGTTTAAATCCACTCAACCGATAAGTGCCTCTATTTTATATATACACATAGTCAATACCTAGATATAGAATAATAAGCCCACCTGACATCAAGGAATAAATGCTAAATTTTATAATAAAGACAAATGTAGTCTAGGAATACTTACTTTCTAGACATACTGGATTAAATTCTTTAGCGAACAAATAATTGCTTAGTAATCCTTATACTCTTGCATTCAAATCAATGCATTAATTAATGAAATAATTCTAATATAAGGTTTATTTTTTTTTTAAAGAAAAAAAATTGGATATCACAAGTGCCAGCAGGTCTAGATAACAATCCTTGTTCAGCTTTGTTCAATTGTTATTGTTTTTTAATCATTTTTATATTTAACTTTTTGTTTTGCAACAGAAGATACCGGTAGGTCACTTTTGTTCAAGTTTTAAAAGATAACAATAATTCTTAAATCTAAATCTAAAAAAGCACCAAATGGAAATGTTAGCTGTCTTTAGCCAGTGATCTTGCATTTATATTATTAATGAGAGTAATATGTGGCCAACACAATAATCAATTGACTAAACTTTTCATGGGTGAGAAGAGAGATTCTTAAATCCTAAACTCAAGCCTTTAAAAAACTTTGTAAACCAAAGAACTTCAGCATAAGTATCAAGTATCTTCCCAATCTGCTACAATGCTGCAGTGTTTGAACTTAACAACTTACCCACTCTCGTGATAGTTCCAAAAGAGATTTGCGTGTCACACCAGGTAAAATAAGTCCAGTCTCCAAAGGTGGTGTGATGAGTTCCTCTTCTGTTACACAAGTAGAAGTGAAATATGTCATTATCAAGTTAATGTTACCAAATAGTGCCCTTGATTTTATATGTTAAGCAAACATGTCATTGAATTGACAATTATATTAAATACCTCCTTGTTCATTGACCCAATAAACAAACAGATTCATGGTTCCCACTTCAGTCATCTGATGATCTTCCCCATACAGCCACAACACTTGTTGGCAGCCATATTTGTTAACTGCTTGGCTCTGAATAGCCACAGTTGGAGCATAGTTGCTATAGAGAAACAACAAATTCATTTTTAAAACATTTGTATTCTACTCTGGAAACAAAAACTAGACTATAAAACAATATTAGCTGTGAGCAGGCAGTAAATGAACTCTTGAATTCAAAAGTTTCAACTGTTTTATAAAACTTTAAAGAGGCATGTCCTAAAGTTTTAAACTGCTCTTTGTCAGAATTACAATACCTCATTTTAAAGACTTTTAAATTTTATATAATAATGATACTTAGGAATAAGCATTTACACTATTTACAACTTATTGATTAAAAAAAAAACAACAAACAATTAGTAACAAAGTTCATAAGTCTGACTGTACAATACAACATCAACTACTGTTCTATCAGATCTGGGACATTAAAAGAATATTTACTGGTAAGTATATATATACACAAATAGAGTGGTACAAATGATTCCCAGACAAGACATCTAAAGGTGTCCGACAGAATTGGTTGAGACTATGCTCTTTTATTTCAATAATAGTTTGACATTCTCTCAAATCAAAGGTGTAGTATTACCTTCCCATTTTATAGCCACCACAGCCACCTGGCCAGGCTCTGACGTACTTTGGGTCAGCCAGCAGGCTCACTGGTTTTAAGCCTGTAGGAAAGTATGGTCCAACTGGACCTGTGATGACAAATAACTTGGCCATGTTGGAGGCTGTCACTCCTAGGGCAGGCTAAAAGAAAAAAAGAAATTTCATAAAAGCAATGATAAGAAATCCCACATTTTCTTTTAAGCCAAATCAAAAGAACTTCAATGTATATTTTATAGAAGTACAACTATTGTTCAACTATTCCTAAGTTATCATAATAGAAAAAAATCATTACCAGTATATATAAGAGAAAATTGAAGAAATGAAAAAAAAAAAGGTAACACTACCACTAGAATAGCTTTGGTAATTATAGAAATGTGGTTATACAATTTGGTAAACATACTGGAATCTTTTGTTTGAAATGTTAGATAGTAATAATCAATAATCATCATCTGTCCATTGACTTTCATTATAGGGGTGCTGTAACCTGAGATGAACTCCTATTGAAAAACAGGGAAGGGAGAGCTCAGGGTCTCTATTTGGGCAAGAGCTGGGCTGACTGGCGCTGCCTTCGCGGGCTGTGTCGGGCGGACCGGCTGGCGCCCACGAGCTAGGCTCTAACTAGCCCATTTCCTGTGAGGTAGTAGAGTAGCGCGCTTCCCAAAAAGTAGTTAAGAAACTGGGGATATCAAACAATCCTCACAGAACCACTCCTCACGTAAGTACGGTAAGGGGTGCTGTAACAGTTCGTATAACCAAATCCTCCATTTTTTTCTGGTCAGCAGCTGCACCTAGTAGGATATCAAGAGGCCAGTTCATTCTTTTTCATGTCCAGCCAGCTTTTCTTTGGACCACCCTTTCTTCGTGCTCCCTCCATTGTACCTTGAAGGTTGACTTTTGACAGTCATGATTTACAATATGACCAAACAAGTTTTCAGCTTTTGTCTCTTCACAGTATTGAAGAGTTCCTCCTTTTTGACAGTCAGAATTGTAATAGTTAAATCTCATTTATCATTTTTTCCTGGTATCTGATACACAACATTTTTCTGTAGCAAAGACTTGGATTCTGCCTTCAGCCTCAGGATTAAGTGTCCACCTTCACAACCATACAGAGGTACAGAGACGACTAGTGAGGAATACAGCTTTTAATGTTACTTGGAAGATTATCTTACTCTTAAGATTTTCCACAGTTTTCTCATGGCAGTGGATGCCAAGCTTAAGTGGGTTTTTATCTCTTATCTCTTAGAACATCAAAAATATTTTAAGAGCTTTTGAAAAAAATGATAAAAATTAATGTTTTGCCTCCAATAAAATAGGTAAACTATAAAGATTTATCGATTTAGTCAACTTGAAAGAGATCCTTAAGTAGCACTTATTATAGTTTAATTATCTAAAAAAAAATTGGATCAGTATATCAGGTCAAAACAATGTTTCGATTTAAGTAAATTAATGTTAAAAGTGATTTGATATGCTTTTTATTTTTTAGATTATTATTAACCTCTATAACTAAATTCCATAAAGACAATTATAAAGAAAATTAGTTAAACTGAAGATAATATAGTCTTCACTTGAGTAACATTAGCGTGAATCATCATGATAAAAGCAAAACTTACAGAGAGAAGAGATGCTAAAAAAGGTCTATAAAATATTAAGTAACATAAAATATGTAAACACAAATAGTTGATATGTTATAATTGTAGACTGTATTATGTATATATATATAAATATATATATATATATATATTAAGTTATAGATACCTCAGTTCCAATGAAGGTAGGTCTAACATACAAGGAACAGTTCTTGGATTGTGGGACCCACTCGTGGTCAATGCTTATTAGTTTTTTGATGCATTTCAAAAATTCTGTCTGGTCAAAATCCTAGAGAATAAAAAATGGGATTAGTAAACTTTACAATGAACTATGTTTTAAAGAGACATTTATATGTTAAAAGAGAACTTTTTTAAAATATGTCTAATGAAACAATTATATTTCATTACTGTTAAAGTCTTTAACATGCATGATTAGATTAACAAATGGATATATGTAGGAATAGCTTTTAAAGAAACGTCTGTAATTTCTAAGATAAGTTACAATGAAGCTACAGTACTTATGACTTTGTTTTATTGTCTATGTAATAAATACATAAAGAATGTATCAATAAGGAAACTACAGTGTACTAAAGAACTCACTGGTAGGGCTGAACGTTGAGCTGTCTTTCCCATACGCTTCATGTTCTCAGTTGGTCGAAACATTCGAATTTTGCCATCAACACATCTGTAAGCCTTCATGCCTTCAAAGAGCTACAGATATTTCAAAAATGTGTATTTCATGTTTTTGTAGAAAGATAATTTTTTAAATTATTATTTGAAATAAAAACAAAACACTATAAGAAATGGATTTTCCTAAAAAGGTTGGAATAAAAGTGGGCTAATTAACCCTTAACATAGCACAGAAAATGATGATCGTGTTTTGACTGTAATGGTTAATTTTCTCTTGATTTTTTTTTGTACATGTCCCATATTATCTACATTAAATTATATATAATTACAGAGTTGTTTTAAAAAACATGTAAAAGGTGATAGATGTATCTGATGGTATGTTATGTTATAAAGTCTGTTATGATCTGAACTGTGCTACAGTTTTTAAAAGGCCTCATCTAATGTTAATTTGACAGTACTGACATTAGTTGCATGTTGGAAGAAAGTAATAGTGGTGCCATAAGCTTTGTATGTTAAGGGTTAATGTTAATGTTCACTGCCATGCTGAAAGATGCCTTTTGCAGAGAAAGCTTTGGAGTTGACATAGGTATCGCACCGATGCAAGCTTATTTAATGCTCAGAGACTCAAGGCAAGGACCAAGGTAAACTTCAACAGCATCAGAGACCTATTTGCAGATGACTGCCCTAAACGCTGCAAACAAAGAAGACCTTCAAAAGAGTCTGTCCCTCTTCGCTAATGCCTGCACAAATTTTGGACTCACCATTAATGTAAAAAAGACAGAAGTGCTGCATCAACGTCCTCAAAAAAAAAAATGTCACAGAACCAGACATTCTCATAGATGGCCAAAAACTAGCTAATGTCAAAAAAATTATCTATCTGGGAAGCACCATATCAGCAAACACCAACCTAGATGATGAGGTTGACTTCTGTATTGCTCGTGCCAGTGCTGCTTTTGGAAGACTTCAAGAACAAGTGTGGCAACGGAGAGGACTTAATTTATCCACAAAACTGAAAGTCTACAGTGCTGTAGTTCTCCCGTCTCTCCTATATGCATCAGAGTCATGGACCCTATACTCCCGCCACATCAAAAAGCTAAACTCCTTCCATCTACGCTGTCTAAAGAGTATCCATAAGGTGCGTTGGTCTGACCACATACCAGACACAGAAATTTTAAAGCTGTCCAACATGCACAGTATTAATGCGACAGTAAAAAGGTCCCAACTCCGATGGGCGGGACATGTAGTCCGCATGCCAGACAATCGCCTTCCCAAGCGACTTCTGTATGGAGAGTTATGTACAGGAAAGCGCTCCCAAGGTGGCCAATACAAGCGCTACAAAGACACCCTCAAGAGCTCCTTCAAGGAATGCGGCATCAACATTCATGGCTGGGAAGCACTAGCTCTAGATCGCTCCGCATGGCGAGAAGCTGTGAGTCTCAAGATTGGAAGCAAGAAGTGGCCAGTGCGATAGAGCACCGAACCAACAGAAAGTAGAGAGAAGAAGCAGGCCCATCTGCAACTGACAAAACCCACCCATGCCACATATGCGGCCGGATTTTCAAAGCGAGGATTGGACTTACAGCCATCTTCGAGTCCATAGGAAATGAGAAATGAACACGAAGGAGGAGCTATATATATGTTAAGGGTTAAACAATTTTTTTTATTACTGATGCTAAAGTAAGCTTACATTTATTTGCAGAATGTTTTAGCATTGTTTCTCATAAAAACAAAACTGCATATTTTAATTCAATAAATTGTATAAAAAATAGAAAAAAAAAATTAAGAATAATAAACTACTGTTTAATTCCTATATTGAACAGTTATCTCAAAATCTCTTCTTAAAAGAATTTTAAAAGTCTACTGAAATGATCATATGTCCAGTTCATATACCATTATAAAATTCTATTCAAGTTTATAGTCAGCAAAATCTATAAAACTAGAAAAATACTCTTTTACCCACCTCTGATGCATAATGCAGAACTTTGGCAGCTGGATGTATCTGAAGTGGAGCCACTGGCTTGATCTGTGGAACACCCCAACCATACTGAGCTGACCAATCCACTTCAAGCATATGGTCAGCCGTGTGAGCTCCAAACTTGAGTTTGCTATCATCTGGCTTAGAGGACGGACTGTTGGTGAGCGTGATTTGAAGATCTTCATACTGTGGAGACATTTAAACAGGTGATGATATATATATATATATATAGGACAAACTAAACAAATGGATCACACCTGGACTGGCTACTTCCTATATATCCACTTAGGAGATATAGGGAAACTGAAAAGTAGTGACCATAGAGTGAAGACAAAAAGATTCAAGTTCTTAGTGGAATTTTATTTTCACTTAGAAATTAAAGAATTTTTTTTTAATTCACTCTGCTCCAAATGATATTTGTTCAAGTTTAAAGTGTTAATTGTATTGTATCAAAATAATTGAAATCACAAGTGATGATTTGTGTTATTGGTTTTAGCTGGGTGCAAAACATTTCACATGTTTTTTCATTCATGATTGTTGATTCAATCCAGTTTCAATTCAGTCTCTTCTAGATTAGAAGGAAGAACATTTGTTAGGAATATTTGGTTTTAACATGGGAAGGGACATGGCCGCAAGGTCAACAAAGATAACTTATATTCCAAGGATTCAGGTACTTAACTGCTCAGTCACTGAGTTCTGAAAAAGAGGACAGATATTGGGGGAAATCGTTACTGAATAATTGTAAACATTTTTTTCACCTTCAACTGAAATTTTAATTTTAATTTGACATTGAATGGTCATCACTACAAGTTATTTTTGTCTTTTCAGACAAGCCTGTATGTCTCAAGTACTGTTACAAGAACATTCCATTGTTTTTATGTAGCAATTGAATTTCATACAACGATTGTTTCAAGATCATATTGCCTTAAATGTACGTTGTAAGTTGTCAAAGAGTAGCCTTAGACTTGAGTAGTCAAAGAGTTGCATTAGACTTGAGTTGTCAAAGAGTTGCATTAGACTT
>JADKLZ010001483.1:18280043-18291363 GCA_021533235.1 Biomphalaria straminea
ACCCATTCATAACATCACATACAACAGCACAATCCCTAGATTATTAGCATGAAACCCAACATCACTCACATACAACAGTAGATTACTAGGATGAGACCCATTCAAAGACAAAAACCTTTATTTCTTTTCTTTCTAAAAGTGATACCATCAATGCTTTTTTTTTTTTTTGATGGAAAAATGTCCCCGGTACAGTTTTATTTTTAACTCCATTGAAATACTCATGATAGTGATTGTTTTATGGTCTTCCATTTTATACAAATTATTGTCAATGTAGTTATGTTTTTCCTACAAACGATTTGCCTTTGCATTGGGTGTGTTTGCCCTATTAGTTGAAGTGTAGTAATAAGAAATATATCTACAAGATGTTCAGTTTCTGATCATTGGAGCAGAATTAGAACTGGAACAAAGTATATATTGCACCAGTTCTGTCACAATGTTGCTTGTCTATCTCAATACCAAATTTCGCTCCAGTGGCTTACACCATACCCATTTGATTATCGTAATTTGTGTAACAGCAGGCTCGATAATGTCCGTAAAGATTGGTAAGTACAATGTGCTAGGTCAAGACCACCTAGATTCGTCTCCATTGGGGGGAAGGTACAATGTTTGCCTCCATGGTTGAAATGTTTGGGGACTAATGATCAACTTTCAACTACAAATTACTTTTGACCACACTAGTTTTTGGACAAGTGATAAGTTGTTTTGTTACCCAAAAGGTTAGCCTTAGTTCCAAGGTCGCTCGTCCCAAGGTACACATTGGTCTATAAACACGCTAACTTGTTTACCACTGTTTCCCTTCGCTTGTCCTTCGTTGACGTCAAGGTGATAACAGCATTTCATTGGTTGGTGTCGGAGGTGTGTCTTGCCAAACGTGCTATTTTTAGCAAATCAGCTGCGAAGTAAAATAAGCAGTCTATTTTTCTAGCAGGATGTATCGACCAACCTAGATCTAGATCCTGAGCGCGGAATTAGGGAAATGTAGTCAACATCTTCAAGTTGCTCTCAGTCACTGGTATACATTTTGTGGACTTTTATTTGATTTGTTTGGGCACTAGATCTAGATTTAGTTTAGTCCATTCTGATGAACAGTAATGGTATGTCATTAATCTTGTAAATAATTAAGTCTTATGCCCCCCCCCCTTTTTTTCCCCTTCCTTATGTTAAAGTTTATCATCCTAAGATTCACAAACATTTTTTTTTTGGTTTAATACCTAACCCTATTCTCAGCATATCCAAGCTTTTGATCAATACGTCTCTGGTTTACTTACAATAATATACGGGAGTAGTCTACAGATCATTCTTTCAATTTGATTGTTATGTAATATCTGATGTGAGTCCTTTGGTTGGCCAACGCTTAGCATTCTAGACAATGGGATATTTCCCAGTAACTGTAACAATGGAATGACATTGTCCTAGATACCAGGCGTAGCGTGTTGTCTTGTTGATTTCGTTTGGGATGAACGAGTTTTGTTGGCTCCGCGTAATGCTTGGCCCCGCCTCTCTCGGTAGTGACGTCCAAGGCCGGTAATCAAAACTCTTGCATTTATAACGTCTGCTTGATCTAGATTTCTTCAGTCATCGGTTAAGCATCATTGTGTGCTGTATGTATGGTTAATTACGTAACTTGAATTAGTGAATGGCATCTGTGAAGACATCGATTGGTTCGCACGAGGATTTGTCTTCTGAGATCCGTAATAGACTGTCAGCTATATTTAATTATAGCATGATCGGTAAGTTTTTAAAACGTGTCCATTTTGTATAATCTATTAAAATAACTTGCTCCGCGTCAGTAGTAATCATAGCGAGAGCATGAGAACATAAGAGACAACCCATATTTGTTAGTTCAAGAATTTATAAATAAATTATACAAGTGATATGGGAACAAATAAATGGAAGTACTAATCTAGCACTGAGCTGTCAATGCCAAGGTCGTCTGCTGAACGGAATCAGCTGATCCAGGAATAGTGCTGAAATAGTTTCTCCGATTATGAAGGAAAGTTCTAGACGCTAGACCGGCGTTCAAACAATGAATTCTTTTTCTTGTGTATATTTAATTATTGTGTCATCTTGCAATAAGATTTAATTCTATTTATACAAAGTGGACATTTCCCGATGATATAGACATAGTTTTTTAGATATGCTACAGTAGAAGGTTAGTGATTTTTTTTTTGGCAACTACTTCAACTAGTTGTACATGGTGCATAAACTAGATCTAATTCGCGTGTGTTTTTGATAAACAGTTAAAGCATTGTCTGTAGTTACTTGATGTGCTGGAGTAGAAGGTTAGTGATTTTTTTTTTGGTGACTAGATCTACATGGTGTACAAACTAACTCGGATGAAAGAGTTCAATGTTACTTGTGCTACAGTAGAGTAGATGTGATCACGTTCTTCAAGTCAATGTTCATTTTGAAATAAAAACAGCTATCTATTTTGTTTTGTGTAATGCTGGACTTGGGTACACATTGAACTTGTCATTATAACTATAGTATATAATTGTCGTGTGAGTGGATTGATATTGGCGGTAAAAAAAACTACAAATGTAGGGATTGTAGGCCTAGGCTTATCTCATCGAGGAAATTGACGTCATCTTCCATCTCAGTAAGATAAATGTATCATCCTACATTTGAGCTACGTCATATAAAGTTCGCCCATAGTGATTCCATGATGACCACTTCTGACATCCAGTGGGACTGAGGACTTTGCACTAGGTTTTTATGTCTCCTCGTGTAGCTGGTGAAACCTATGTTAGCCCGGAATGTTCGACTGCATATTGGGCAAGTTATTCCAGCTGGAGCTAGTAGTCATTGGCTTTGCTTTTTTTTTTACGCTTCTTGTCTGCTGTGCAATGATACATTTCATTGTATGTATTGGACAATTTTAATTGATTAACAGGTTTTAGACCTTTTTGTTTTACGTTCTTTTTATGCCTGCTTACAATGAGGCTCCAAATTGTTTAGATTTTTTTTTTGTTTACTGTTGCGGTCATGATGGTCTTGAATTCAAACCTCGTCGGCTGCCTAGGACGTAAACCTCCGAAAATATCGTTTGTTGGTATAATAAATTCCTTGTTCTATGTTCTTGGGATCTTTAGTGCTGGCCAAGTTCTGTCGTTGTGTTGTAGTCGGAAACACTCAACATGGGACTTGTAGGGTTTGAGCCTCCACTGCACGCTAGGCACGCTATTCATTACTGGAGGCCTGCATAAATAGCCGTTACTTTTGTCGTTTTTATTGTGTCGTGGCTACCTCGTTATCGCGCCATATTTAACTTCTTGATGACACCAACATGTTTTGTTTTGCTGACGTCACCTGTCCACCGCAGCCGAGACTGCAACAGAGTTGTACGGATACTTTGGTGGGCGCTCTGAAGGACGTATGTGTTACGTCTTTGTCATAGACTCAAAAGTATCTCTTATCTCTCTTATCTTATAAATTATGGACGTGCCTTCAAAAGAGAAAAGTCGTATTTACTGGAAAAAGAAATCCTGTTGATATTCTCTGCTTCAGTCACTTTATTTTATACACATCGCAAGCAGTAAAATGAAGACTTGTATTTGATAGACATCTTTAACTTCAAGATTTTCTATCTATGCCGTGACCTTTGTGTGTACTAGACAGTTGCCAAGGCTTATTTTAACTTTTAAGAGATCTAATACCTCTACAACAAAATATTTTCTTTATTGGTCTTACCTGTTGGATCATTATATCTACATTGTTCACACAGGAACTCGTTACAATTTAGAGTTATTTATAGCTGCAAATGACGTCAACGTTTCTTTTCCATCGTTTCTAATTCACGTGTGTGACCACAGCCAACGGTGTGACTGTAGACGCACATTAAAAGGAGTCGCAATCTTAGAGATGTAGGCAATAATAAACCGAATCTGTGTCAATTAAAGGCACACGTTGATAATACAGGTGTTTTGGGTAATGCCTTAAATGGTCAAATTTGTACTACCACTTGTGCTAATTTAAGCACATTGTCAGTACCAACATTTCAAGATACGCCTTAAGTGTTTACTTTTGACGCTGAATAGTCATTGTTTACAATAAAGAGACCTTTACGTCTGGCGCATTCTTAGGGATCTACCAGTTGACCTATGGCTTATACCAGTTTAAGCTAGTTAAGGTGTGGACACCAGTCAACGGGAAGGGGGAGGGGGGGGGACAAAGAAAGTTCCTCGTTCTCTCCCTTTCCTTGTCACTGCTGACCTGCCTTACAGGCGAGCGCGAATCAGGGCCGTGGATCACGTGGGGTTGAAGCCTTTGGTGGTTTTGCTGGCCAGCGCCCTCCCACGCATTCTTCACGTGATGATGCAATTGTTATCGTGACCTTTGACCTACTTCAAGGCTATGCTCAATTAAAAAAAAGGCAGTTGTAAAAAAGATAAAACCCAGCTTGCCTACTGGCCTGCCTTGATGTGTGTACACCGCAGCTTTTCAGTGTGCTGTGTGCTTCATAGTGTACACTCGTGGAGTTGGAGAGATTTTCACAGCTTTTCTAGACTTTAGCTCTTGATTAGATCTGATATAGCAAACCAAGATTGAATAGTAATTTACTAGTAGACCAGTATTAAGACCATTACGTGCAATATAGATCTAGGTCTAGGTCTAGAAAACTAGACGTAGATCTAGAGGCTACTATAGAGGCACTAGAGCTGATTCGAACTGAAGGATTAGATTACATTTCGTGTCGTGTAAGCCTCATTTATCGGTGAGTAGTTGAATGTTTTACTTCATTTATGACTCAAACAGATTTACACCAAACATCGACTCCAATAAGTATTTGAGTATTTCGGATGTTGTGTTGTGCACTGAATACTTTTGACTTTTTGAACTGAGGATCAGACGTAGAGACACTCGTACTTTTACTTTTATTACTAGAAGAATCTAAATGACGAGTATTTGAACAATATGGAGATATGGATGAACTTTTTTTCTGACACTTGTGTTTTAAATGTAGTACATGTTCCTTGTGTCACACTTGTGAGGTTCAGAGATTCTATCTTAATCAACTAGATT
This sequence comes from Biomphalaria straminea, assembly GCA_021533235.1. Classification (NCBI taxonomy): domain Eukaryota; kingdom Metazoa; phylum Mollusca; class Gastropoda; family Planorbidae; genus Biomphalaria; species Biomphalaria straminea. The sequence goes on from JADKLZ010001483.1 coordinate 18,285,066, forward strand.
AGACGAGCTGATCATTATCTAATGATAGGAATTGAATTGATTCCGTCGTCGGTATGACACAAATGAGTGACAAATGTAGATTTGGCATAGAAAATGATAGTAGTTTCTTGATAGTCTCGCTAGACTTTAGTATGACATATGTAATTATTGTAATTCAGCTAAATCTATGATCTATCTGGCTAGGGAGTCCCTTTTGTAACATCTGTAGTGAAGGGTTCATAATCTAACTAAACTGTGCTAATCCATTCTATTCTAGCCAAGGAGTTGCCTTTTAGTTTCATCATGACGTCTGTAGGAAGGAGTGTCTAGTAGAAACTAGGTCATTCATTTGTACACACAAATCGATCAGGATGTAGATCTATGCTAGAAACAACAAAACAAAAAAACAAGCTATTTCATCATCTGTTTTTTGACTAGATCCAGAAGTTGTGGTCTGGATCCATTCAAATTCAATGTCAGTTTTACATAGACTAGTACTATAGTCTATAGTTGAAATATGTGTACAATTTTAATAGCAAATAGGAGGCAAGAACTACTTAAAAATTACCTTCTTATGCAGTGTTATGAGTGCAATTTAAACCCACGCTAAATAGAATGTGTTGTTCATCATTCCAGTAACTCAAGCCTAATGTGACAGTGTAGGAAACAAATATCTGACTCTATTATAGACTTCTCAACACTATAATGTTCAAGTAAAAGCAACAGTCACTCTAAAATTGTTACATTCTTTGGCTTTGACACCTTTGTAGATCTTTTATTGTTCAGTGTCTCTACACGTGTGTCATATCTCACAAAGTTAACCATTTACAGTTGTGTCATCATTGTACACAATTTTTCAGAATTTCTGCATATCACCTTTCCATGTCTGACTAATTGTTGTCATCTTATCTAGCTAGTATATTTTAAGTATTTTTGTCAAGGCACATTTATAAAAAATTTTTTTTTGCTCCATCTTTTAGCTCATAAGATGAGATTGAACCTGCCAGACAATACCAAGTTAGTGCTTCAGTCTCTTGGACATAGTGGCAGTAAAGCCAACCCTGGACATCACCACCAGCAGCAACAGTCTACAGCTGTAGAGAAACATCATTACACCAGGCGCTACTCCAACCCACAAGGAGAAGAGGTGGAGGACACATTTGACACAGAGGCCATTGAAAAGTTTAGAACCACTGTGTCAGACTCCTCAAGAGTCCTTCTGTCTCAGCACCATAATACACAGAAACACCTTTACAGGAACTGGGCAGCCTGTAGCAAGGACGACTTTCTCACCCAGGATTCATCATCCACATCGGCATCAGGCTTGCCACGCAGGCAGTCCTCACCCAACCTTGCAGGTCTTGGCACTTTGCAAATTTTAAACACTAGTAAAAGCTTTTGCCTGAGCCCATCAGAGTCTAGTGTTGACCCAGCCTCACATAGCGGTGCCCTAACAGCCTATATAAGTGGCCAAACAGCTGACAGCAAAGCTGTCACCAACTTTGTTAAACAGATGGATAAAGATTCTACCAAATCAATAGGCCAGAAGCTGACAATAGATACCATTGACTCCTCCAATTCTGACCATTCTGGAGGCTCAGGATTGGGTCTTCTAGCTCGCACTAGACAGTTTGGGGCCTGGCTGACTAAAGCTACAGAAGGAGAAAAAGTCAAAGTTACAAAAAAAGATTTGAACGTTTTAGCTCCCAATTCATTTTAAAAACATCAGATCCTATTTCACTAATGTTTAATCTTTTCATTTCACTTTTGATCAATCATGATCCATTTGTAAATGTTACACATAATGAAATCTTAGCATTTTCTTTTTTTGTAAATATTTTTTTTTTATTTGCAATAATTGCATCCAAAACTTTTTTTGTCCAACTTTCTGACTACTCTCCAATGTTGATGAGTGTTCAATATGTACAATAATGTAAGTCTTTCAAACATTTGTTTCAGATTTGTATTTTTACCTCATTCATCTGTAGAATTAGAGAAATTGCATTTAAGAATCCCATACCTTGGAATCTCAAAGTGGTTTTACAAAAAATGTACATAAAAATGCAAGTCTATGAGAAACAAAGTCATTGCCATATTTACAATGCTCTAGTCCTTGGCTTGCAACTCCATTTCAAAAATAAAAACTTTACATCCACTTGTGTGGTTAACTATGACACGGCCAAGATCTGCAAACATAAAACATTGCATCTTTGAATTTATTTGCTATATTAAAATAACTTTATATATATGTATATATGTGAATTTTGTTTAATAAATCTGTAAAATTAAAAAAAAACAAACTAAAAACTGGTTAATTTTCTCTTGATCCAGATCATTAAAATACTAGTCTTATTGCACCTAAGATAAATGTTAACAAACAGTCTTATTATTAAAATACTAGTCTAATTGCGCCTAAGACAAATGTTAACAAACACAGAGTAATCTTCTCAAGTTTTATTTTGCTTTTAGTTTCAATCAAAATGGTGTGCATTAAAGAAACAACCTGAGACATCCCTCATCCTTGAAGTCAACATTGGAAGTTTGTTATAACAGATTCATACACATACTGTTGAAAACAATAGTGAACAGAATTCAGAATGTTAGGTTATTGCAATATTTGCCATTACACCACAGTTCATTAAATGAATTAGTTTTGCTAGAAAACATTAACACTAACATTTCACAAAATGTGGATCACTAATAATAGTAACACAAAATAAAAAATGCTGGGTACCAGTACTCAAAAGTTATGTATAATTTAAATGTGCTATATAAAACAAAGGAATGACCTGAACTCACTGATAAATGTGAAATAAAAATTAGCAGAGAAGGACTGTTTTTAAACAGAACCATTACACCTGCACTTAAAAACAAAAGTCATGTCCAGTAGGTACACTTTTTTTTTTAACATTCAGAATGTTTATGTTACTGGTAACAAATATGTGAGCAGTCCATACTTTCTGAAACATTTATATTGCTGTCACATTCGTTGCTCATGTCTAAACTCTTTCAGGGTTTTGTATTTTAATCAATACTAATCTGATCTACTGGGGAAGATATGTCAATGTCTGAAATGTTGGTATTATAATGTCTGATGCTGGAACACATTTTGTTTATTGTGCTTGTCTAATAAATTGGGTAATTCAAGTGTAAAAGGAACTAGAAGGCTTGTTGTCCATTTCAGAGAGCTCTCATGACAAAGAAGCAGCACTAATACTTGACTCTCTGGTTCTGACTAAGAACATATTTTTGTATACACACTAGAAAAGAATCTTACTTTATAATAATTACATTTATGACTAAAATAGATTTACAGTACATCACAGGGCACCACATGGCCTAAATTGTGCCGATGTTGCCAAATGCACAACAAATGCATATATCACAAAACTGACTCCAATAAGTATTTTATTTTCTAGTGTTACCACAAGCAGGTAATATTAGCTTCTCTTTTTTTTCCAGAGGAAAAACCATAATGTTCCAATAAAATCTAAATCTAACCTGTGCCACTCTTTAATTGAGAAATAGTTCTTGAGAAATAACCCAAATCATAATGTCATCAGTTAAGCCAATACTGTACATATGATGGTGGTATAAACAAAAGTTTACTTTTCTATGACAGAATGCTCAACCAGCAGTAAAAGGCTAGCTTGTCAACTCTAGAAGGCTTAGAATTTCTTGTATGTGTAATGGAAATATTTTTGAAATTATTTTTTAAAGGAAGTACATTCTGTTTTCTTTTAAATTGACCATGTCTTTATAGAATCATCTTTCATGCTTTAGTATTGTCACCGGGCTCCTGTCTTATCTGCGAGTTTTCTGTGCTGCTGGTGCTCTGCAGAAACAAATCAGTTGTGTTGGTTTTGAACTTCTGATGCCCCTCAAATAGAAACTGTGCAGTTTATGCTCCATATCAAATAAGAATAATAAATTGGTCAGTTAGTAAAAATTTATCAGGATGCATCTGGAAGGGAATGACTGGTTGGTAAGTTACTTAAGATGATACTGGACTATCATCAACAATTAGATCATTCACTAATTTAGGATTTCAACAACCAGAAAAAAACTCATAAAACAAGTTGTCAGCAGGTATGCACTTTTTTTTTATAGAATTTAATAAGTTGCTAGCTGAAGCTAGGTAATCTTGCTCTAACATGTTTACACTTTCAGAACTTAATATTCTTATTTAAAAAAACAAAACATCCAGTATAGCTTGATCTGTTACACTTGTTGACTTTCACTTTAACACCCTAAGCTGACCGTAGTATTTGTTTCCAATGTTCAATAGAACTAACACTTACCATGACTTCTTCCCCCACCTCAGTGCTTCAGAAACTATGGATGTTCAAACAAAATATTTTGTTCTTTTTTAAAACTTAAAGGAGACATTTATGTGTAACTTATGAAATCAAGCATGAGAATATTTATAGCAAATAAGATAAATCCAATAAATACCTTATAAAATAATAAATGAAAAAGAGGTATGGAGAACAAATGTCATATAATATATTAGGGTCCTTTATCATGAGAATGTGTTCCAGAACCAACCGCTTTGAGAATTCCTGAATAAGAAAGACTTATTTCTGTAAGTTTTTGTACATTATAACAAGGTTTATAATCCCACAGCCTAAAATTCAATTTGTGTAAACAATACACCACTGTGTAGAGGTATGTTGATTACAACTGTAAGTAGGTGCATAGAGTCTCAGGCTCATATTTGGTTCAGAGAGTAAAATGTGAACTTCATTGTATTTATTGTCATTCATATCAATTATTTAAAATTATGACATTAATTGTTAATTTTTGTCCAATAATTTCTTTAAAAAAAAAAAGCATAAAAAGCTGAAGCAGTGTGGGATCATTGTAATTCAGCAAGACAGCCACTTGGTGCATAGCATCATTCTTTAGGATAAAAATAGAGCTTTCTAAAAATGAACCAAAAAAAAAAAAACCCATTAAATTAAAAAAATGGAAATTTTTTTATATTTACATTTGTGGATTATCTCCCTTATAATGTTGTTGAAACAGGTGACACTTTCGGCAGTACCATACCGTACCAATAAAAGTATTCCCATTTGTTTCCCCAATATCCTAACAAATCTCTTCTTTACTAACAAGCTCCAAATAGATTCTCTACTCACATTACAAATCAGCAACATACCAAATAACTCTCAACACACACAACACTGGATAAGCCTTGGGGCCTAAAGAGTCAACACAACCACACAAGAGAAGTCTTGAGGTAAATGCTAAAAGAAATGCAACATACAAAAAAACAAGAAAAGGACATTGTGTACAAGAAAAACTATACAAGAATTTTAATACTATACTAAAGAATTGAACACAACATAAAATAAGGACTGGGGCATATGCTAAGCACTACAACACAAGGGAAGTAATAAAACGAAATGAAACCAAGTTTTACTTTTAAAAAAAAACAACAAGATTGTGTACATCAAATATACAAAGCAATACTGTATATAAACCTACTCTGGCCATGGAAATATAAATGTGCTCTCATGACTAAATATAGATCTAATTCTGGAATCTTTGAGTGGTATCATTTGAACAATCACATCCAACAAACCAAATTAAAAGGATACATAACAATTTATGTACAAGAGATATGGCTTTAAAAAGAAGTTGGAAATAGCTGAAGATTGTCAAAATAAAAATCTGAGGCCATAAACATGTCTGGACAGAAGTAGAAATATATGGCAGTGTAGCCCCCACCTATATCATATAAATATATAAATTAAATATAGATAGATTGAAATATACAAGTGTATAGTGTTTTGTTTCATAAATAGTTGTACAAAAATAGAGACATCTTTCTGATCTTTTCTCTCTAAATTTGATATCAACAAATATTGATAGAAGCAGTTCAGCGATCAGTGTAAATGACATGACAAAAAGAAGAAATTATTCTGGTCATTGAAGCCCAAAATCTAGTCAAGAGTCCCATTGAGCTATACCAGTGTTTCCTAAAGGGGGGCATGCATACCCCCAGGGGTACAGGAAGAGTTTGAAAGGGATACACATTAACTATGCTTCTCCTTCTTATTGATGCAAATTAATCTTATTAATAATTACACATTTATTTATATTTTTATGAACAATTTTTTTTTCAATTATTACTTTTAATAATCATTCTTTGGGGGGGGGGAGAGGGGTACTCAGGGTTACAATAATTATTGAAGGGGTATGCATATGCTGAAAGTCTGAGAAACACTGAGCTAGACAATAGGTAGAACTAATGGTAAACATTTCAAAATATACTCCTTGTTCTTTAGTGTGTGATAAAAATATCAGTAGAAAT
>JADKLZ010001483.1:18321487-18331822 GCA_021533235.1 Biomphalaria straminea
ATGTTCTTTTCCTAAATTAAAGTGGTGGGAGGGGTGCTAAGCATTACACAAATTATAAAAGGGGTACACGTAGGTCAAAAGGTTGGTAAACACTGCCCTCAACTTTTAACTAGACCAGCCCAATGGTTGTATGGACTTCTGTATCTTTGTTTCACCTTTTGCACCATTAGGCTCCACTTTACACTCTTAATTAGTTTTTAGTTTATTTTAAAGTGAATGATTAATTTTGTAGAAAGAATTAAGCATTATCTATTACTAGAGGTGGGAGAGTGATGTAATCACAAGAGGAAATAAGATGGTTATAAATCAACTTTTAATTCTATGGGGGAATTGGGGATATGACAATTTGTTCACAGACAAATCATTCACAACTAGTCATTCACTCGACATGTCCCTCACCGACAATGCATTCACCATTTGGTTCACTGCAAATCGTTCACTGACAAAGCCCTATATGTAAAATTATTGTAAACAAATTAAACATGTGATGACAATATAATATTAACAATATCTTACTATCCAGTGAACAAGTTGCAGTGTAAATGAAATTTCAATTGAACGAATTGTCATTAAACCAGAGGAATCGTAGGTTAATGTGAATATCCATGGCTGTAGTACCTAATTACCTTAATCTGGATACACCTTTTGGTATTTGAGATTTTGACTTTTAAAATTGAGGAAATATTTTGTCTACTTGCCTAAGTGTGGAAAGTAAACATGTGCTGGCCATACAGTTCCAAATGAACCACTATCAATGATCATGCGGGTGGGATTCTAAAAAGTCATATATACCCGCACACTTTAAAAAAAAAATATGTTTGTAATTTCATAATGTTTATATTCTGTAGGAATCGTAAATCTGTCGACTATTCATTTGATAGTGACTCAGATGGTAAGTATTGTCTTTTCCTTTCTTTATAGCGCTACTTAACTTCAAAATTTAACTGACTAATGTTTTCAATAAAAGTAGCATGGATAAAGGAATTCAAATTGTAGATTTTAAAAATTAATCTTTCACACTATAAATCTATTCACTAATCACTTTAAAAATGCAAAATTTTATAATTAGCTAACATTTGTTCATATTATGATTCTGTGCTACTTTCTTTAGTTCTCTACACTTTTACCTTTAGATACATGTCAGTTTTTATGTTTTATGATGCCTGTTTTAGTGGACCAATCATGGGAATGGTTATGAAACTTTCTTTGTCATATTGTATATCTACTATTGCATTGATAGTTTGGTAGTAAATCAGAAGACCATGGAGATGACGGCTTAAGATTAAAACCCACACAAATGTACAAAGATTTTTACTTTGCTATTATTTTCATTATAAAATATATATATATAAATTATTTTGTTTATGAAAGACATAGATTAACTTGATTTATTTATGTTGACTTGTTTATGACATTATTTTGTTATATTTCAGATGATTTTGCTAACAGCACACCTCCACCACCTAAAAAACAGAAAGCAACAAAAACGTCAGACAAAAATACTAAAATAAAAGATCAAAACTTTGACACTGAAGTTGAGAAATTAGCAACAAAAAGTTCTGATGCTTCCAAAAAAATGTAAATAATTGACATATTTATTAAGCTAACCTTTTTGTTTTCAATTGTATTTTACTTATTTTAAATATTAAACTTTTTTTTTTTTTTAGAAGAACTCCATTGTCTGAAAAGGTTTATGAAAGGGAGTTACAAAAGGCATTACAGTTGTCACTTTGTGATGCCAAACAAATTGAAGAAGTGGCTGTTGTTCACACTGTTAAGAATTCTGACCACAAAAATGCCAGCACCAATAACACTAAAACAAAGGAGTCAAATTTACATCCAATTTTAACTATTTTAGAAAAAAATCTTATGTCAGACGCTTCATCAACTCATGATGAATCATCTTTTATAAACACTAAAAGTCAACCTTCGTCTAGTACAAAACTAATTGGAATTGTAATGGATGAAAGTATTGAGGTCCTAGAAGAGTCCAATTCTAAGAAACTGCCACAGAGACAATCTAAAAAAACAAACACTGCTGCAACCAAGAAACCAGTATCAGTATCATCTGAAGGTAATAAAAATGTTTAACTTTATTATGGATTTCTTTTTAGAATTGTTTTACTAAGTAAAAAAATGTAATACTTAATTCAACACATTTATTTGTTGCTCAAGGCCATTAGTTATGTACGCTTATCCTCATTTTAAAGGCAGGTCCAAAATGTATAAAACATGTACTGTACACTAGTCTTCACTCTTCATTATAATAATCTCCTTTTTTTTTTTTTTTTTTTTTTAAACCTTTTTTATTTTTTCAAGATGACAGTGAAGAATTCGAAAATGAAAGCGATGAGGAAAGTGATTATGATGAAGACTTGAGTGATGAGGACTTTGGTAAGAAGAAAACGACGGCATCAAAAACCAAAGCCCTGTCTTCAAAATCCACAAAGTCTATAAAAAATGTAACGCCCAACAAATCAAGTAATGTATATATTGCATCACTATATTAAAGTCTTTTTTTTTTTTTAATTGAAAGAGAGCTATATATAGCCTAATGAGTTATAGCTTAGATGTGACCAAGTTCGTTTACACAAAAAAGAACTTGTAGATACAATTAAGTGACACTAATATGTTCCGTCCAGATTAGGTATTATTTGCTGCTTTATTATTTATTCCAATTAATTTTTTTTTTTTACACAGAAAAACCAAAACAGTCAAAGCCCTTAGAAATTTCAACAAGCACTCTATGTTCTGAGACTAATAAAATAGCAGCTAGCTCAGTAGTAGTTTCATCTGGGATCAAGTCAGAGTCCTTCAGTTTATCTCCAGCTAGAAGAAAAAACACCCAGACCTCTACCAGTATGCCAACAGTCAAATTGATCAACCCACCAACCGCTCTCAGCTCCAGCTGGAAGCCCCCAGGTAAATTACTAACGTATAATTGTTTAAGAATAGATTAGTATAACTTAATAGGGAAGTTAAATAACAGTTATTCCTTCAGAAAAGAAGATAATGATGTCCTAAGTTTGATGTGTAGTGTTCTATAGTTATACATGCCTTCTTTGAAAGGGAAAAGTCTCAGTAGAAAAGCCTTTAAAATGCATGCCAAATAATTTGAAATAGTATATTTTCCAATACTTTTTTTAGCTTACAAATTTAAAAAGGTTATCTTTGGGATTTATGAATGAATACATATATAATGTAAAATTATTTTTGCTAGTTATTATCACTTTGTCTTGTGGCCAATAAAGCAACCAACATGTTTTATAATCAACAAATTAGGGGTGGACCCTTCTAAATTCTTATATAAAAAATATCTACAATTACCAAATTTGAACTAGAAGTTGCCAAGCATTCAACCATTTTTAGCCACTATGACTTTTTGTTTACAATGAGTTATTCAGGGATTGGGAAATATCTCAGAATCCTTGTCACAAACAATGGAAGGTTGTGAGATTGTGATTCTTTGGCCACCAATATGTCAGCACTCTACCTGCAGTGTTCCTTACAAGATCATATAAGCTTGAAACAACTCTTTTTTTTTGAAAAAGTGTCCATGTAGAAAGAACAAGGTCTAAAACCTTACTATGTTTTCATTCAAGTGACAAAGAAAAATGTAACAAAAGAGAGTGATACACCTGTTGGTCACAAGTATAGGTAAACATTGCCTGAAATTAATGTTAAATATGTAAATGTAAACTTCAAATTGTTTTTATCTTTTTTTTTTGTACTCCAGCCTTAGCCAGTAAGGGATGCTCTAATGGTGTACCCACAGTTAAGTCACCTACAACAGGGCTACGTCTCGGCCTTTCCAGAAATCAAAATCTCAAACCTTTGCACAAATCTTTTAAAGTTATGTAAACAAATGTTTGGTCAATAATTTCAAAGTTTATGTACAAGTTTATTATCAATAGTGAAATAGATGTAAGAAATCAAGAGACTATTGACCTCCAAAAGTTTGTAGTTGAGAATGTTTAGATCAGTTATTTATACTGTGTGTTTTAAGTAGTTGTCTCACATTTTTAGACTGTATTCATATTTCTGTACAATGTTCATTTGAAGGGGTTAAGTGTTTGTTGATTTTTATAACCACTACATTGTTGAGATTGAGATCTTTTTTATGTAGCATAGAAAATTTTGTTTGCATTGTTTTATTTTATGAAACATTTTAATAAAAAATAATTTTGTCTTTCATATTTTTTTTAATGTAATAATTTTGTTTTTAATGACCTACTTTTAGTCATCGGAAAGGTGACTTTAAAAAAAATATGTGACTAATAAATGTCCACTTTTTGTTCACAATTTATTTCTCTGTTTACACTTCTCCTACAGTTTGTTGCTGTTGTCTACATTATGTTTTGGAAAGGAAAAGAATTTCCCTTAAGTTTATAACTTGGAATTAATTAATTACATTAAAGTAAGACACAGCTTTTCTATTCATCCTAGATGAATTGTACTTGAGTAAATAAAGTTGCCTATTTTTAGGTACAAAATTGGAAAAGTAAGATTGTTTCCTTGCTAAGTATTGTTCAGCCATGAGGAAAGTAATACACCAGTAAGCATTTCTCATTTGCCTAATTTTAATTTTTTTTTTAGGCATAATTGTAATTTTCATTCTAAAATATTTATGCTTAAAAATGACAGTCATCAACACACAGAGTGCATTCTGTGCCTGGAGACAGAGCCTTGGGTTTTCAAATGCCCTATTGCATTTGATTCTTTCCCTTTGATCCGCCTTACTGCCTTCCAAACTGCTCTAGCAGAAATTTGGCATCCAGACTGCCGACTCTAGGAATTCCCATTGGCTGACCGTATGGTTTGTCTAGCCTTCGCTCTAGATATCCTGAATAGCTTTAGATTTTCCCGGGAAAGATTTATAATGCAGCCAGTCGTTTTTCATATCTCCAATAGCATTTTTGCAAGCTGCATCAAACCATGGTTTGCTGTGCCGTTTTAGAATTCACCTAGGTTAGGTTAAGGGTACAACTTTCTTGGCAATATCAAGTAGTTTGCTATCAAAAATATCAGCTGGGCTTTGTTCATTAACCCTTAAAACGCAGGTGGTAGTTTAGCCTCTAAACACCAGAATGGTAATTTCATTTTGTATGCATTCATTGTAAAACAGCTCAGCACTTAAAATTTTAACGATATTTCTGTGATATCCTGGGAGCATCTTTTTTGAAATTTATTAACTTCCACCGCAGAGGTCGTCCCAGCGAGTGGAGATGGTTAGCAATGATTATTGGGTTGTAGTCACTTGCCCACAGATGATTGCTTTCTGACCATTTTAAGTCGTCCAGGGACGCATACGGTGCGGTCAATGCAGGCAAGAGATACCATTTCTGGATGCAAGTAAGTCGATGCTCATGTTGGAGGAAGATATCCTCCAGCATACGACCTCTTGTGCCAGTATTGATGGATCCTCACACAGTGTTAAGGACATTAAAGTCTCCGAGGGAGCTGTTCTATGAGATTCTCAATGTCTATTAGATTCAGTGGAGCGCCTTGAGGTAGATACAAGCTGAAGAAAGTAATAACCTTGTGTTGAGTCATTGTAGCTGCTAGTGTGGTTTGGAGCTCTACCCTAGTATGGGAGATGCGGGTACGTGACGTTTTGGCGCCGCCGTTTTGGCGCCGCCGTTTTGGCGACGCCGTTTTGGCCCGAGACGTTTTGGCGCCAGCCGTTTTGGCGATAGGGACGTTTTGGCGCGAGATATAATTTGACGATAATTTATATAGCACGTAGCTTTTATAACAATGTTTATTTCACTTTACCATAATATTGTATGTATAGTATGAATTCTAACACGTAAAGCGATTATTTTTTTTTTTTTGTAATATAAAGGTTTTGCTTCTTTCATAAATATTGGCCAATAATAAGTCAGATTCCTAAATGATAATGACATGCTATCCTCTTCCTTTTTTTTTGTATGTGAGTTCTGCTAATCGTACTGGATGACATTTTCCTATGTCTTTCTAAAAGACATATTTGTTTATTTGAAATTAATACTGAATAAGTACTAGCTAAGTGTCACACTTTAATATAACGAAAAAAATATTTACATCTAAAGCTTTATTACGCAGAATGATGACAATAACTCCACACATAGTAAAAATCAAGACACGAATGTGGTCAGTACAAAATCTAACGTGAATCCACAAATGGGAAAAATAGATCGATACAAATTCACGACACTAAGATACTTTGAAAAGATATATTTTGAGAAATTTGGTAGGGGTTATTTGGGTGACACATCTCGCATTGACGCAGGTATAGTTAAACAAATGAAGATGAGACTAGCACCGAGCACTGGTCGTTGGTGTCATGCGTCTGGCGATTATCTACTTGGGACTGGTCATTACCCGTGACACCTACCCCCCCCCCTTCTCCTCCCGCTCACATTTCACTCCTTGTGTATACTCTTTCTTTCATCCCTTCCCTCTCTAACGCGTAAGTCATTAAATAAACCAATGTTAATGTAAACAAATAATTGCTTCACTTTTTTGTCTATCATTGTTTCATTTTGTTTTTGTTTTTCATTTTAAAGTAATATCTTGAAAATAAAAGTGTGCCTCAATGTGTACCTCTTAATAAACACACATACACAAGCCAAAATGCTTATTAAAGAAAATGATGTGAAACACAGATACACATTTACATATAGTAAATGATAAGTCACATTGATTAATGGACTTGTTATAGCTCACATAAAAAAAGGTTTTAGGAACAGATATAAAATAATTGCTCAAATAACATATAATAATGTACGAAAGCTACTAATTATTTTCGCTTAAATATGTGTTTAAAATGTATAACAAACAGCTTTTTTACTATTTTATACCGAGACAAACAAAATATATATTCTACCCCCCCCCCTGCTTCAACGAAAAAAGTCTTGATAACTTAATAATTTTGACTAGAAATTATGTCTTAACACAAACACTCATGCAAAACATAGATATGAATAATTCTTTTTTTAAGAAATAATACAATAAACGTACATAATGTACTTCGCGCCAAAACGTCCCTATCGCCAAAACGGCAGCGCCAAAACGACCTTCGCGCCAAAACGGCATCGCCAAAACGGCGTCGCCAAAACGGCGGCGCCAAAACGTCCTGCTTCGGGGAGATGCTGCCCTTCACAAGGATACAGACTCCACCATGGGCACCAGCAGGATTTTTTGCAGGGGGGGTGCAAGCTGCCACACTTAGCTCGAAGTCGTATCCTCAACTTTCTGTTATAATATTTATTTTAAAAAAAGAAAAAAAAAACGCCCCCCCCCCCCCCGCAATTCGGGCCCTCATACATAATTGACATTAATGCACAGTAATTTTTGTTTTTGGTGAAATAAATAAGAAACTTAAGTCAACAAAGTATTTACTGTACACATTGTTAACTTAATCCGTGAGGCCCGTGCTTGCCTACATTCGATCAAACAAAAATTGCAAATGTTGACTGTGAAACTATCAATAACTTTAATTATGAACTGATCGTGCAGTTCTGATATTCTTCTTTGCATTGCAGCTTTTGCATCGTTTTAAAGAAAAAAAAACAATTAGAACTGACCATTATTATTGCTCTAAAAGCGAGACGTAATGAAGAAACTTAAGAATTAAGATATGTAATGTAAAGACGTGTTCTGTAATAATTCCCAAAATCCAAACATGTGGCTTTTTTTCTCAGCATGTCTGTCGACTGCGAATTCTCGGCGGTAGCAACTCAATATCCGGTATAAAGTTTTTCTGTCAGCAGTCTCTCCTTCCTCAAGATGATACCTCTGATGTGTTTCTCAGGATGGTCAAGATGGTTTTTGATTATGCCATTAATCTTACTGAGGGCGCGGTGGCTGAGCGGTAAAGCGTTTGGCTTCCGTACTGGAGGTCCCGGGTTCAAATCCTGGTGAAGACTGGGATTTTTATTTCGGGATTTTCGGGCGCCTTTGAGTCCACCCAGCTCTAATGGGTACCTGACATTAGTTGGGGAAAAGTAAAGGCGGTTGGTCGTTGTGCTGGCCACATGACACCCTCGTTAACCGTAGGCCACAGAAACAGATGACCTTTACATTATCTGCCCTATAGACCATAAGGTCTGAAAGGGGAAACTTTACTTTAACTTTATTAATCTTACTGCTGATGTGCTGTTGTTGAGCGGCCACTAAGTTAAAGTGGAAAGACTGCAACATCATAGAAACTGTTTCAAGAACAGATGAATAATTGAATGCAATGAAAAGACAAATCAGAGGAAAGACAAAGAGGAGACATTTACTACACATGTGCAGTTTATCTGGTTCACTTGAAGTCGTTATTTTAAGATCCGCCAAACAGTCAAAGATCTCTAAGTTGAGACTTAAAGCTTGAATAAATTCGTATTTTTCAGTTCATTGTGTCTCACACAAAGAGGTAAATTTAGCACGAACGCTATTTCTAGGGACTGATACGGAAGAAGATTTCTAGCCATCACGGGGCAGCCTTGGCTAGGTAGTTTGTCCATGTCTCGACTGTCCAATGACAGACAAATGTAGCGCGTCTCTCTGAACAACAACGAACTAAACCAATGTAGTCGAATACAAGCGCAATCAACAAACCGAACACTCAAAGACGTCTTCTCAGTGCCTGAGATATCTGCCGTTTCATCACCCAACAAATGCAGTTATTTCATGCTGCAGCTCGTATTCTTTGGTTTCTTGCTGTTGCCAGTGCTCCGTTGATCCAAATCAACGTTTTGACTCGAACGACGGCATGTGAAGAACTTTCTTGTATCTCTTCTATTGCAAACTGGTGGAAGTGAGTAACCTACTGTTTTATCGAGCGCTGACACCGACCGCAACTCCGAAAGACTCTTTACTTTTATTCAAAGAAAATATAGCATTAATCACAGCGAAAGATAATTTTAATTGGCATAAAAATAATTGTGGCATTTTACGTCTTACATTTTTTTCCCTTCGCAACTTCTTGTGTGACTAAAGAGACCATTCCTTTGTACTTTCAACCTTCTTTCTACTACTATTGTCCATGACATCTGCAATCCAGGACTTTCATTTAATGCTCGCTCTTCATGTAAATCTATCCAGTGCCACTTTGTCCCAGCGGTTAGTGCCGATTTTGAAGAGCTTTGTGTCGCGTTTGCAAACATCAGTATACCTCAGCAGTGTATGACCAGCGGATCTCCTACCTTCTGTTAAATCACCACACAGAATGTCTAGTAAAAGCCGTAAATGGTCGGACATGAACGACAGATTTGCCTATTAGCCTATAATTACATTGATAGAATATCTTTACAACTGTACTTCAGTGGAAGCACTACTTGTTAAGTTACTACACTTTATAATATTCTAATGATAGGCATTTAGATTTAGAAGACGAAATTTTCCTGAACATTAATTCATTAAACTCTTGAATCAATAATGCACGGGCACCCGTAGAGGGTTACATGGTAGTGCACTTGCACCCCACTGGAATCTGACTGAATCTACATTTACGTAATAAACAAAACAGATCTGGAAGATGTATTTCATAATTTAAAACAATGGCTAAAATGTGGCTACTCAGAATTCAGAGGCGCGCGCGTACATGGTTGGACATCCATTCCATATGCCTAGGTTCATCTACATATTTCTACTACTACATTAACCAGTGGAAGCACTACTTGATAAGTTGCTACTTAGAAATTAATTGATTTGATGGTGCGAAAAAAATGGATACAATTTGGTTATTCAGATTCCAGGGAGGGGCAAGTGCACCCCCTGCGGGTGCCAATGGACTCCACCTGATGCTCTCTTCGAATCCCCAAGTCCTGTTGTATGTAATGAATAACGAATACTGCTACAGGGGTCTCAGTCTCCATCAATAGATGCATTTCCTCGTAATTGAACTTGAGACCTCTAAATTCCACTGCACAATCCTGGAAACCATTGCTTATTCTAAATGACTTACTTAATTATGCCTTGGAAGACCCTTGGAGGGGTTTTCCTTAATTCCCGTAACCTTTTTGTAATTAGACTTTGGTTTGGGCGGAGAGACCCCCTTTTTTTGGGGGGGGGATTCTTTCTCTCTGGAGAGGAATGATCTCTCCGGCCAGAGCGGATGTTATTTCCTCCGTTTTCACTTTGAGTATCTTTAGTTGGGCTTCTCCCTTTAGAGAATTAATCAACCCCTAACTCAGTAAAGCTTGGTGTGTCTGGTAGGCTTCTCCGAGAAGAATCAGCGTCAGACAATCAATCTCCATTTGCTCTCCCACTACAGCAATCAGCGCCTTGTAGACGAGAAACGGGCTCATCTTTGTCAGGCTTTTCCTCAGTGCACCTGACCACCAGATTTACATCTGGGGCAAGTAT
>JADKLZ010001483.1:18375242-18396982 GCA_021533235.1 Biomphalaria straminea
TACCGTATGTTTGCTAATGAGTGTGTATGTGAGATGGACCTAGATATAAGTTTGCATATAAGTGTGCGTGTGATGGATATCTAAGTTTCTAGATAATTGTGTGGCTTGAGACAAAGACAGTCAAAACGAAACAGAAAGAAGCCTGGTGAAGACACTGAGCACGCAGATCAACTAATTAACAAAACGTAATGGCGGGGCTTCTAGTGGATCAGAACCTCAGGCCAGAAGCCATGCAAATAAACAAGCTGGATTTTTTTACGTTAAATTATTTACACATTTTATTGTTATAATTTATATTACGCACGATTTTTTGTGAAAATAGAAAGTACAGATGTATACAATCTCGCTAATGTTAATGCACCTTTTGTTCCGTCTTTGTTTCTCTTTTTTTTCACCTCTCTCTCCCTCACACTCTCTCTCCTTCTCTCTCTTTTTCTTTCTCTCTCTCTATTTCTCTGTCTCTCGTCCTCTATCCCCACTTTCTATCTATTTTTATCCTCTTAGCAATGATCTAATCGCCTTTCAGACCCTGTGGTCTAAAGGGCAGATGATGTAAAGGTCATCTGAGTCTGTGGCCTACGGTTAACGAGGGTATTATGTGGCTAGCTTAACGACCAACCGCCTTTACTTTTCCCCAACTTACGTCAGTTACCCATTAGAGCTAGGTGAACTCAGAGCCGCCTGAAGATCCCGTAATTAAAAATCCCAGTCTTCACCAGGATTCGAACCCCGGACCCCGGTTCGGTAGCCAAGCGCTTTACCGTGGGAAACTTCTGGACTAAGATTTAATTAGCTTCAAATCTGAAGGCGCTTCCGAAACGTGTAAGCATTTTGTAAATGAAACCTTCAGACATTCTGTTAGATCTTTCAAACGTGTTCTCATGCATTCAGATATACAGACGTGGGTGATCTGAAAAGTCTCTGACCTGACCATAGAATGAGGTTTTCTGTTTCTTCAAATCAATAGAAAGAAATCTTCTTTTAGATCCATACGCTTCTCCCAGAGGTATTCCCCTTCACCAACCTCTAACGATCTAAATTGTTGGTCCATAGAGCAGTGGCGTCGCTAGGGTGGGTGTCACCCGGTGCGGACCGCACCCCCCGCACCTCCCCTAGTGACGCCACTGTCATAGAGCGTCTTTTCTAAACCAAAGATTGCGTTTTATGGACAGAGCTTTGTATCCAATGGTTGGGTCATCACGTTTAAAAACTATTCCTTTGGAATAAAAAAAGTTTACACCTTTTAACTTTAGGACGGAAATGTTCAAACCTCGGGTACATTTTTAAACTGCTGAGTGAAAGAAAATGGAAAAAGAAAAAGAGAGACAGAAATACAGGGAGGAGAGGGAAAATGAGGATGAGGAAAGCAAGAAAGATGTGGAGAGAGAGAGATAAAGAGAGACAGTGAGATAAAGAGACATAAAGAGAGAGAGAGAGTAAAAAAGAGGAGGAAGAAAGGGAGAAAAAAAGAGAGAAATTAGCTAAAAATAGATACTCACCAATTAGTACAGAATTTATTATTTTTTTACCAGCAATGTGTTGTGCTTTTCCATTATTCACTAATCTTGATATTTTTTCTCATTGATTCTACTTTGTATTTAAAAGTTCCATGATCTTTAGTTATTCTATTAACAGCAAGCCCCAAAAGCAGTAAGCCATGACATTTAACTCTGGACATTAGGAGCTTGTTCTTTAAGATCTCAACTTTTCCGCTTTTCTAGCGACCACTTTTATAATTGTAATATTTTTAAAATACTTTTAACAGTTGATAATTCTTTTCCCTTGTTTTCATTCTCAGCCATGCGGGTGCAGATCAAAGAGTTCCGCAACGTGAACGGGAACAAGGAACTCATCCTGAAAAACAAAAGGACATTCTTCAAGGGAGAGAAGCTCTTCAAAAACGCGCGCCAGCTGACGGCGGTGATTGAAGGCGGGGCCAGCTGCACGTGCCAGACCATTAACTCCACAACGGAGCGCTACATGTTGATGGGCATCAAGCGAGACGACAAGATCATCGTCAAGTTCGGGATGCTCTGGAACAAGAAGGACAAAGAGTTCAAAAAAGGGTTCAAGGCCATCCACAAGGGCAACACGTGCGAGGGCATCTTCCGGGAAATGGTTGTGAACGGGGAAACCAAACCCCCTAGCGGCTTGGGAACCACACAGGGCGCTAAGGACACCGGGAAGAAACCAAACAAAAATAAAAAGGGCGGGAAAAACCAGAAACCTCCGAAAAAAGGAAAACAGAACACCAAAAAGAATAAAAAGGGAAACAAGGACAAAGAGAACGAAAAGGAGAAGATAAAAGACAAAAAAGGAAAGAAGGGAAAGGAAAAGGTCAAGACAACCTCGGGAAACACCGCCAACCGAAGAGACACGATGTCCAAAACAGAGCTGGAAGATCGGGCGTTGAGTAATTTCATGAAGGTGGCCAACTGACTACCTGGCCAATCCATTGACGATCTCACGTTTGATCTGATGGGCTCACCCTAAAACCTGCTTCAGAAGTTTCGAAACAATTCTATGAATAGACAAATCTCAACAGTTCTAGAGAAGGAGGGCATTCGTTTAATTTAAAAAAAAGTGAAGAAACGAACTTTGAAGAAATCTGTCAAACGTGTGCAAACAAATATTATGATCAGGAGCTTGCGGAGATGTGCCAGAATGACTTTTGTTTTTGGCAATGCCAAATAATTTTCCAAATAATACAAAGTAAAATATTGGCCAGTCATTTCTGCTTCCTAAAACTGCAGTGATTCCATTGCTGCAGATGTTTTATTTAAATAGTTCCATTTAATCCTCTAAGAAAGAAAGGCATTTAGTTGAGGTCTTATTTGGCAGAAGACTTGTCTGAATAGGAAAACTTCAAGGAATTAAACGGGGTAATAAAAGGTCATCTTATTCGACATGCCTTTGCCCCAGTAGTGACCATGTGAAGGCATTGTCCACACCTTTGTTATGACCTTGGGAAGGCATTGTCCACACCTTTATTATGACATTGGAAAGGTATTGCCCACGTCACGGAAATGACCTTGTGAGGATATTTTCCAAGTCAATGTAAAAACTCTAAGCAGCGACCTTGGAAAGATAATGAAGTTTTGAAAGTATTGACCACGTTTTTTGTACTGACCGATAATTAATGCCAAATGACCTTCAAGGACCGCTTCTAATATGACCTGATCATGATAATAATTGCACTTGATCAAGCTCGTCAATGGATTTGTTCATTCTGAACTGACAAAATATGTTCAACCTCATTTTTTTTTCTTTGTGTTAGAGCGATAAATCTAAACCGGTTTATCAGTGAAGAAAACATTTAGTTTGATATGAACTGAAGAAAGATTGGCTTCTGCCAGACATTTTCACAGACATTCGAGCATACGTCGTGATGACGTGTCTTCGACGTCATGACTGAATGGCCTGGTGACGTCCTGATGACGACCAGTGTTGCTGATTATACATTTTGTTAACTAATAATTTATTGCTGTTTTGTTTGTTTAGCATTTATAAATTAGTATTTATGGTATTTGTGTTGTCTAATGCTACCATCTGTACTGCTATTATGTCCTATTATGTTATGATCTAAACTATAATAATTTACTGATAAATACAATAACTGAAACGGTAACATTAAAAAGCTTTCGTCTGATCCAGACCACCTTTCTTTGTCTTCTCAAAGTTACCAGTCTCAACGAAGATGCTTTCATGTCTTTCAATACTGCAACATATTGAAGAGACCCTCTCTGTTTATTTCTCTCTCTCTCTCTCTCTCTCTATAATTTGTGTGTGTGTGTGTTTCTTAAATTTCTTTTCGCACTCGGGGTGCTTGACTGAAGCCCAAAGAAAATGGTTGGTCTATACATTCATTTGGAGACTTCCAAGTTTTGAGATTTCTTAGACGAATAGAATGCCTCCTCACCTTGCTGCAGGTCACAGCAAACGAGTTTCTTGGCAGTTCACTTTTTTGAAATGATTATATTTTTGTGTATAGTCTAAATTGCCCTAGATGTCTATTTTGTGATTCGCTGTGTTTACTAATCAAATTGTAATTATTTATAAACCTGTATATATTGTTCAGAAGAAGCATCCTAGCAATGTTAAACCTGTGTATCCATTGAATATGTACAAGGACAAACTGTACTTAAAACGTTTGTGGTGTATTGATACTTCGCACGATCGCATTCCCGAAGTTTGTGCTAGGGAATCTAGGCCCGTAAAACTTGCTTTTGTAACAAAAGGTGACTGGCTATCGATTCCTTTTTGTAGAGCATACGAGTAAAGTAAAGGGATAAGACTTTCAAATGCAATTTTAAACATAAACTTATAAACCTATTTATGATCATCTGTCCAATGTTTAACTAGTCGTGAGAGTAACGCATTTCGCGGGTGGATTTTTAAAAAAAAATTTCACTGTAGTTCGAACACAATTCTGTTTTGTTTCACGATGCAATGAGGTGTTCACTATAGGCTCCAGTTCAAATGTCTCACTACATCTCTTTTACAATATATGGATTACTGTAAACAAGTTTTAAAGTTTGACTCGAAACATTTTTTTTTGGTTAAAGACGACTGAATCTTTATGGTGTACTTATGGAGATGTACACCTAGATAAACATTTGATGAATTCAGCAATTAGTTTTGCTAATGATAATATTAGAGCTGGACAAATACATTAATCAGGCATAATTTGACAAGGCATAATTAAAGGCGCTTAGATGTGTATTTCATTGACAAGTATTTTTGTTGTTATTGTTATTCAGTTGTTTTTAATGCTGTTTTTTTTTATTGTTAATCCGTGCGATTGACTTGATCTTTTTGACAACACCTGGGCTGCTCTACATTTGATGACCACCTGGTCGTAGGGTATACGCTCTGGATTGTCATCTCGATTGTTCCGGGTTCGAATCCTGCCTGCCGCTATCCCCGTCTTCCTTTGAGAGGTTTGGGCTAGAATGTAATCTTGAATTCTGAAGGAACACCTGTAACATCTCAACAAATTGACTTCATTATTTCGACAATTCCTATATTGACTTTATCTTTCTACAATACCTGCACAGTTCTAGTATTGACTTAATATTTTCAACAAAACCTGCTTTGCTCGACTCTGTAATGTGTTTGTGATTTGATTTCTTAACTCTCATATTTTCTCGAAACCCAATGTTTTGGTAGTTCCTATATTCTCATTTATTACTACTGTTTAAGTAATGTTCAAATTCTATTGTCTGTGTTCTTCATTGTTACAATGTTTTATTCTTTGTTCACAAAGTGACTAAATATTTGTAAATAAAAGTGTATAGTCTCGTCATGTTTCCTTAGCCTCGCTTTAAATTCTTCATACATTTCGGATTGATTGGGGGGGGGGGGTTCATCTTTTAAAATTAATGCAATAAGCCCCAGTAGTTCAGCATTTAATTCTAGAGAAATACATTAATAGTGTCTTATTTATTTCACTTTATCAGAAAATAATATTTTTGATTAATATTCAGTAATAACAAGACTTACAAACAAAAAAAGCACTGACCTATAAGAGTGTTATACTTACATCATACGTGTACAATGATAGCATAGATCTGTAGATTTGTATAGGTCTTGGTAGCCATATGATGGGGAAATGTATTTTTAATGGATCTTCATATTGACATGTATGTATTAGATTTGTATTAGATTTATAGAGCTCTTTATTCTCATATGTATGGATTTGATTCAAAGTAGGTCTTTCTTGATCTTTATGACATATTTATGTTCACGATGAGGCAAAAAGTTTAATAAATTTCACTTTCTTACGGAATTTCTTTAATGGAAATACAACTATTGAAAATTGCTGACTTCTTTTTATGGCTACCTCTAATGAAAACCAGTATCAATTTAGTATCAATTGTTTGCTGGCTAGTAAAGAGTTAAAGTAATGACAATAAAAAAGAATGACAAAATAGTCTCTCACATACACCTGACACATTAAAGACAAATACTGTAGATAATACCCACTTGTACATACAATACAGACACTGCACATACAAGGCACCAAACGTATTTTCAACTAAATATACATACTGTACATACTATATGCAGGCTACACAGACTGCATATGATAAACTCACTTCACAGACACAACATACACTCCGAAGAGCTACACATTAGACCTCATAGACTTCATAAGCTGCACAGATACTACACGCACATAGCCAATGGTACACACATTGCAAATTCAACACACATATTACAAAAGGTAGAAAACATTTCACATTTCGGCATACACTACACACACTGCACATTGTAGGCCTAATGGCTTACTCACTGCATGCTAAACACAACTATTTTTACTTATGGAACGATCGATATAATTTTTCTCTAAATAAAATATTTTTGGAAGATGTTTAGAGGGAACAAAAGGTTCTGGTCTATTTGGTGAGCGCAGAAGTGACCGAATTACACACCCAGATCTAGGCAACATATATACCTAGATCTTTAAAGTGTATCTTTAACTGTTGCTAAATATTCCAACCAGATTTAGAGGAACAAAAAGAAAGAAGAAGAATAGCTTGCTGACTGCTTCTCTCGTCTGCTGTGATAACGTAGGGGAATTTTTTCGTCTTTTATTATTATGATTTCTTTTTTTTTTTGCCCGTGCATTATTTTCAAGATAAGGAAGACATGTTGAATGGATATACCTGGATCTCCTTGAGGTGGCTGCTGTAGCGGTCTAGACGCTAGATTTGGAAGGATATTTTTAGAAAGCTGTCGAAATATTGGATTGTAAGGAAGAAAAATTTAAACTAATCGGCCTGGGGTTACCCCCCCCCACCACCACCAAACAAAAATTGTGAGGAAGGTGCTATAGAGAAAAAAAAGTAAAAAAAAGAGGGGGGGAGAGGAAAAATCGAGTAGTGAGTTAATATTTTTAAAAAGGCTTGGACCTGCTTTGGTGTTAACGTTAAGCGATTCATGCAGTGGTTATTTTTTTAACGTCATAAGCCGATATGTCTGGGTTGAACTGGGGATAGAAGTTCCACTACAACTGTGTTCATTGGATTAAATTTCTGTTACTTCTGTTCGTAGTGGCTTCTGTCATTGGGGGAAAAAGGCGAAAGAAATTAACGATGTTTACATATTAAAAAAAAAAAAATAAACGAATGCTTGCTGTTTAGGTTTGTAGAGATTTGTAGCGAAAAGAAAGTTCAATGCTTTGTTGGAATAGTAGATTTAGAAGAGATATCGTTAAAGGTAGAATATGCACTAAACAAAGTCAAATAACTATAGAAAAGTAAATTTGATGATGTATTTTTTGAAAAGAGTTTACAGATCAATGTCTCCCATTCTCGTTTGTTTGTATCTAAAATTGTTTTGGAGATTTGGACAGATATTCAATATGTTGTGAATTCAGTCAATAAAACATATCTAGCTCTACTGTTGTAACATTGTCTTGTTTATTTCCTTTTAAAGAAAAAAAATATAGAACTGAAACTAGAGAACACAGGCGCAAGATTTAGAGAGAAAGAGATTGAGAGAAAAAGTGAGAGATAAAGAGGAAAGTGAAAGAGAGAGAAGGAGAAAGAGAGAGAAAGGGCGCGAGATATTTAATTATGATGATCTTATCCAATCAAATGTATTTAAAATGTATCACATTGAAAAAATACAAATAACACGTTTGAGAAAAAAAAAAGAAAAAAACTTCCACTAGTCCAGCAAACAACAGCTTACATGAATGCATCAATTAGAAGAACTGAAAAAGATGGCACTTCCATTGCACAAAGATGACAGAAAATTGGCCACATCAACGCTGCACATGTTAATTTTTTCTTAAGTGTCTGGATAAGGAAACCATGAGCCTAAGTAGATTGACAAGTAGCCTGGTTTGTGTAATATGGCTGCTGATATAAATAAACCTATTATTTCAATAATAATAATATACCTCATTGTAATATCAACCGAGGGGATAATAACAACTGACCTCACAGATACCTTCAAGGGTCTTGGCATTCCTAGGAACATTCTCGTTGCCTGTCAGAGGGCGGTATGCTGCGCCAGAGAAAGAATACTTGTTCTTTTCTAACATAATAATGTGGCTCAATAAATAGGGGAGATAAATCTTAGTTGTCTTTGTGCAAAAAGCATAACGTATGTTATCTAACTTTGATTACTCTCGCGCTTGACTGCAGCAGCTTGACAACAAAATGTTAACGAATTAGAATTATTTCATTGCAGTGCCTGATGGAGTGCAATTTTGACAAGAGTAAAGCATCATAATGTGAGCATTCTGCCAGTACTATAAACTTCAAATCATTGCCCAAATTTACTCACGAATTTTAAATATATGCCATATGTAGATTAATTAATAATGTATGCTTACCCTGGATGTGGCAAAATATGTAGGTCGCAACTGGGGCTGCACAGCCACGGGAAATACTGTATCCCTCACTAATCTTCGGACTCGAAGACAAGCCTTATCATTATTATTATTAATGTATGGAAAAATGGACACGAAAGGTCGATATTCAGCAGTTGTTTTTTGCTGTGTGTGTGTGTGTGTGTATATAACGAATGTGAAAAACGTTGTTTGTGTTTGTATCTATTTGTTATTTTCATAGTACCAACTGCTTCATTGTCACTGCAGTAAAATAAATTTGAACTCACACATTTTAATGTTTTCTCAGGATTTCAAACCAAAAAAACGAATCGAAACACCATTTAACAATCAAATGAATTGTTACTAGTCAATTGAGTAAACAAACAAACAAAATATTTTAAAAAATAGTTTTTTAAAAAACAAGGGTATTTCCTCATGCTTTTTTAAAAATAAAATCCCCGCATTTAAAACTATATTGAAGACTGTTTTTAAACCATTTATTAATGGCAGATCTAAAAGAAAAGGCATCACAGAGTCTAAACGTGCCCACCAGGAACATCCTGGGCGACAAAAAGAAAACTTTAGATCTGTCATGGATAACTCTCTTTCCATACAAATAGCTGCCAGCAAAACATGCACTCAGCTGAAAACAAGGTCTATGACGGAAACAATGTACCATCAGAAAATGATATTTCTGTCTTTTACAGATTCACAATGCACAAGTAGTGACACCTCATTTCCTCTAAGAGAATTGACTACACCAATCATGATAACCCATCGTAGAATAACAAGACATTGTGGAAAATGAAAAGGCTGATAGACTGTCAAAAGTGGCTCAAAAGCATGGAACAACCATACAGACAATAAACTACATCACTCAAGGAACAACCATACAGACAATAAACTACAACACTCTCAAGTCTATATAAGCCAACTATCACAAAATGGAGTCGCTCAACCAGTGGACATCAGGAAGTACTGGCATAGCAAAGCACAAAGAAATGACCACGCCAGACAAACTGGACCGCCAGACAAACTGGATCGCGTTTCCTCCCATGCAGATCACCTTAACATAATATATCCCACTCACCTCTCTGTAGACACTGCACCCACCCTTATGAAACTGATAATCATATTCTATTTTAATCTATTCTAGTCCCACCTTAGGCAGACCTTACCAACACTACAGCCCAACTAGCACTCTGTATGGTAGTGCTGAACAGTTGAAACAAAAAAAAACAGCACACTTTTTGTTCTTTGACAAAGACTGCAAAAGAGCCTACAGTGCAGCAGCAAAAAGCTGGCTAAAAAAGAAGAACTGAGGTAAGGGCTAACATCATTCAGTCACTGCTATATCTTTCAGTGCTGTAAGGTGTATTTCCCCTTAGCTCAGTACTTTTTCTGTACAAAACAAAATTAATTAGTTACAACTAATTGATTACATAATTTGTAAAAAAATTTATTGATTCATGTGTTGTTGTCAACAAGGAATAACTGTGCACAATTTTAACTTGATCCAGCATGGGAAGTGAGAGAAAATACATGTAAAAGATTCAACTCAGACAGAGTTATAAACTTTTCTAAAAATAGATACACTCTCATTCAAACTTATAAGAAAGATGATGCCTATTATAAGCTATCCTGACACAAAAAACTTTTTTTCACCTCAGAACCAGACACAACAGAAGGAGGTAAGTTCAAAGAACTGAAAAATGGGACCAGTAAAATTTACCCTTGTGGAGTGTCACTGGAGAATTCCTAGTCCTTGAAAACTGCATTCCATTGAGAGGCCGAAACAAGACACTAGAAATATCAGCATAGATGAAAGACAAGTAAATATAAAGAATACTTTTTTAAAAAATAATCGGTATGAAAGAAATAATGTGTACATTTATCTAAGGGGACAAAATCTGACATGTTCAAACATATCACTTAATACTGAAGGATTAATTTCCCTTGTTGGTATGGGAAAAAATATCAATTAATTCACTAATTTGATATACCAATTATATTTGCAAGGTCAGGTCAGAAAAGGGAAACTTTAGTTTACAAGTTGGTTAAATAGTAAATTGATTCATCTTTTGCTATGTACAATAAATAATGGTGGAAAGTTTCAACTTGATTCAAGAATGGGTGTGGGAGAAATAACGTGTCAAATTATCTAAGAGGACAAAACCCCACATATTTAGCCAGATTGCTAAACACTGAAGCATTAATTTCTCATGTTAGAGGTGAGGTGTCTGAGTGGTAAAGTGCTTAGCTTTCAAACCGGGGTCCTGGGTTCCAATCCTGGTAAAGACTGGAATTTTTTATTTCAGCATCTTTGAGCGCCCCCCCCAGCTCTAATAGGTACATGACATTAGTTGGGGTAAAGTAAAGGTAGATGGTCATTGTTCTGGCCACATGACACCCTCATTAACCGAGGGCCACAGAAACAGATGAACTTTACATCATCTGCCCTATAGATTGCACAGTCTGAAATGGAAATGCATAAGAAAAAGAAAAATGCAGATGCACAGTATCTCACTAGTGGCAACACTAAGGATAAATAAGGATAACTGCACTTGTGCCTTTTTCATTTTCCAAGAAGTCAAATATCTGTTATCTTTATTGTCAAACTGGTTAATTAGATAAAAGTAGAAGAAATTCCTTTTAAGACCTAATCATCTTCATAACAACACAGAACAACCAGTTTGTGTAGACAATGATTTCATAGGATGCCATGATTTTAAATCACTTTGTCAGGACTCAGTTTTGTCAAGTGCTCTTATAGCATCCATGTTCTATTATGACTAAGCACATAAATAGAAAGTATCATCAGAAGATGTCGGATTCATCAAACTTAAAAGTATACATCATACAAACATCAAAGGTAAAAGATTTTGAAAAGCCTGGCATATGTACAAATCATGTACAAATAAAGACAAACAATCTGGCAAGTGTTTATAAATCATTTTTAATAAAAAAAAAAACATTTTCTTATCTTAAGGTTTTAAGGTTATTGTATATTTAGAATATATTTTGGCTATCACAGTATCAGTGTTGTATCACACACACACAAGTTATACAGATAACAATAGAAACATAGGAGTATGTTGAACAATTCATAGCAGTGTCAAATCAGACGTCAAAAGATTTCATACTACTATAAACATGTGTTGTTTAATTTTGGCACATCTCATTTCATTTTAAATTGAAATTTTTGGTTGGGATCAACAAACTCACCAAAATATTTGGCTGGTAAATCACAGTGAGGTCTATCTTGTACTGGTACTTCTTTGAGGGCAAGATTTCTCTTGGTGCTTCTAGCTGAGTCTGGTTTGAGACCCACTTTGTTGCCTCCAAGTTTCCTGCAATAGAAAAGAAATTGTTTTAGTAAATAGGTAAGTCAAATTATTTGTAGGTGCCAGAAGCATATAATTTGTAGGTTTCATCTACACATAATTTGTAGGTGTCAGTAGCATGTAAGGTGAGAATGAATGCATTTTTTTGTGTTGCTACTGATGTATGAAAAAAAAATATGTTCCTGTGTTTACATATTCTCAGAGCATGAATATTGAACAGTATGTACATTATGTGGTCTGAATGTTTTAAATGTTTTGTATGACATAAGAAGTTTTGTGAGTGGTTAGAGTTGTTAGATGGTTTCTTGGAGTAAAGAAGACTGGCACTTTTTCTAAGCTTTGGATATTTAAGTAAAAAATTTTTATTCTATTTATTTCTATTTAATAAAGTTAATAAAGCCAACTACGTCCTCCAATACTGCTCTCTTTACCAAGAGGCAAGTATAAGACACTGGCCCCCAAACACCCCAATAGAGAGAAAACTATATGGAGAGCTCCCTGATTTGAAAACCACGGCACAGTTTAACTCATATATTGGTCTAGTCATCTGAACGCTCCAACATGACAATGAAAACGAAGAAGAAGACCACTGGCAGACAATGGTTATGCCTATCCTGGAGTGGCAAAACTTGCAAGTCACAGCTGGGGCTGCATAGCTACAGGAAATATTACATTCCTCATTTATTTTCAGACTCAAGGACAATCCTTATTATCATTATTAATCTAAATTGTTATACATTATTTGTCCTTAATACCTAGTTGATAAAGTTTTTCATTTGTGCTCTCATGGCCCAAGGTTGTTGACATATTTTGAAGTTATCTCCAATAACTCTTGACAAAATTGTCCAAATACTCCTGTTGAACTATATATAGATTCTTACAGAAGGCGAAGTCCTAAGACGTTTTTAGAAAATACATTTCAGTGATATACTTACACATTATATTTAGGCAAAGGGGATGCATATGCTTTATTCCTAATAGCCATGATGGACTTCTCAACATCAGTTGGAGGGTGTTTCCTGTCGTAGTCTTCCTTCTGACGTTTCTGTAGGCACAGTGGGCACATCACAACATTGGCAACTAAAATATTGTAATGACAAAAACTAAACACCAGAAACAAGTATAATATCTATCAATGACTCCAAAATATTATAAGTATTCACAGCAATTAAAATGTTTTGTGACCCCATAATTTACAATAAAAGTACAATGTTTTGTTTACTTTTACGAATATTAATAAACACTGCAATATTCTAGAATATTGTTTTGGTTGTGAAAATTAATACCTGCTTTAGCCATAAGCAGTGGGTGGCCAGATTTTTTGGCAGTATCTAAAGGTGTGTCTCCTTTGGCATTACAAAGATCTAAATTGGCATCATGCTGAGCACAACAGTTGAAACAGTCTGCTTTGCCTTCTTGTGCAGCACAGTGGGCAGGAGTATTCCCATCATCTGTGGGAAAAAGAAAAGCAGTTGATCTGCTGAGCAATAAAAGTTATCATAGTAGGTAGGGCATCTTTTTATTAGAAGTATTAAAAGTCAATATTGATTCATCATGTTAGAAATGACTCTTTACTTATTCAAAATGTTTCTATCAAATCGAAAATTGATAGAATACACTACATCTCATGGATCACTAAATAAGTAACTTGAACAGACCTTACCTGGCTTACATAATAAGTTGGATTTTTACAATATAAAAAAAAAGGGAAAACATAAAGTTCCAAACAAAAATAAATCTATTACACAATATCATTTCAAACTAAAACAAGTTGGCTTACTGTCTTGTAAATTGACATCTGCTCTGTTATCAAGTAGCCAGTGTAGTACAGTGAATGCTCCATGACATGAAGCCTGGACAGAAGACCAAAAAGTAATTTTTTTTCCTGGTACCTCTTAAAAAATTTGAAATATTTTGCTAAGAGTTCTTAGTCACTATCTCAAATTGCTATTATTATTATTTGCCAAAGACAGGGGCAGATAATGAAAAGAAAACTTAAATAGACACCCTGCAGACAACAACTTTTTCCAAAATATGAAGGTCACAACTTGGTTTGCAAAGTCATTCAAAATGTTGCACTTATCCTTGATCTTGGGAATTTACTAGACATAAGCTCTATGCCTTTATTTTTTGTGTTCCTTTTGTATTGTGTATCTTACATGGTCCTTTATCATGTTCTGTACACTCTAGTCCAATCTTATCTTCTTATATAATACAGACATTACTTCAAAACAGAAGATGATTATGTCCTACGCATTTTCTCATGCATATTAACCAATCTAAGGACATTTGGAGTATCTGGGAGAAGATTCCTTATTGCCTTAAGGTGCTCAGTAAAAAAACTCAACACACATCAAATAAAAAATACCTAGACTTCTTCAAGATTCCAATTCCCTCTCCAGTTTTAATTTTAATTTTTCCACCATGCTAGATAATAGCAATGTCTTTAAAGATTAAGGATGAGTGCAGTGTTTCACATGACAACGCAAGTTGTGACTTGCGACATATTTTTCTACATCTCATGCAAAGTAATTGTCTTATTGTCTTCTGTGCCTGTCTTCAATAAGGGCTTTTCTTTGGGTCTCAAATGGTGTCTTGCAGCCTTTGTGAGAGCTCTACAACTGTCTCATTCAGAGGCCAACTGCTGACAGCTACTTTTCTCTACGCTAGTGAGGGATAAACGGAGCCTGAATTGATCCTTATAGCGCTTACAGAGGGTACCTCTGTAAAGCCATCCTCCTTTAAGCTCAACAAAGAAGATCGTTGTCATGAATGTGCTTGTTTGGATTGCCTCCCCCTAGTGTTTGTTTACAATGGTTAGCCTGTGTACTAACGTATTTTGTATTGTGATTACTACTATGTGTGTAGTTGTTTGTCAATCTGTGAATTAAAGCTTTGAATGTAACATGGTTTGTTAATATTAAGTATAACAATCGTCTTTGGCATGCGCAATGCTAGATACTACAAAAACTACTATGAAAATCCTGAATGAATCTGAAAAGTCAAACCATGATGAGACAAAGCTGACAGGAATAGGGGTAAATGGGTTAGATTTAAACAACACTACAATAGTCACAGAAAGAAATCTCTATACATAATTCCATCTTACAGTTGGCATGAATTATCCTGGAAAACCAATGTCTTTGTAAAGTTTAAGTACCATCTAAAAAGCATGAACTGAGATGCCTCTAATAATCAAACTTACAAATGTCTTAAACAAAATATAACAAAAAAAATGAAAAAAAATATTTTTTTTTTATTTCTTGTTTTTAAGTAAAAAAAAATAATAAAATAATATAGTGTTTTGTTATTATCAAGTAATATAGTGTTTAGATATCATCAAGTAATATAGTGTTTTGTCATCATCAAATAATATAGTGCTTTGTCACTTACAATATGAGTGCTAGCTTTGCCTGTTCTTTGTTTTGCATCAATACTTGTCCCTTGTTTAATAAGAAACTTTAAACAGCTCAACTTATCAAATTTGGCAGCTGTGTGAGCAGGGAGGTAAGATGACTTGTCTTCTAGAGTTGTGTCACAGTCCCTAGCAACAAGAAATTTCACTGTTTCTAGCCCTGAAGAAAACAAGTCAATATAAATAAGAGGAAGTTCACAAAATAGGTCATAGATGAGTCCTTGACCTTTGACTTAGATGACAAGCCCAGATAGACAAGATTTTTTCAGAATTGTGCAACTCATGTTTATAAACTATTATCGAGGGCTTTTTTTTACATAGAAATAACAAGCAAGCCTATTACTACATCCTTCAATAATTTATCCATTGATGCTTTTGATTTAAGGAACAACACAATCAAACTCTTCAAGGCTGAGTGTGTAGCAAACTTTAATTGCAACAGTTTTAAGGGTCTATCTTGCTGTCAAACTATGACAGCGACATTCATAAAACAAATTCTTATTAAAGAGGGTGGGTAAGAAGGGAAATAATCAATGTAATTACTTAGACATGTCAGTTATCGTACTTATTCCCCTCTAATAATAGCAAGGTTACAAACATAGTTTATGTTGATACACAAATTCAAAATCATATTCCAATGAGGTCCACTCATGCAGGTAAAATGACAGCTTTCAATATTTTTAGCAAAGAATATCAGAAGCTATGAGCTAAAAACTATCACTAACCACAATCCTTTCTCCACCAATACAAAAAGATGATACAAATATAAATCAGAAGGAATTTCTATAACTCAAATAAGAACATAAAACTAAAATGCTATTTAACCTTGGTCAATAATAATAATAGAATAGGAATAAGCCAATAATAGAATACCCATCCTCTGTTTGGGACCCCTCAACTCAAGAAAACATTAAGTAACTGGAACAGACACACAATAGAGCAGTGATATTCATAACAAACGAATATTCATATTTGACTAGAGTAACACCTTTAGTAAAATCACTAAATTTAGAAAGCCTTCAGGACAGAAGATTCAAAAGTAAAACATATATCACTGAACCATAATCTTCAAAGAGAAAAACAAAATTAAATAAAATACTCAGAAAAACACAAAGATAAAGGCACATTCCTCGTTCCATATGCTAGAACAAATTTGTACAAAAGCTCCTTCTTCCCTTAGAGCATGGAATGAGTTGCCTGAGCTATTCAGGAAAACCAGTGACTTGGCAGACTTTAGGTTATTGGTTAATTCGTCTAACTAAATGCATGGAATGTAGGACATAATCATCTTTTTTGAAGTAACGTCTGTAACATATAAGATAAGAAAATAAGAAGATAAAGCTTCTAAAAGTAGACTGTGAGACTTTTATAAGTAGATGATGTAAAGCTTGCAAAAGTAGATGATATAGAGCTTCTGTAAGTAAATCATATAAAACTTCTATAAGTAAATCATATAAAACTTCTATAGGCAGATGATGTAAAACTTCTATAAGTAAATCATATAAAACTTCTATAAGTAGATGATGTAAAACTTCTATAATTTTTATTATAAATTCTATAAGTAGATAATGTAAAGCTTGCATATTATATGTAGATTATAATCCTTAGGCTTTTAAAAGTAGAAAATGTAAAGCTAATTTGCTTCTGAAGGTTTTCAAAGGCCAGCACAATGACTTATCAACTTCTCTTTATTGATGTCTGATAGTCTGTAGTACATCTCTCGTCCGCAAGTCCGGAGTGTCTGTGTCCATTAGAAGTGAATGCATAAACAAACTCTAAGTTTAACCCTTAGTCTTACCCCCTGTCAGACAGGGTGGCGGGAAGGAGGAACTCGACGACCTATTTAGGCAGGTGAAAGAGAGCTTTTGTTTACTTTTGCTGGTATTAGTGTTCCAAGTATGACGCACAACACTAGTAGACAATTTCTGATGGTAGTCTGGTACCCTTAGTAATAAATAGATTCATTGTCACCCTAAAATTCAGTTTAGTAATTACAGCTTTTACCAGGATTTTATCTCAAGACATTCACTTTGGAAGTAAAGTGTTTTACCCTCCACCTTTCCTGAAGTGAAATGTTCTCTTTAAAAATGTTCAAACCAGAAAAAGCAATTATTGAACTCTATTAACAAATAGGTTAGAACTTTGTGATATTAAATAATTATCTGTTGTATTTAAAATTCAAATAGGTCGAGTTTCTCTTTAAAAAGACAGCCATTACAGATTAATTGTATCACAACAAAGATTTTAAAATGACTAAATTTATTTTTAAACAGGATAAATTTTGTACCTCCAAACTGTGCAGCATAATGAAGAGGAGTTTTGCCAGAGAAACACTGACTGTCTAAATCAACTCCGCTGTCAAACAGCAGCTGCAGAATTCCAACAAAATTTCTAGAGGCAGTCAGGTGTACTGGCTGTCTCCCTTTCTTGTCTACAATGGTTAAGCAGGCCCCTTCATGAGAGAGAAACAGAATCATATTGACTACTATATACCCTCTACACTGCACAAACTTTTACTTTTAGTTTTTCTATTACAATTTTTTTTTCCCAAGGACTTGAAAAATTTAAGATGATGCTTAGCAACATGTCATTAAATATTAATGACAGCCGACAAATTTGATTTCTGCTAATGCAAATTAAGAATTCTATATAAGAAAAGATGATTTGAAAAAGTTGGATTGGAAACATTTGAATGAAAGTAAGATGGAACAAGAAAAACATTAAAAATACTTTTTTAAAAGACATTACCTCCCTTCCTTTATACAACTTGCAGAGCGATTGCTTTTCTCTTAATGACTAATCATGTTAGATTAAAAAACAATGGAACAATTTTTTCCCTGTACCATTCTTCCCCTTTCCCCTGACAAAGAATCCAGGTTACCTGAATGTACAGATCTACTACACTTTAGACTATTCTTTATACTTTAGATCTAGACTATGAAGACACTGTGCATTATTTTATTAAATTTATTAAACTCTTGAATCAATAATGTCTTACATTCGGAAATTCAAAAGCGTGATGGTCTTGTAAAAACCGATGGTGGATCTAGAGCTAGATCTAGTTCTCTGGCAAAATCTTAATTTATTTCTTTTTTTGAAGTTCTTATTTTACTAGAGATATTGATAAAAAAAAGAGGTACACAATCTTGGTATAAATTACAGGTTCCTAATTTAGTATGCTACAACTCCTACTTAGTATCCTAACTTATTATCCTTCGATTCCACATTACAATCCTCCTAAAATTTCTGTCTTACTATCCTACAATTTCTAACTTGTATCTCATACAATTCCTAACCTACTATCCAACAGATTCCTCATGTACTACCCTACGATTTCTGACTTTTTATCGAACTTACTATCCAACAGATTCCTCATGTACTACCCTACAATTTCTGACTTTTTATCCAACTTACTATACAATAGATTCCAAACAGTTTCCTTATCTCTTCCTAACCTCATCAATTCCTTACCAATAATGCATCAATCAAACCTTTTTGAATAAGTAGTTTTAGAACTTCTGTTTCTCCATTAAAAGCAGCCAAATGAACAGCTGTCTGGCCACTGTTGTCTTGGAGATTCAAATCACTATCTGTCATGTATTCTGTCAGCAGCTGTGCAGCTTCTAAATGTCCATTAATACAGGCATCATGTAATGGTATCCTTCCTACTCCACTGACTAGACAAGGATTAGCTCCATTCTTCAAGTACAAAAAATAAATTGAAAGCTTATCAAAAAAACTTCATATATATATATATATATATATATATATATATTAATGTTAGTACTTTCAACATTATATTTCAATGCTTACTTTCTCACATTTGTAACTTTTACAAAGACAGTGTCTTTTGTTTATTCTAAGGAGCTAAGGAGGGTCCTGATAGTGTTGTGGGCTAGTGTTGAGCCTTTGAGAATGTCCATAAGGCAGCAGATAGCCATAGTTCTGTCCAAAGGTGCCTCAATGTATGTGAACATTACAAGTTGGGTCCCACCATATAATATATGTAGTGCAGACCCACAATCCTGGACCCACTATATAACACAGCCAGAGGCCGTACATCACTGGGAATTTTCATATTCATAGTCCATGGCAATCATGTAGTGTGTAATGACAGCCTCTCCAGCCAGCCCATGGGACACTGATGAAAACTCTCTCATGGAATGGTATGGCAGTTTTGTTATACTAGGTGATGGGTCTCTTTTGAATTCACTCATGGATATAATTATTGACATGAGGCTACCAAGCTCCTGAGGTAATCTAAAGGGTACCAGTTTTGATTCTGGTAATTAGCCTATCCGCACTTCACCAAATGTTCATTTTCACCAAAGTACCACATTAAGGCCAAGTACAGTGGAATCATCTGAGTCTCAATAAATGTAGGCTATCATTGAGCAGGTGTTGTATGGAGAGATGGTTGACTTTTGGTGCAGTGCAGGCCCAAAATAGATGTGTTATACTGTACTACTATAGTATTATTGAGGTGTGGCACATTTAGGCCTACTATTGTGTAATAAAATGTATTTGCATCTAGTGATACTTATTTAATTAATGTATGTTGTGTATATGATGTCATAATGTTAATTTCATTGTAGGGGCCTAACTATTAGTAATTAATTGTTTTACTCCAATTTTTTTGTAATTTCACATGTGTGAACATCGGAATGAAAATAATTTGTCAGAAGCAAAGAAACTAACATGCTAACACAATAAAACAGACCCCTATCAAATCAACCCAGACAATAATCAAGCAGTTAATCAACAAATTCCATGGCAGTAACATTTTCTGCTCAATGCTTTATATAATAAATTAAAGGGTTGAAGAATGATACCTTTAATAACTCTGCCACAACAGATGTTTGTCCATAAGTAGAAGCCAAAGACAGAGCACTGTGTCCTAATCCCTCACGTACAGCAGCAATATCAGGAGTGATGTGTAGCTCATCAAGTAATTTACACACTGTCTCAGTGTCACCCTGCTCTGTTGCTGTCATGAATATTTCTTGCACTGTAGAATCAAAATGTATGTTTAAAAAGATCAAGTTATGATTAAATAAATATGAGTTTAGGACGATGAAAGCTAAAGGCACATTCCTCGTCTCATATGCTAGGACAAATCTGTACAAATGCTCTTTCTTCCCAAGTGCCATTAGTTGCCTGAGCTAGCCAGGAAAACCAGTGACTTGGCAGAATTTAAGTAATTGGTTAATGACTGAATGTACGTATGGTAATCATCTTCTTTTTTGAAGTAACGTCTGTATTATATAAGAATACATATTGAATCTACATAAAACATGATTGAAACTTTTAAAAAGTTTTTTTTTAATTATAGATTCTAATTTCTAATTACTTCAATGGACCTCCTTCACCAATTGTAAATATACACATTTAGCCGCATCATAATATTGATAAAATTGTGAAAATTATGTATCACGTGACAGCCTTACGTATTGCGTAATTTGTATAGAACATATAGAGAAAATGTTGTTTGTTTACGTTTGGTGAATGAGGTCCATTAGGATTACCGTTTAGCCTTAGCTAGTTTAACGTAAAAATTATTCAATTTCAATTTATAAAATGTACTGAAATTAATTTATTATAATTATATAGAGACTAATTATACAATAATTGAATAAAAATATTCGTTACTGAAATTGGTACAAAGGATAATTTTCTCAATTTCAAAATACATATCCTATTGTAATGAATAGAGGATAAAAGAGCTCCAATACATTTATCTCAGATTTACCATTTTTTTCTTTTTGCGGAATCTCGTTGATAATATTAGATCTAGAAATGTTTTTACTTTTGGCGCTTAAGGTAGTTTTTTGGCGAAAATTTGGCAACGCCATGTTGTTTACATGAGTAACTAAGTTTTAAAAAAATGTTTCGTGAAAAGAAACAAATAAATCTAGGCAAAGATCTACAGCACAGACCTATATATAATATAACTGTCACCTACATTCATTGTCTTCCTTCAGTCGTAGAACGACTATGGTTCATCTCACACACTTCCTCGTGTGGCTGTTGAGCCCTTTTTTGGAGAGACACTCCCGTCCACAAATATCGCAGGTAAAGGTAGTTTTCGCTTCAATGGTAGAGGAGCTGGCCATTTTTCGCATTATCCGTTTTTCTTCAAGAGCTGAGGCCCATGCTCTTTCGCTGTCCATAGCTTTCTTGGTCACTAGCTCTCTCCACCACTGGCGGATCCAGGCGGGGGGCGGTAGGGGCGATCGCCCCCCCCCACTCGGCCGACCCCCCCCCCATATAATGAGCTGTATATGTCGATAATGCGTTTCTGCAGTGAAGTATGCAAGAAAACGCTTTTGGCGTGGGGGCTTCGCCCCGAAATCTACTGAGGAATAATGAGCTGTAGATGTCAGGAGAATGCATTACTGCAGTGAATTATGCAAGAAAACGCTTTTGGCGTGGGGGATTCGCCCCGAAATTTACTGATAAATAATGAGCTGTATATGTCAGGATAATTCGTGTATGCAGTGAAGTATGCTTCGCCCCGAATCCCACTGGCGAAGCTTACATCCCTCCCTCAGACCCCCAGCTTGCCTCATCATGACTGCTTTTTTGTTTTGTTTTTTCCACGAAGGTTAGAAAACACTGCTTTTTTATTCTCGTATAT
>JADKLZ010001483.1:18397082-18410940 GCA_021533235.1 Biomphalaria straminea
CACGTTTATGCATAGGGTTAGGGTTTACTGGGCGTTAGGGTTAGGGTTTAGAAAAAAATCGCCCTACCCCCCACTCCAAAGTTCTGGATCCGCTAGTGCTCTCCACCTTGTGCGGTCTAGAGCTATAATATGTCTTCCCAATGGTCAGTATTGATGTTCATTGATTTGAGGTCTCGTTTTATTACATCTATGTAACAGAGGTGGGGGCGACTAGTTTTTCTTGCTTTGCGTAGGTGGTCCATGATTCACTGTGTACTCATAACGCAGTCACTGTAGTGAGCTTCTGCATGGTTTTCCCAAACTCTTGACCTGAGTCTAGCCAAGGTCGAGGCAGCCTTCCCTATGCGTTTTTTTTTTATATCCTCGTCTAGAGAAAGATCCCAGATAGCAGAATTCATTTACGGCATCCACCTTGTTATCGTCTATTAGGATGGAGGGTGGTGCAGTAGCAGGTGGTCCCATAACATTTGTTTTCTTTGTGCTAATACTAATAGTTAAGCCATATTCTTTACAGGCCTGAGAGAAGCGGGACATTAGTAACTGAAGTTCCTCGTGTGTGTGTGTGTAAAGAGACAATAATATTTAGCAGATTTTAAAGAGGCTGCTGACTAGATCATAGGCCTTTGTCAGGCCGATGAATGCGATGTACAAAGGAGTTCTTTGTTCTCTGCACTTTTCCTGAAGTTGACGGCTGTAGAAAATCATGTCCATTGTGGATCTCTTTGAGCGAAAGCCGCACAGTGATTCTTCATAGACTCGATCAGCACGTTTTTGTAGCCATGGGAGTATCAATCGAGCAAAGACTTGGCATACAATGCTTAGGAGAGAGATTCCCCTGTAGTTGTTGCACTCGCTTCTGTCGCCTTTGTTCTTGTACAGGGTGATGATCATTGCATCCCACAGATCCTGTGGCACAGTACCTTCTTGCCAACATTTGCAAAGCAGTTCATGTAGATGTTGGATTAGTGTAGTTTTGCACTGTTTTAAAAAACTGGGAGGGTAACCATCGCATCCGGGTGCTTTGCGGGCAGCCATGTTGTCTATGGCTTTGTTGAGCTCTAACAGGGTGGGTATTTCGTCTCGCTCGCTCCTAAAACAACTGACATGGACTATACAATGCAGAATAAAGAGACTCGATACACAAAAGTCATTGACGTAAACTTTGATTACAATTATAGGTATAAATTTAGGGTCATATTAATTCTGAAAAGACACGAATATAATGCAGAAAGAAAATAAAAAAAATGCTCTTGAAAAGAAAACAACAATAGATACAATGCATTAAAGAATGCAAGATTTTGAAAAGCAGCCTTAGCAATCTTTGATAGCAAGTCATGTAGAAAGCATTATTATCGGCAATGTCTCGCTTTCAAAGGATCCAGAAATAGTTTATTTGACACTCACAGAAAAAAAAAAGGGTAGGCCCTATTTTTATAAATTAATACTGGCAATTTCAAAATTTGAATGAACTAGAAAATAAAATCAAGCACACAAATACTTTCACAAACGTTAGAGTGTACACCAGATATGTCTCACACCGAACAAATCACTATTATTACAGCCTCTGGTTCTTATATACCTTATGTTGCAATACATGGACATTTTCTGGGGTTTCGCCCCATTACTGATACAACCGAAGAATGACTTTGTGAGGTCGCAATTAGAAAAAAAAATGCGAAGTTAAAATTGGAATGATCTACAAAAATGTATTTAAATTAACAGTCGCTTTTGGTACATGGTTGAGCTCAGTTATCTAGAAAACAAAAAGGTGGGGGTGGGGGCAGCATGTTACAATTTTGCACGCAGGCGGCCACAACCCTCGCGGCGTCCCTGCAGATATATAACCTCAGCTGTTTCTCCTCTTGCAATTTATTTGAATCAAAATATTCTTATAATAATTATAATATTACTTTGAAACTATGTTAATATAATGAAAAATAAAAATTGACCATTAGTTAGCAATTCTGCTTTAAAACTGCATTACAAAAAACAAATTGAGCTCTTCATTAAGCTAACTGCTTCCAATATGGGGATTACTATTGATTACTATTGAATCATATAAGCTATAATCAGGGGCGAAGCTAGGTATTTTGGGGCCCGGGGGACTGACCTCTTTGGGGGCCCCACGCATTTTGACATCATGACATGAGATAATGTATTTAATAAATATATAAGCCTACATTCTTATTGGTACAATATATCAGTAAAATTAACAAGAAATAATCATTAAGAATCATTTAATGAATAATACTGTTGTTTATTGGTGAAATAAATATCGATTCATATCGCTTCACGTCGTTTTTTCTGTGCAGCAAAGGCATCTATAACATCATCAATATCGATACAGTCTAGAATGTGTGACTCCACTGACATTAAAACCACGCTAAGCCTTTTTTTTTTGCGTCACTGTGCTGTTGAGATAGTTTTTGATTAACCTGAGCTTTGAGAATGACATAAGTGGCCCGAGTTAGCAGTATTGCAAGGTTTGAGCAAACATCATTACCACATGAAACCAGCTTCCTCAGTAGGTGGTCCGCAAGAGAAGAAGCTATTTTGCAATTTCCTTGCATCTCGACAAAATAATCTAGCTGTTGGAAAAACTTTCTAAATCAACAATTGAAAGAATGGACACTAGAAGCAGTGCACAGAATCTCCTTCATGCAGTGGACAATTGTAAATTTTTTGCTTATCTGGAATTCTGGTCAAATCTCCTGTGCCAAATCAACATAGTTCAGAAGAAACTACAAAAGTCTGGACTTCTCATACGGGAGTCTGCTGAAGACTTTTAAACCCTATCTTGCTTTCTGCAAAACGGATGAGGAGAAACGGATTAAACTGATCACCCAATCCATCGAAAAAGCAAAAGAAGCTAGTGAATGTTATGGATTTCCTGTAATCAAACTAGCCAGAATAAAGAAAAGACTTGATGGGGAGTATAGGTCTGATGTAGTACTGTCAATAGAACTGCAGTTCAAAAGTGTTGCGACAGAAGTGCCCGAGAGACTTTATAGGAAATTGAAGGACAGATTCAAGAGGCTAGAAAAACATGTGGACACCTTTGGGTTTCATCTTGAACCAAGACACCTCTTGGAGTCTATGGATGATTACACGTTGATGAAAAACTGTTACTCTTTACTGTTTGATGAAATACAGGCAAATCGCTAGTTCAATGATGTCACTGATGCATGAGCACTTTTCATCACTAAACCAAAGCCACAATCACCAATTATCATATTGAGGAAGCTGGCTTCATATGGTAATGATGTGTGCTCAAACTTGCAACCTCCATCCGAATACTTCTAACTCAGGACACTTCCATTGCGTTACAGAAAAGTATTTCTGTGATTGACCCCAAAACATCTTCAGTTGGTCTTTAAGTACAATCACTGGACTGTGACCTTCGTGACTTTTCTTCGGCTTCTTGATTCAATATAGATTTTATAAGCCCTGCTGCTTTTGGTCGAACCCCCCTCCTTTTTTTTTATTATTGTGGCGTCGTAACGCTCTCTCACCCAAGCCTAGAGTTCTAGATTATTTTTTTTGTTGACCTCCACTCTCGACACACAAAATAATATAATATGAACATATATTTAATTTATTTTTTAATCCATTTTGACACACAAAAACGCGTATTCAGCAAATGTCAGCTTCATATGAGAATAGTAGGCTATACGTGGGCTTTAAAAAAAACAACATATTGGATCTATAAATTGCGAATAGCAAATTGTTATCGGTAGGCCTAAATTTAATCATAGTGCGGTTTCGATCATGAAACGTGCTTACAATGTTGTTTGTAAAATGTTTCTTCAGAGCTGAAGATAGTTACTTCCTAGTCCAAACCTCCAGGAAGAAGATGTGAAACGACAGTCCAGCGCGCAAACCGCACGACCAGGCGCACAGAAAGTAGTGACTGGTAGGCCTACACGTTTTTTACCCACACCCATTCTCGGGTCAAGTTGACACTTTAAACAATTATTCATTGGCATAAAAAGGACAGGAATCAATAAAAATTATGTTCGATGTCGAATAAGGGAAATAACTTCTAGATTATTGAAATATAGATAACTGCGAAGTTCTTTCCCTTAGATAATTTTAAAAAGTCATAGTTTCAAAATTTTGCAATAAACTTTATACAGCACGATTAAGCGGCTTTAATCCGAGCTTGCTTTTGATCTATACACAAGGAATCGACAAAGAACCTGCAGGCTTGGTCTTCGTGCTGGCAACTCCAATAACGGCGTGACGTAATCGCCTGGGGTTCAAAAACTGCAGTCTAAGCTAATTATAACATTTCAGGTCAAAGGTGATTTTAAGCTGGTGCAGTCGAACTTAGTCAACCTTGACCTCAGACTTGAAATGCCTATCATGCATTCACAAAATGATCGCCGTTAAATATTTTTTGTTAGAAAATTATGATCTAGATCTAGGTCTAGAGCTAAATTTCGAATTTTAGTAATATTTCATTTTCATTGCAATTATATTAGAGTCTACATTAAATTTAGATCTATGTTTACATTAGATCTACTTAATAAAGTGAAAAAAATAGTCGCATAGTAGATGTAATAAAAACTAAAATAAAATAAAAAAAAGATCTCGAAATTTGAAGTTTATAAAAAGGTTGACATCACCTGATATCAACAAAACCATGGCGGCCCTCATAGACGCCGTCAATCGGTTGTTAGCCTCAGGAGAACATAAGCATATATTGTCTGTCATAAAGGGCTTTCGAAATGGAGCTGTGTAAGTAGAATAGAGTATCAAAATAACGTCTGGACTAGATGTATGCAATCAATCTAAATAACATTTTTTTCAAAGTTTGTCCATACCGCCATACCGGCGAATCACGGTCACGGTGCGTTGAATTTTATTTTTAGTTGAAAATTATTAAATTTGAATTGAATCACTTGACTTGAAGTTGAGAGACTAGACATCTATAAAAAAGCAACCAAAAAAAAACATTATGATTGTCAATCATTGATGAGAGTCACTTCAAGATTGGTATATATTTATATTAGTAAATAAATTTAAATAATAGATCTAAAAATCTAAATATAATAATATAAATATATATAATCTAAGATAGAATCTATCTACTACTTTTTACTACTAGTTATAAGTACTTATAACTAGTACTAGTAGATCTACTACTTACTGTGTACTTACTTTAATTACTACTTGTACTATATTAGTACTACTACTACTAGTCCAGTCAAAGTGACTCAAAGTCAGTCTAGTCATTATCAC
Organism: Biomphalaria straminea; assembly: GCA_021533235.1. Taxonomy (NCBI): domain Eukaryota; kingdom Metazoa; phylum Mollusca; class Gastropoda; family Planorbidae; genus Biomphalaria; species Biomphalaria straminea. The sequence continues at coordinate 18,402,327 of JADKLZ010001483.1, forward strand.
TATAGTTTCCACTAGTCTAAGACTCAAGACTGACTCAGTCACCACTTTTAGTCACCACTCAGTGGTTACTTTCACTGCCCAGGTGAGTTTTCAGTACTTGTAACTGTGCAACAACAACAACAGCTTTGTAGCCATTAAAAATTAATTGGGAACAGGTTTCAATTCATGGTATCACACAGAAGAAACTTCTAAGATCTAGAAATAGAGTTGGCGAAGATCTCATAAATTTTGTTTATTTTAGTTTTAGACCAATAGATCTATTATATATTCTATTTATTATATAATATATATATAATATATAAATATAATGTAATATATATTGTTATGACATGATTAGGATTTAGTTAGATTTTTTTTTCGGGAGTACAGGAAAAGTTTTAATTACTTACAAATGATGTAAAGTTTGGTTAAAAAAGTAGAATGCTATAGAATACAAAAACAACAAGACATCTTCCATTTTGACAGCAAAAAAATTAAAAAGGAATATCCAGATGGCTAGTGACAGGAGACATTGGACGGGTTCCCTTCTTGAGGATCAAAAGTGCTTTCTCGTTTAAACTAGTGTTGACTACATCTATTGATTGTCTGGCATTTCATCTGTGTTTGAAGATTATCTCCTGTTCAGTTCATTGTGTTTATTTGACATGGCAGAAGAGCCCTAACCCTAGCCCATATATATTGTAATGACTTTCTTAACCAGGCCTTCTGTCACTACTGCTCCACAACACAACACATCTAACAAAAAAACTTGACAACAAGACTTTCTAGTAACAAGGTGGCGGTTTATTTACAAATTACATCAACAGCCAATACGATACACAATTGGCTACCTAACTTCAAATGCTTTCTAAACAACATAACTGCCTAACACTACAAGTCTCTCTTCTTAGCTTGTACAGCTACATTTTCAAGACTCGCTCTCTTGCTGCCGTGGACCCAACTGTCCTTGTACACATTGTCTCTCGACCGTAACAGCTTTCAGTCCATCAACACAGCACAGGTCAAGTTCGTGTGCACTAGCTGTCCACTCCTCTGTTTATGAGCCGTTGACCCGTTGATCTGTGTGATTGTCATGGGTGGTGTGTGTCAGTAGGCCACAAACACATTAACTCTTTAGTTCCGCCACTGGAGTTGCTACAATATATATATATACTAGTCTATAAGTCACTATAAGTTAATGTACTTCTATAGACTTATTATTATAAATGTTTATTATGTTATTAATCTTCCGAGTCAAAGACATTGCCATCATTTAATTATTTTATAGTATTTATAGTTCTCTTCTAGATTTAGATTTTAAAAAAAACTAGATTAGTACTAGATTTAAATTTATATACAGCAATAGTGTAATTAATTATTTGTTTTATTTCTTTCCCTCAATAGATATGGAGCTAAGATTCGCTTTCCACATGCACTTGTGATGACATTCCTATTTAGAAATGGCAGGTATAATTATCTTGTTGTTTTTTTAACTAGACTATAAAGTAAAAAAAAAGTAAGTTCCCCTTTCATAAAAGCACATTTTAAATTAATATCAGAAACTGAAGCACAAAGGTTTGAACAAATCCATGGCCAACCCATTCAATATTTTGGTCTAGCACAAAGACCTACATAACAGTGTCCACTAATTAAAGAAAGGATGTAACTATACACGGAGGACCTCTTTAGTGGCATCTTGCTGTCTATCCCTAAGTCTGGCATGTAGTGCAGCTCTGTTGGTAGTATTATAATGCAATAGCTCATTATAGCTGTAGTAATCTTTATGTAGACTCTAGATGAAATGGTAATATTAATATTTTAATAATGTTTAATTTTGCTAAAATATTTTTTTTAAAATAATGTTTAATTTAAATGTTGTGTTGTTCTTGTTGTTGTTTTTTTCTGTCCTGTTCAACAAATGTATGGTGTTCTATAAGGGTTGTAGTTGTAGATATGTTGTTATTTTTGTTCTGTAGCAGTTGACAAAAAGTATGGTGATTTTGACAGCCGTACATGTCTTGGAGTCACCTATATCCCTAGACTAACCTGGAAAAAGTAAATAGATAAAACACAGAGTAAAGGCATCCAGAGACCATCTCTCTTGAAAAAATTATTTGGCACAGATTGGAGAGAAAATCACAACATCCTGAAAAAGACCTATACCAGTTACGTAAGACCTGTACTAGAATATGGTGCTCAGCAGCCCAAACAAACCTAAGAAAGATAGACAAGGTTCAAAATATAGGTCTAAGGATAATGACAGGACCAATCAAAACAACTCCCATAAGAGTTATGAAGGAAACCGCTGCCCTGATCTCTCTGGATGAAAGAAGAGAAATAAAAATCCTTTCCTAATTCACTAAATTGAAAACCTTGGAGAGGCACCCACTCAGAACAAAAAATCCACAAAACTGGCACTAAAAACCATCTCAAAAAGACCAATTTCATACAGGAATCTGTAAACCTAAAAAAGAAACACCAACTTGAAAAAATAACTCTGGAATCCTCGATACACCATAATGAATCTCCACTCTGGAACAAAAGCCCTCTTCCTACTATAATGGACCATATTGAAAGCATAAAAAGAACATTTGACTACAGACCAACAAAGCTCAAAGAAATAGTGAACGGTTTTCTTCAAACCAATTATCCTAGCAATCAGTGGATCAGAGTTTACACCGATGGATCATCCCATAAAGCCACCACAAATGGAGGAGCTGGAATACTCATTAAATGGCCAGATGGAGAAAAACTAGAAAAATCAATTTCAACTGGAGAGCTCTCTGACAGCCATAGAGCAGAAAGGGAAGCACTAACACTAGCTGCTACCATGCTAGCAAATCATCCTAGTTCCCCACACAATCAGATTGTCTTTCTAACCGATGCAAAAACAACCCTCCAGAGCCTGCAAAACTCTGACTCCTCTTATATTAAAAACCTCAGAACAGCACTTACAAAGATCAACAACAACAGCAAAAAAACTGTTTTTCAATGGGTACCAGCTCATATATGAGAAGGCTGACACACTTGCCAAGAGTGGGAGAACTAACTCACAAATAAACTCTGCACTCTATCTAGAAGAAATGAAGAAATTATTTGTAAACAAAATAAATGAGAAATGGGCGAGCTCTCATCCAAATCACAAGAAAGAGGATATTTATTATAAGCTATCCCGACAAGATCGTCTAATCTTTCGACTCAGGACCGTACTCAACAGAATGCGACAACATATATTATTATATACCGGAAGCTCAAAAATGGAATCAATGAAATCTGCCCATGTGGAGTGTCACCAGAGAATGCCGACCATGTCTTCCAATACTGCTCTTTTACCAAGAGGCCCATATAAGACACTGGCCCCAAAACACCCCAATAGAAAGAAAACTATATGGAGAGCTCCCTGATTTGGAAACCACTGTGCAGTTCATCTCATATAGTGGTCTAGTCAACTGAAGGCTCCAACATAACAATGAGAACGAAGAAGAAGAAGAAGAAGAAAATGTATGTAGAGAAAATGAGGATTAGCCATGACAGTTAATAATAAGAAGCTCAGATTACCTTTTAAGAAGCTTATAATTTAGGCCAATCAAAAACTAAGCTGATCAATAAAAAAAATTTGAACTGTTTGGGAAGCTTCTAATCTGATCAATAATAAATGACAAAGTAAACATCTCAACCAGATGTGAGAAACCAAGCTCTTAATACCTTTGGACCTCAAGAATGCAAAAGTAATTGACTGGTTTGAGGCAAATCTTACACAACTTGAACCATAGCCCTTGATACAAAATTTCTAATCATGAACAAAATTTCACTTAAAATAATTCTGGAGGGATACCTACAACAAAATCTTTTAAAGTTTGTAAACTCAAATTCTAGACCTACCCTTTTATCCAAATCAATAAAAAAAATTACAGATCAAACCAAGCAGCTAGAATGATGGAAGATCAATTGTATGGCAAGCATAGGATCTATCCACTTGGAGGGCAAGTGTAAAGAAGAAGTGGGGAAAAGTCACAGTGTATGGTAGTTACAAATGCCTAACCCCTAACCATGGATGTTTGTCAAGACTTTGCCTCTATAGTCACATGAAAAGTTGCAAAGTATTTTTACTTTTGTGATCTTTAGGATGCCTCTAACTCTACCCAGCTCTTATGTATACCTGACATTTGTTGCAAAAAAGTAAAGGCAGTTGGTCATTGTGCTGGCTACATTTAGCCTCTTCTCTATTTTTATTTAGGACTTCCATATACCTAAACTGCTGTTGGGATTACACAAACAAGGAACTTGTAATTTTTCCCTTATATTTTTAGCAGCCCCCTAATGTTTTGTGCAGTCTGTTTTTCTGTCTGTCCTGATTAGATCAAAGAAACTAGAAAAGATATTGAAAATCTGAATCATGATGTTTTAGACCTTTTAAATTAAGTGTATTCTCTTGTATAAACTGTTACATTTGAAAAAAAAAAATGTTAAATGTGTTTTTGAAATGAAAAAATGTATTTAGTATGGTATGGTATGTATTAAAGTCAGTCAAATTAAAATTAAAACAAAATTTAATAAACAGTGTTTCATATTATGCACTGCAGTGCAATTTATTACAGTACAAACAATTTAACTACAAGTTTCTTCCTTGTGATCTTGAATGAGAGATTAGCATTTTAGAAAACAATCATATAATCATTCAATAACATCAGATAATCCATGTTCACATTGAACCATATCTTCTCTATCATCAATTCATTGAATGCACAGGGTTATTAGCAAAGTAATTATAAGATTAATATATGCTCATAGTTGCATATTAAGTGGTATCATGCAATCAGTCAGCCTTACAATATAATAATATCGTTTAAATTTTCTACTTACACATCTTCTTTTTTACATTGTCAGAGATAATGTGGTTATTGATAGTTTGTAGTTCATAGCTTCTGATATTCTTGCTAAGAATATTGCCTGTGAGTTCACATTGATACATTGATTTCCCACACAAACTATCTTTGTAACCTGGTTGTTTGTTGTTGGTTTTTTTTTATTATTTATCTATTTAAAAACTAGGTCAAGAGTTTGGGAAAACCAGAAGCTCACTTCAGTGACCAAAATGGAAGTCTACAAGGCATGCGTTATGAGTACATTACTTTATGGCAGTAAATCATGGACCACCTACGCAAAGGAAGAGAGAATACTAAACTCATTCCATTTGCGATTTCTTCGTAGGATCTAGAAATTCACATGGAAAGAAAAAGTGTGCAATACTGTGATCCTTGCACGAAGAGGTATTCCCAGCATCTTTACAGCCCTCAGACATGTTCGCCGGATGGAGGACAATCGCATACCAAAATTCATCCTTAACAGACAACTCGTGACTGGCTCGATAAAAACTGGTCGCCCCCACCTCCGTTACATAGATATAATAAAACGATACCTCAAATCAGTGAACATAATTACTGACCATTGGGAAGACATAGCTCTAGACCGCACCAGATGGAGGGAGATGGTGACCAAGAAAGCTATGGACAGCAAAAGAGCATGCGCCTTAGCTCTGGAAGAAAAACAGACAATGCGAGACATTGGCCAGCTCCTCTACCACTGAAGCAAAAACCACCTTAACCTGTGATATTTGTAGACGGGAGTGTCTCTCCAAAAAAGGGCTCCACAGCCACAAGAGGAAGTGTGCGAGATGAACCATAGTCATTCTACGACTGAAGGATGCCAATGATCTATTTAAAATTATAATAATTTGATTGTTATTGTTTTAATGGTTGCATTATTAATTACATACATTGATTAGCTATTGTTATTTTTAAATAATCTTTTTTTTTGTTTTGTTTGTTTCAGTCTCAAGGATAAAATCTTAGCAATCTTTGAAGCCACTTACACACATTCAAGGAATCTGGCATTATTTGTGTTTGCTTTTAAAGGTTTAACCTCCACACTGTCATGGGGTGAGTCCAAGTCCCATCAGCTTCATGCATTTCTCTCAGCTTTTTGTGCTGGCTTTGTGATTTTTGGCAAATACAACAAGGTGAATGAACAGGTAAGTCTTTATCCTGCTCTCAGCATAACCTAAATAAAGATGTGATGAAAAGCTAAACCTGGATCAGTAATATTTTCAACCTAAATAAGGTAGTTAATTGTAATATGAAGATTATTAAGACTTGCTCCACATATACTGTACCTTCCCAATAGAAAATGAACGTTAAAATCATGGTTCACACTTTTCCATTTTTTCAATAATATTCATTGTTTCTTATTAGTGAAAGAGTTTGGCCTCTTATTTATTTATTACTGAAGAACTAGGGAAAATATATTTGTATAAATAGCACTTATAAATAATATTTTAAAAATCATGCAGTATACTTAATTTTTTTTTCTTATTCATTGTTTAATTGTGCTGTTAAGGCTTTGGTTTTAAGCCCTCATTTCATCAAATATATAAATAGGATTATGTAGAATGCTTTTTGATATTTTTTTACATGTTATTATTGCATTTATAGTGTCCCCACTTCAACTTAACATTCTTAATGAGAAATATTATATTATATTGTAAATCTGGGTGTGTACTTACCTATAGCCCCTCTATTGGATGTGGAGGATGTAATATTATAACATTATTTTGCGCATGATGTAATGATCAAAGGCCAAGGTGTGGTGAAAGTTGTGGAAATCATTTAAGAGATTAGATTAGAATACGTATGACCATGCCGCTGATAACTTATCATCAATGTCCAAGGTGTGGTAGAAGTAGTGGAATTGATTTAAGAGATGAGAATGATTAGAATACTTATGATCATGCTGCTGATAACTCCTGACGACCATTTTTCAATCTCTCTTTCTTGAAAATGGGTGCATCATTTTTAACCTTGAAATTAGGTTTCATTTATTTTCTAATAAAGGATGACTTCACCCATCCTCAGGATATCATGTCACCTGTATAAGTTGATGTTTTTTTTTAAACATTAAAGTTGTAAATTGTGCTACAGGCAAAGAGAATTTCAAAACATTGTTAAGTAATATGAATTTATGGATCGTTTTCTGTACTTACAATCAATAGCCTATCTATCTTATCTTACCTATCTTATATAGATGAACACAAACACTTTTTTTTAAACCTCTATATTTATACATATTAATTTGTATAGTTTTAAATGGCATTTAATTTTATTCTTATCATATGTGTCACACTTTTTGTCATGTAAATAAAAATGAAAAGGCTTTATTAAATAATTGCTTATTTCATGATTTTTCCAATGACTATTTGTTAGATAAAATGATCAGATGATGAAAACAGGGGATGAAATGATGGGGGGTGAAAGGACTGGGAACCATTATAATGTTAATATTTCTTTTTTAGACCATGCGGTCTATAGGGCAGATGATGTAAAGGTCATCTGTTTCTGTGGCCCACAGTTGACATGGGTGTCATGTGGCCAGCATATCAACCAACTACCTTTACTTTTCCCCTACCATTGTTAAGTAGCAGTACCCTTTAGAATTGGGTTGTGAAATTAAAAGTCCCCGTCTTCACCAGGATTTGAACCTGAGACCTCCAAGTTCAGAAACCAAGCACTTTACCACTCAGCATTTAATCTTCAGCATAACTCATTAGGCTAGTGTGAATTTGAATATATTATTCATTAAAAGTGACATGGCTATTGGTATTAAAAAATTTTTAACATAAAAAAACTTTTTTTTAAATCAATCTCTGACATAGAGTAACCCAACAGGTCACTTTTGGTTGTTGCTCTACAGGGTGGGTCTAAAATATTTATACCTTCTCCTGTCAGCTCTGCCACTGTACATTTATGTACCTTGTCCATAGTTCATGTATTTAGTCTTAGAGAAACATTGGCAGCACTAAAACCGTGGTTAAAACTTCTTAAGTTATCAGTACTAAACTACTGGGAGACATGAGTGTCTATTTCTAGCTTACTCAGTGCTTCTTATTCTTTAAAAAAAAACACACATTATAAAGACAGCAGCGAAAACATTTTTTAATCTAAACACTCACATTTATGCTTAATGATCAATAATGTTCTGGTGCTGGTTGAGTCTTCCAATTAGTTTGTACTGTTGACTGATGAAATACTGCAGGTTGAGTCTTCCAATTAGTTTGTACTGTTGACTGATGAAATACTGCAGGTATAGAAGTGTGACTCGGTTACAGATCACCTCAAAGTAATCCTCAAAGTAAAAAAAGCTGACCAAGTAGATTAAGACAGTTACGAAGATGATGCTAAGATTTATTCTTTTGAACAGCCGTAAGTTTTTATGTCTTCTGTTGATAGCTAGTTATTGTCTTTATCAAGTCTAGTTCCTAACTGGCTAGGTGTTGTCTCCATCAAGTCTAGTTCCCAAATGTCTGCCTGGTCGTGCGGCTTGTGCACTGAACTATCATTCCTATTTATCTATGGTCCCAGGTTCAAACTCTGCCTGCTCCCATCCCCCGTCATCCTGTGGGAGGTTTGGACTATGAAGTAATTATCTTCAACTCTGAAGGAACATGTTAAACATTTTACAACATGTCTAGGTGTTGCCTTTATTGTCTAGTTCCGCTAGGTGTTGTATCTAACTGGCTAGGTGTTGTTTCCATCAAGTCTAGTTCCTAACTGGCTAAATGTTGTCTTTATAAAGTCTAGTT
>JADKLZ010001483.1:18429490-18452985 GCA_021533235.1 Biomphalaria straminea
CGGCAAAACACAGGGAGGAATGGAGACAGACGGTCGATGAGTTTTGCCTGGTGCCCCAACGGTCCAACCACAGCCAACGGGATCACGGAGGTCACGGTCCAACAGACTAAGGGAAATGTAAAACTAAAAGGTAAATGTAAAAAGACTAGAGACGGGCAGGTAACTCTGATTATTTTGTCACCTGGCCATTTTTTAGCTTGCCAATTTGGCATATATTGAATATATTGATCTGGTTCAAGCTAAGAAAGATCATGGCGGCATGTATGAATTCTGCTATTCAGTCGCTAATCCTACGTTTACACGAAATAAATGCAGTTAAATTTGGAGATTTTAAGTTGAAAAGTGGGATACAATCCCCTGTTTATTTTGACCTCAGAGTCATAATATCTTATCCAGATGTTATGGTAATGACTCAGTGACATAGACTAGATGAGTAGATCTAGGTAATCTACTATCTAGGAATACTAATACCACTAATAGGATTAGGATCTACTAGATCTAGTACTACTACTTTTAGTACTTACATTACACTTACAGTACTAGAGAGACGAGTAGAGTCTACAGTCTAGTAATAATTATTAATAATAAATAAAATAATTATTATTTATACTTAACCCTCTTAAGACGGAGCATTTTAGCATGTGTCTTGTGCCAAAAAGGCTTAAAAGGAGCCCTATTTCCAGCCTTAACACTTCTCTTACAAAAAAATTATAATAAATATAAAATAAACTTTGAATTAGATCTACTTTACAAACACAAAACTATATCTATGTATATATTATTGAAGGGATATGAATGATTCAATGAACTAGATCTAATTTAATCTTATGGAAGTCATGGAATTTATAATTTATCTGAAAAATTAACATTTATTAAAATAAAGCAAGCTAATTTCATTGGCATAATGGACCTCATTCTGGTCATTCACCAAACGTAAACAAACAACATTTTCTCTTATAAGTTCTATACAAATTACGCAATATGTAGGGAGGTGAAATAAAAAACTTATCTTTAAAAAAATTTTTTTTTGTTAATACATCATCAAAATACTTTAAAAGAACTTTCCAATGGTGTATAAATTATGACTGTATGTTTAACAGAAAGTTATGATTTTTTTTGTGACGTTTTGGTCTAGCATTGGTAGACACGGACAAACAGAGACGAACCCTCTCTCTCGCTCAGCTCGCCTCAAATGACGTGACACACCCCCAGTTGGCCCCAGCTGAAAAAGTTAAAATGTAGGAATTGAGTTTCATAGAGGATAAATCTACTTATTAAATTTAAGAAATTTAATTGTAGATCTAGTATTCGTACTAAATTTCTAGCTCAAATCGAATTTAATTTATATTTATTATATTTACTTGTTTAAAATGTAAATATTGATGAAATAAACAAATTATCAGAGGTCTAGATCTACACGAAATGTCAAAGAGGTGTGGACAAAATGACGGCGCTGTGATTGCAGAAAATAACAAAATATTAAAAAATTGGGATCAAAATCGCCTGAAACAATTTTTTTTTCAAATGCGCTTTAAAATTCATGCGCTCGCAAAAGTAAACTAAAAACTATTTGAATATATCCAGAATATTAGGCCTTATATGGCATGAAGTGGTTTTATTTTTGGGGTGAAATTTTCTTATCAAAAAGTTTCGAAAACCGATAAATCCCATAGCCCACAATGCTATCCGTAAATTAAGAAAATAAAATGTTGCGCTCATGATATCGCGATAAAACTTGGTAGAATTATAGCCAGGCATGATACCTACCATGGAAAAAAATTTCAATCATCTGAGGATTTCCTGGACCCTGTATTGCTAAAAACAAAAAAGGGGTATTTTCGATAATAAATTTATATATAAAAATAATAAATAACTTTAAAAAAAAATCACATTTCAGCATTAGTTAGGTCATTGTCTAAAGTAATCGTTAACACAAGTTTAAAAGTTCTCACGTTTCATTCATAAAGGTAATAAATTTTCAAGTGCGGCCTATGTAAAAAAAAAAGTCAAACACGCAATCTTAACCCTTTGAACCCTCGCAGTGCCCTGCCCTTAGTTTCCTATTCCCCTGGGCTCCTGGGGGAAAATTATGCTTTACAAGCATGCTCCAAAACAAACTAATGGTGTAACATTTGTAAATGAACTGTTTTATTTGGAGAGAAATTTATTAGAATATTTATCTCCTTCATTCTTTCTTGGTATGCCAGTCTTCTCAGCATGTAGACCCCTTATTTCTTTGATGGACCTGGTGATGGTAGAGATGTAGATCTATTGTTTTTATTTACTCTAACTGTACCATTTTTATCTAGATCTAGATCGAGTCAATCTCCATTTCCCAATCATTAGTATCATTGTAATCATTTTCTAGATCTAGATCTAGTTCATTTCTAAGAATCATTGAGGATATAGTCCCCCCCACTTCATGCAAAGTTTATTTATTTGGATTAGACTATGAGCACCTGAATCAATAAATTGTCTTTTTTTAATTTTTTTTTTGTACATCAATTTACCATTTAAAAATACAAAACTTATGGGTTCGAGATTATTGTCATTTACCATAAGCCAAATAGTCCTTCATGGCGTGTTTTTTTCTTTAGATTTTCAATTACGGACTTTAGGTTTAAGGTAAGGTGCTCGAGACCGATATATCGGGCTGGCGGGGCGTAGGGTTTTTACGCGCAGACCGATAAATCGGGCTGGCGGGTTCAAAAGGTTAACTTTATCGGTCATTGTTAACTTCCGCATTTCCTGGTTACGTCAGCTCCCTACAATATGTAGGGTTGTCACGTGATACGTAATTTTCATTATTTATCAATATTATGACGTGGCTAAATTTGTTTATTTACAATTGGTGAATGAGGCTCATTTTATCATTTTATGCGCATGAAATTCCAAAAAAGTTTTTTTTCAAAACAGAAGAGAATTATAAAAGTTAGAGTTAGAGTTTTTTAAGAAGTTTTAAGCTTGAATAAGCCCTAATACACATTATTTTACTACTTTTCCCCCCCCCCCCCCCCGTACCATGGAAAAAAACACCTTCGCCTTCATTATTGTCACAGTGACAGTCACCCATTTATGACCCAGGGATCGTTTTTTTAGCTGTTTGTTGCGCAAAAAGTTTGTATCCTATTGTCTCCCTGACAAATGTTTAAACTAAATTAATAGTAAAAAAAGAGCATAAAACAGCCTATTGGGTGCTAACCCCTTGGTTCTCAAATGGGTCTTCTCTATCCAGCTACCCACCCTTACCTCTAGACCTTGTTACCAAGAAGAGACATTGTCAACAAATACTAAATCTAGATCTAGTATCAGTGTAAACTTAGATCTAAAGCTTTCCTCAATACTGCCCTTATTTTTATTAATGCTAGCATATTTTAAATAAAATCAGAGTGAGTGAGTTTGCTTTCATCAATATCAACGGCGTACATGTTCGAATTTTCACCTCTCACTAGCCTACTTCAAAAAATTTAAAAAATAATTATCGCGTTAAAACAGCGAAGGAAGCCGCCATTACAGTCTATTAATGTGTTAAAAATAGTATGAACTAATCTGATTGGCTGATACAAACACAGGCTAGCCAATCCTATGGTTGGAAACATCACGGCCGATAGATCGTCCAGATCGTCTTTTTTGCCAAATAGCGTTGGGCCGATAGATCGGCCGCGTCATCTTAAGAGGGTTTTATATTTAATATAATTATAATGATAATCATCATAATTGACATAATCATGATCATAACATACATAATGATGATAATAATAATTATTGTCATAATTATTAAATATTAAAATTATTATTATATTTTATTAGATCTAGATCTAGTTTAATAATAGTACTAATAGTAATAGTAGCATAATTAGAAAAATAGATTTGACCTAATAATAATTATAATTTTAAATTATAGATCTAGATTATATAGATCTATTTATTTATAATTATTTTAAATTAATAAAATGTAATAATAGGCTTAAAATTTAAATCTTATTAATCAGTCATATTATTCATCATATAATGGAATCCCCATATATAGATCTAAGCCATATTGATGAAACTATCAAACAAATAACAAAGTTTACAAAGCATATGCATTAGGGTTTATGAGAGGAAATGATCAAATAAGAACATAAAACTGTTAAAATGTTATTTAACCTTGGTTCTATTAGGCCAATAATAGAATATAATATGCATCCTCTTTTGGGACCCCTCAACTCAAGAAAACATTAAGAAACTAAACTGGAACAGACACAAAATAGAGCAGTGAGATTCATAACAAACAAATATTCATATTTGACTAGAGAAACACCTTTAGTAAAATCACTAAATTTAGAAAGCCTTCAGTTTAGAAGACTTAAAAGTTAAGTAGCAATTATACAAACAACACTGTGCCATATTCAAATCCAAAAACAAAATTTAATAAAATATTCAGACACAAAGATAAAGGCACATTCCTTGTCCCATATGCTAAGACAAATTTGTACAAAAGCTCCTTCTTCCCTAGCTCTATTACTCTATTAGAGCATGGAGTGGGTTGCCTGAGCTTGCCAGGAAAACCAGTGACTTGGCAGAATTATCATTATAGCTTTTATATTGTGCTACTTTCATGCTTATAGCATGCTCAGAGTGCTTTGGTCCAATCTCATTTGTGGACCAGTGGGGGGGAGGGGGTATTTAGGAGTTGGTTTCCCGTGCTGCCTTTGGGCGCTCAGTAAACACAACTTTGCCCGAGTCGAGTGTCGAACCTCGAGCCCCCTTCCAGGTAGCCAAGCTCAAACCGCAATTAGCCTCTCGACCATGCTTCCCAATTTAAGTCATTGGTTAATATTCATGACTGAATGCATGACGTGTAGGACGTAATCATCTTCTTTTTTGAAGTAACATCTGTATTGTATAAGATAAGAAGATAAAGTTAAAGCTTGATTATCTGTAGATATACCTATTTTATTTTTAATCTTAGATCTGAATAGAATTCCAAAAATTCAAGATATTATATTTTCGATGATCTTTGACTACCCCTGGCTTAATATCATTCGAACCTGCAGGCTGAAAATCCCTGATCTAGATTCTGTCTAGATTATTGTAGATCTACTTTTATGATCTTGACTCTTCAAGAATAAAAATAATGAAGTCTAATTAGAATTTAGAACCATAATATACATACTTATTATAATATATATGTTTATTCTAGATTCTACTATAGTACTAGAGATGTAGATTCTGTCTAATATATTTCTTTTTTTTAAATTGAAATACAGGTAAATGTTGCTAATCTTTTGTGGGAAAAAGTAGCACATTGCAACTACCAATCTGTATGTGGCGTGCCATACACAGCACTCCCATTTGCTACTGTGAGTATTCAAATTTTACATTCTTAACAAGAATTGGGCTGTAACTAACGCTCCTCTTGCCATTTATGCCTTAGACCTACTGTTGTAGTTTCAACATTTTACATGTTACAAAAAGAAGCTTGAGATGATTTCCTTTTGTGATGTGCTCGATTTCAAGAAAAAAAAAGAACATTAAATTTTGTATATTTTTTAATATAGTCTTTTTTGTTATTTAACCTTCAACATTTTTTATAGATCATATCAGCAGAGCGCCATGTCCCAATGCTTATTCGCAGAAAAGAAGCCAAAAGTTACGGCACAAAAAAATTAATAGAAGGCAAATATGAGGATGGTGATGTTTGTCTTATTATAGAGGATGTTGTTTCCAGTGGATTAAGTATCATGGAGACTGCTGAGGTAATTTAGCATGTTATCTTTCCTATTTTATTGGTTTATGATTAAATGTGTTGAAAATTTCTATTAATGCTTTTTTTTTTTTTGCCTTTTTTTTCTCCCTTTTTTTGGAAGGCCTTAAGCAATGAAGGTGTAATTGTCAAAGATGCAGTAGTGTTATTAAACAGGGAGCAAGGTGGCTATGAAAAACTCAAAAAGGCTGGCATAGAACTACATAGGTACATTTTAGTCTCTAAAGTTGTTTTTTTTTTTAAATATATTATTAGCATTCTTAAAGACTTGTATTTCCTTTCTCTTAAATTATGTCTTGAAGTTTTCCACTCAACTTTGGGTTCTTCAAATTTCTTTAACTAAGTAAAAACATTTTAATTTGTACAAATAGTAATTTAATTGCATTGCAATTAACGTCTAGTTTGTAAGTCAACAGAGAAAGATGGCTTCTGACCACAGGTTGAAAACTGCTGGCTTTTTGCATCTTCTATTGTTTCTATAATTTTTGGAATACACTTGTATTTACTTTAACTCAAAGAACACTTCATTTATTTATGTGTAGTTTACAGACTGACTAATGTAACCTTTGTTTATTAACAGTGTATTCACCATCACTGATGTTCTCACTGTCCTGAAAGATGCTGACAAAATGTCTGCTGAGACAGTTGATAGGGTTACAAATTATATCACCCAAAACAGATTCAACCCTGGTCAAGCTATTCAGAAAGTAAAGTAACTATTGGTTTTAATTGATTAATACTATTCTTTTAATCTATGGCTTGATAGTTGTCTAGGAGGTCATTTCTTTGAGCATAGATCAATGGTCTGTAGATTCTATCCATATTGGAATTAAGAGCATGTTATAAAGTTTTAAGATGTAACACCACTGTGATACTCATGCTTAAACACTAAGCCAATTAAAACCACTTTTACTGACAAATGAAGGTGGACAACTTTACTGACAATTAACCAGAGTGCTGTGAGGATGAGCTGAACAGTCTAGTTAGACAAAAATCTCAAAGCTTAAACTGCTTTGTGGTTCTATGCCTAAGTTAGATGTGCTGTAAGCAATGGGGCTATCAACTAAATTGGTAGCAAATGTATTACCTTTAAAAGATATGAGGGGGCCTGTTATATAGGATTCCTTTATCTACTGCCCTTGACATGTGTCCTGAAAAGGAATCCTTTGGGCACATCACTTGTCTTTCAAGACTCAAAGCCTTAAAAATAGCATAACATTTTAAACTTTGACCTAAAACAAAAGTGTATTAGTTGGCTATTTAATAAGGCTGAAAGTTTCTCATTTAATTTAATTATGTAAATATACTATAGAAGCTGATCCAACACAAATTGAATCTAGTTGACAACAATTAGTTTATGTGCTGTCAAGTTCTATAAAACACTACTTGCTTTCTAACCTTGTTTGACCCAAACTGCATTAGCTCAACATCCCAATGTCTCAAATAATTCTATATTGAGCCCTAATGATTGAGTTCCCATAAAGTGTAATATTTGGCCTTTTTCTGTGAGTTAATGCTGTTCTGCAAGATTTAGTATTAATATAAATAGCAGTACCATTATATGGAATCACATCATGAAGAAGTTTTATTTAGCTATCTGATTTACCAAGGTATTGGAGAGAACAAAAGTTTCATTACCCTAATTTGAAATAAATTTCCGTTCAAAACATACATAACATTACTTTTAACAAATACAAAATCTGTACTGGTATATATGTATATATAAACATCTTCATGTGCAACTGTGTTACCCTTATATGATTTGTTGATATTTAGACCTTAGCCTATGGTGAAAGAGCAGCATTGTGTTCTAATCCTGTCACTCAGCGTCTCTTCAAAATAATGGAGGAAAAGAGAACCAATCTAGCACTCTCTGCTGATGTTACAGACTGCAAGCAGTTGTTACAGGTTTATTTACTTTGCATTTTCTAAAATGTATGAATATTGTTATGTGCTTTGTATGTTAATTAGCATTCTGATGTATGATTTTATATGTTTCAGCTTGTTGAAAAAACTGGTCCTTACATTTGTATGGTGAAAACACATGTTGATATTCTGGAAGATTTTAGTGAAGATTTTATTGCTCAACTCAAACAGTTGGCAGACAAACACAACTTTGTCATATTTGAAGATAGGTAAGTCTTTGTTTAAATACTGGAACTTAGCTAATATTTATTAAGGCTCATCTTTACTTATGTTTCTCATTACTTAAAGCTCATACTTTCCATTTTGAAATTCATTGGAGGAATCTAAAACAATGGATGATTACCTGTAAAAAAAATAAAATAAACAGATGTAGGCAATAAAGGAAGTTATTTTCATTTAACTACGACATAAGGCTGAATATATTAAAAATGTTATTTTCATTCTTTTTTTTTAGATTGTTTATTAATAGTCATTCAATTGACTTTTAAAGAAAAATTAATAGACTTTGCAATAATTTTAAACCATATAATATATTCAGCCTTATGACGTAGTTAAATGAAAATAACAAACTTTCAAGACGAAATCTGTTTATTTTAATATATTATATTAATGGTTTATATGTTTTGTGCATAAAAAAAACCCCAATAACTTTCAATATGTTTTTTTAGTTTTTAAGATCTGACCGACGAACTGGTCACACAAAACTAATTGCGTCTTTTCCCCTTTTCAGAATATCAAAAAAAGTATTTTTTGCAACTATAAAAATCACAATGAAGCCGATTGTGAAATTAGATTTTCAATACCACATTTAATTTTTTTAGACAGACAGCAAAGAAATCTCCACAATATATTGGCTTTTCTCAGTAAGGACTTCTAAAGACAACAAAATAAACTGATATAATAACATAAAAAATGTATACTTATATTAATATTAAAACATGACATAGTCTCACCCAGAATCAGTTTTTATAGCTTGTTTATATATTGAAATATTTAGGCCTACATACTTTATTTGAAATATATGTTTTGATAAAATAACGAAGCTAATAAATTAAACAGAGCATGTGTGTACTTGTTAAAAGTTTTTATAAACTTGAACTCTCATTTCAGAAAGTTTGCTGATATAGGCAACACCGTAGTCCATCAGTATACTGGAGGGCTGTATCACATCAGTGAATGGGCTCATATCATCAATGCTCATTTGTTGCCTGGACCTGGCATTGTGCAGGGATTGAAACAGGTAAGAAAACTTGTGCTTTATGTTTTTTTATGAACAAATGTAATGTTTCTTAATGAACATATAGGCAGTTTGATGAACAAATGAGGTCAGTTTCATTTCATGTAGAATTATATGTACCAGGAAAATAGAAAAGCCAAGTTTAGTTGAGACCTAACATTTCAAGACAAAGGAGTTAACCAGTGATTATGTAGTGCCCCAAGTGAAATGTTTGTTTTAAAATACATTTTTCAGGTTTTTTTGTTTCTATTTAACTTACGACTGGTGATAAGATAATGACCCATGGGTCTTTGTTAGTCAACTTTGCACTTCTTCCCTTACTGGTGAAGAAGTTGAAATTAACATTTTAAAGTGTTCACATGGACCGGCAGGTATAAATCTCATAGAAATGTCAATTTTGTTGCTGCTAAGTATTCAGTTTGTGCCAGTGTTTTCTCTACTATATAATGATAGCTGTCAGTTTGTGTGGTATGCACTTTGGACTGTCATCGTGCAGAAGGTTATGGTTGAGATGTAGTAATAGTTTGTTTTTTTTACTGAGGAACATCTGTAACTTGCAAGACAATCCTTTTTGCACATCTAACCAATTGTCATGCCTATTATCTAACTACAGCATGGATATAGTGCATAACAAACCGATTTATAAAATACACTTAATACTTTTTACAAGTTTAACTGTCTCAATGTCAATAATTTGTTTTTTAAAAAAGTTTGACTTCATTAATGTTTCTACTTTGAGTTAATAGATTTTTTTTTCTGAAATTAGGCAGGTCTTTCTAAGGGCAGAGGCTGCCTTCTTATTGCTGAAATGAGTTCTGTAGGAAACTTGGCAACAGGGGAATATACTGAAGGTAAGTCTTGTTTCAGTCTTTTTTTTTCTTCTACAGAACTTGTCAACATCTTAAAAATGTTTGTTTTGAATTGAACACATTTCTAACACAAATATTGTCCTCCCAAAATCAAAGATGTCATTGTAGCTATCAGCAATAAGGCTATAACAAAAGACAAAGGGGAAAATCTTCACGATTAAAAAAAAAAGCAACTAGCAGAATACTTTATAGGTTTTTAAGCATTTGGTTTCTTCTAGCCAGCTTTTTGCTGCTGAGCTGAAGACTCTTTGCCAAGGAAAAGTAAGTGTGCTGTTCTCTTCAGTTGTTCAGCACTGCCATACAGAGTGTTGGTTATGTTGTCTGTAGGGATAGTGGGGTCTGCCTAAGGTGGATTCAAATGTGGCATTCAAAAAGGATATAATTTACATATATGGAGTGTTATTTTTTTAACATGGACACAGTTAATTTGAAACTTTACTTTTTGGTAATTTCCGACCTCAATAAAATCATCATTCTAGCTAAAATTAACATACCTGCAGATTCAATTTCAAAAAAGATGTCATTTTCTAAATATATACCTTTAAAAAAGTAAAGGTTCCCCTTTCAGACCATGCAGCCTATGGGGTAGAGGATGATAAAGTCATATGTTTCTTTGGCCAACGGTTAACAATCAGGGTGTCATGTGACCAGTAAATAAGCAAGCAGCCTAAAAACAATAATAAATAAATGTTGGAAAGAAATTTGAAGAAAGAATTTCAATGAATAATTAAGAAAGAATAGAAAGAAAATGGATTTAAAAAACTTTATTTTGACAGTCACAACTGCTGAATTAAGCTTCACACATTTTAGAATGCATTTCACTGAGCTGAAATTCCCTCCCTTATATACCAACCACTATATATACAATTTAAGCTTGACAGGATAGATCTGTGAATGTAAAAAGTTCTTTCTGATAGACAATCTTCCACATGTCTATTTGTATTAAGAAGATGGTCTCTGACAGATGCGGCCGCAAGGTGTAGGTGATTTGCGCGACCACCCACTGCCTCACGGTTTGAGTGGCTTCGTGCTTTGAAGGCTAAGCCATTACTTTAAAAAATTTTTTGCATTGATAGTACTTAAACTTTTGTTCGAAAATATTGATTGCACAGATGTCAAAAACAGTTACTAGTGAAGGTAGGGTAAAAGAAGGAAAATATTTTTTGCTCAAATGTATTAGAAACTTTCGTAAAATTCAACAAATGTCTGTTGTCTTAAGATTTTGCCATACACAAACCAGTATAATAATAGAAGACATAATGAGAGAACATTTAACTAGCACAATACAAGGAGAGCTTTAAAAAAGTACAATGGTGCCAATTTTGGTAGGGATTTAAAGCTTGTTATTATATTGTGGATTAATTGTAGTTTAAAAAATTATTCCAAAAGATAAGCAATAAAACTTTTCAATCATATGAAGAATTATAAAACCTGATCCCTTATTTACCCAGTGTCATTAAATATGTTAAGTGGCTACTCTAAAGCATAACAAAAAATTAAAGGACATTTACCCATACATAAACATTGTTGTTTGAAGTTTGTTAAAAAATAACAGTAATCACAGCCTCTGCTAAAAAAAGAGCTTTTCTAAAGTAAATTGAAAACAAATTAAAGAAATGCAATGGGTCAGAAAAGAATTAAACTTGCAGTTTTATAGCAGATATAACCTCTAGCCCTATAAGATGAATTACAGCACTATAATATAGGAATTTAGTTAAGCATAAAAAAGGAAATTTCTGTTTGTATATTTTTTTTTGTTCTTAAATGGCATTGCAATATAAATTTGATAAGGTTGTGTCCATTATCTTATGGTATTTAACATATACAGTGTATATATATATAGTGCTGTCTAACAGCACTAAAGCTCTAGTCTACTGGACCTGTGTATTGAGCACCTTGCTATACGGAAGTGAAACGTGGTCAACCTACTCATGGCAGGAAAAAAAGCTGAATGTCTTCCACCTCCGATGCCTAAGGCGGATCTTTAAAATAAGGTGGCAAGATAAGATAACCAACGAGGAAGTGCTATGAAGAGCAGGTTGCCAGGACATCCGCTCTGTTATCAGCAGCAGATGCCTTGGCTGGCTTGGCCACGTTCGTAGAATGCCAGTAGGTCGACTCCCACAGGATATTCTGTATGGCGATCTAATAGAAGGCAGAAGAGCCGCTGGTCGCCCACTCTTACGTTATACAGATGTATGCAAACGGGACATGAAGCTCTTTAAGATCGACACCAGCAACTGGGAAGAGGTGGCACAAGATAGATCCACTTGGAGAGAGAGCATAAAGAGGGGGTCTTTGATTGCAGATGCCATACACAACAGAAGCAGAAAGAAGGGTGAAAGTGCAACGGCGCCTGGTGACTACATATGCCCAACCTGCGATCGCAGGTGTGTATCAAGGATCGGCCTCTTTAGTCACACAAGAGCTTGCAAGGGGAAAAGATCGTCTCTAGAGACGTAAAATGCCACAGATATATAGTCCTGATTCATATATATATGCTTAGATCACAAGAGGGACTCGCAAAATATACTTCACCCACATAAAATTTAGGCATTTTGCCACCACTCATCACTGACCACTTATTCACAATCATATTGACATTCCATCAATACTTGTAAACAGAACATTTTCATTATTGTTGGACATTACAGGTTTTTCAAAAACATTATTTGTGTAAACTTTTTTATAAACAAGCAAGCAACCTGCAAAAAGAAAGGATGATAAAAAAAATTTCACAAATCAATATCCAATTAACCGAAATTAATATTTCATTTATTTAATTTTTTTTTTTGTAGTTATTTTCCACTTGTTACATCTTTTTTTTTATTTAAGTTTATGATTTTGTCAGTTACAGCAATATTTTTATTAAAAAAATTTTTTAGCTTGTGTGAAAGTTGCACAAGAAAATAAAGATTTCATCATGGGCTTTATTTCATTGAGAAGTTTATCAGCTGATCCAGAACTGATTCACATGACCCCAGGTAGCTTATGACATTTAGCTCTTTATTTATGTTCTTTCTCTTTTAGTTTGACATTATCAGAACCATTGTTGTTTGTTTAGGTTTCAAAAGTCTATTTGATGTTTTTTTTTTTTTCCTTTTTAGGTGTCCAGTTAGAAGAAGCTCATGATAATCTAGGACAACAGTATTTAACCCCTGGAGAAGTGATTACAAAACGGGGCACTGACATTATCATTGTAGGTCGTGGAATTTATCAAGCCAAAGACCCAGCAGTGGCTGCACGGCAGTACCAGTTGGCAGGATACGATGCTTACATTGCTAGATTGGCTGATACTTTGACATCATGAGTTTTGTAGAATATAGGATTTCAAATATTACAAATGGATGGCACAAATAGGATTTATGTAAATTAGCATTGTGTTGATATTGATTTCACTTCAGATATTAAGACTGCTAGAGTTTCTAACTACTTAATAACTAATTAGCTTCCGGAATGCTGCCTGTAAATGTTAGTCCTGATTCATTTGCACAACATAAAGAATTTTAATTTTTAGGTTTCCGAATAAGTCATTGTGAAATTTCACTCCATATTTTTGAAATTGACAACTAAAATCATCCAAACATGTAGTTGAACACCCAACTTTTCATCCAAGTGTGACATTAGAGCCAGCTGTATTTTATGGCATATCATACAATTGAATAGGGTGTCATTACAAGCAGAAATATTAGTATCAAGATCTAATTATCGGTTTAACATTGGATACCGGTACAAAAAATATTTAGCACATTTTATATAGAAAAAAAATTTGAACATTAAAATTTAAAAAAAAGCAACACATTTTGCACATTAACCAAACAACCAATGAAATACTCAGGACATATGATATCTCCAGTCAATATTTATTTCTTTCGTTATAGTTCTAGTCTCTTAAGTGTTTCACTACAAATATGTACTTAGTGCAAACAATTCATTAACATATCATTCTCTAAATATTTCATGTTTTTTTTTTTTTTTTTCTGAAAATGTAAAACATATTTTACTGCTATCTTACATTTATAGTATTTTTGTAGCCATTTAAATTCTGAAATGTTAAAATGTTAATAATAATTGTAAATTTTCAAAGAGAACTTAAGTTGTGTTGTTTTTTTTTATCATTTAATTTGTGAAAATTATGTTTCTAAATTGAAATGTAATGTAACCTTGTTTTACTAACTTTTTGTGCAAAACTATTAATAATTTCATATACTACTACAAGGAAACAATTTGACATTTTTATTAAACCGTTTTCACAAATTCTTGATCTGACCAAGACACTCTAATGAAATATATCTGTTGTCACTTTTACAATACCTGTAGTGAAGTCACTCCTTCATGGAGGAACTTAGGTGAGTGGGCAGACAGTTGATCTCTAATAAAGCTCCACACTTTTCCTAGAAATATAGCAGTTGATGTGTGCCAGTGAGAAAAGAATTACTAGCTTGTTGGTCGCACAGGGAAAACTAGTTTGACCCTTATCATTTTTCTAAGTAAAAATAAATAAATGTAAACTTGGCTAGAGACAAAATCTAGGTCTAGATCCTACATTGGTTTTGAAAGTACTAGTGCCTTAGGGAATTCCAAATATAAGACTTTATTGATTCAAGAATTTCATAAGTTAATGTTCAGTATTGTCTTCTAGGTTTAGATCCTGTTCCTTGAAGAATGACTTTTGATAGTGAGTCATGTCTTACAATAGGAACGAACCAGCTTAACTTTTGTCGCTTCACAGTATTAAGGAATTCTTCCTTCTTTCTAGCCAGAGTGTTCACTTTTAAAAAATTTCTTTAGTCGTTTATTCTTAGTTTCTTTTACCTGCATTTTTTCTGTAGCATTTACTCTCAAAAGTTTGGATTCTTCTCATTCTGTGTTCATTTTTTTCCCCAATAGAACTTTATTAAAAAAATGCATTTGTTTTTTATTCATTCAAATTGCTCTTTTTTTTTTTTTTTTTTGAAACATTAAAAGTAACCTTTTAAAACAAATTTCTTGACTTGTCACATGTTCATTAAAGGAACAATGCAAACTTGACAAAAATAACTAAATGGACTAGCACTAGCTTTAATGAATATTCATTACTAAATTTGAATTCCAAACATTGTAAAAAAAAAAAAAATAGGTGCCGGTACTCAGTAGCTGATCGCCTATTTATAACTTATACTACTACAAAATAATAATACAGCCTACGTTAAATACAAGAAAAGTATTTTTTAAAAAAAAAGTGCCCGTACGCCGTACCGATGAGTACCGTCGCAAAAAAGCCCTGCTTCTATCCCAGAGAAGATGTCAAGCATCAGGACCAAGAGAATAATGCGTAATTTTTAATTACCACATAGTACTACAAATACAGCTTACTACTACTAATAATAATAATAATAACTGGCTGATAATGATGCTGACAAAATTCAGAACATCGATAGCACTAAGCACGGCTCGTTTATCGACTACTGGGTGGCGCTCTGATCCTCTACACTACAATGTGCAGGCTGACTGGATCGAGGAAATCCAATATAAAAACAACCTACTACCAGAAACGCCTGATGAAGATTTCACTGAGGAAGTCTCAGAAGCTATATCGAAAGCTATACCTACAACTGGACTGCTCCTGGGCCGGACAACATACACAACTTTTGGCTGAAAAAACTTACAGCCTTACACGCACCACTAACATCAAGTTTTAATGAATTAATGTCAGATCCGCTTCAATGCTGTTAGAACTCACTGAAGGGAGAACATATCTCCTCTCCAAAAAAGGTGATCCGAGTCAACCATCAAACTATCGCCCTATCACTTGTCTGTCAGTTGTGTATAAACTATTAACCTCACTTTTAAAAACTAAAATGTACAAATTTTGCTCTACCCATAAACTACTGGCAGAGGAACAACAAGGTTGCTTGAAGAGTCTATGGGCTGCAAATTACAGCTAACTATCGATGGTATAATATTGCACCAAGCTAATAAAAGAAAAAGAAATTTACACATGTGTTACATCGACTACAAAAAAGCTTTCGACTCTGTCCCGCATGATTGGCTCTTAAAAACACTGGATATTCATAGAATCAATCCAATAATAATTCAACTATTGAAAATCTGTATGAACAATGGGAAGATAAACCTGCACCTTAATCAGCATAAACTAGGTTCTGTGCTCATAAAAAGAGGTATATATCAGGGTGACTCTCTATCCCCGCTCTGGTTCCGCCTAGCGATTAACCCTCTATCTGCACTACTCCAAGACTCTACAAACGGTTTTAGGGTTGACACTAAATGTACACAATATGTGTCCCACTTATTATACATGGATGATCTAAAGCTATATGCAGAATCCGAGCAAAAATTACACAACTTAATCAAAAAGGTGAAATGCTTCAGTTACGATATCTGTATGTCTTTTGGCCTGGATAAGTGTGGTATCATAAGCATTAAAAAGGGCAAGGCAACGAACACCAACATTGCATTTGAAGGCATCGAGGAGTTGAACTCTGCCTCTCTTTATAAATATCTTGGAATAAATCAGAATGCCAAGATAAACCATCAAAAATTAAAAGAGGACTTCCTTGATAAATATAGGCAAAGGCTTAATAAAATCCTCAACACCAAACTGTCTGGCAGTAACATTATCAGTGCAATAAATAGCTGGGCCGTCCCAGTGCTCCTCTACACGTTCGGTGTCATCAAATGGACTGACACCGACATACATGACATTGACAGGCTGACGAGGAAATTGTTAACCAAATTTCGATGCTTACATCCCAAGTCTTCCACCATAAGGTTATACCTACCCAGGAAAGATGGAGGCCGTGGATTGCAGAACATCTTCAAACTGTGTAAGACGCAAGTTTCAAAAATACGCTCAAAACTGCATGCCTCCAACAATGAACTAGTTTCCTTCCTACGGAAATACGACTCCGATGCAACCCCCCTGAACCTACACAATATGGATGTTAACGTCGGCCTGGACGACGTAGGGCATGAGATTCGCCAATGGGAAGGAAAAACACTCCATGGGAAATTCCTGGCTCTATTACATGGGGACAACATCGACAAAGCTGCTTCCTTAACATGGCTCAAGGCAGGCCATCTCTACCCTGAAACAGAAGGCTTTGTTGCAGCTATACAAGACAGAGTAATTAGGACAAAAAATTACGAAAAGCATATCATAAAAATCAATGTTGTCGACAAATGCCGAAAATGTGGAAATGTGGGTGAGTCGATTGAGCACATTATGGCAGGATGCCCTGCCCTATCGGAATCTGCCTACCTAGGTCGTCATAATCAAGTTGCAAAGCTAATACACCAGCACTTGGCTTTGACGCACAATTTAATCGGGAAGGATACTCCTCCTTATTACAAATACTCGTCACAAGAGGTTCTCGAGTCTCTTGATCACCTGCTGTACTGGGATAGGCCTATTGTGACCGACAAAACGGTAGACTTTAATCGCCCTGATCTGCTGCTAATCGATAAAAAAGAAAAAGCCGCTATCTTGATTGACATTGCCGTACCACTGTCTCATAATTTAAGAAAAACCGAGTTGGAAAAACAGCGAAAGTATTGGAACCTAGGCTTGGATTAAGCGTTTATGGAAGTTATCTAAAATAACAATATACCCCATTGTCATATCAACCGAGGGGATAATAACAAATGACCTCACAGATACCTTCAAGCCTCTTGGCATTCCTAGGAACATTCTCGTTGCCTCTCAGAGGGCGGTACTGCTGCAGACCTGCCACATCACCAGAAAATTCCTCAGTGGAAACTGATAAAGAGAATACGATGAATTTTGTCTCCCTTTAACAAAACTCGACACTGGCTGCGCCAGAGAATGAACGCTCGTTCATTCACAATCACAATTCACAATCTTTAATGTCCGTAAGGAAATTTGTCTTACAATTTGTGCATTATACAAAACAGAACATTATTTTAAAAAATGTACATTCACACCAGACTCACTCACAATTTACAAATGAAAAAGTTTACATTAGATTGGTTCTATTTAATGATCTGATTGCCAGAGGAACAAAAGAGTTTTTGTGTCTGTTTGTCTTTGCTATCGGTGTCTTGTATCTCTTTTGTGATGGTAAAATAAAATCCTAACCCAAAGGGTGATTTTTTATTTCTAGAATCTTCTTAGATTTTGTAAGGATGTTTGTCTCAAACAGCTGCCCTAATGGGGTTTGTTATTTGCCAATGACTTTACCAGCAGCATTTAGGATTCTCTGGAGTTTATTTTTATTCTTAGTGCTTAGATTGCCATACCAGGCAGTGATATTAAAATGTAAAATATTGCCGATGTGAACGTGAAAAAAACAAAGCCAAGGCCTTTTGGCTAATATTAAAAGAGTACAGTTTTCTCAGTAATCGTAATCTTTGCTGCCCTTTTTTGCTGATATAATCTGTATTTGCTGTAAAATTTAATTTATTGTCTAGAATAGTACCAAGGTATTTAAAAGTTTGTAGGCCTACTATTTCAATGGTCTCTCCAGCTACAGTTACAATATCATTTTCCTTATTTTCCCTACGAAAAT
The DNA here is from genome assembly GCA_021533235.1 of Biomphalaria straminea. Taxonomy (NCBI): domain Eukaryota; kingdom Metazoa; phylum Mollusca; class Gastropoda; family Planorbidae; genus Biomphalaria; species Biomphalaria straminea. The sequence continues at coordinate 18,447,800 of JADKLZ010001483.1, forward strand.
CGATAATCATTTCTTCCATCATTTTTACATTTAATAATAAAAAATTATCTTTACAGTACTTTTCAATGTGGTCTATTTCTCTAAAATACTCCTTTACGTCTGAACTCTCTGAGAGCAGGGCAAGAAGAGCCGCATCATCAGCGAATTTTGTGAAAGAGCAAAAAGGACTATGGAATTGAAAATCATTGGTGTACAAAATGAACCATAACGGCGATGTCACAGCCCCCCTGGGGCGCCCCTGTGTTAACTATGCGTGCATTTGATATAACATTGTTTACCCTAACCCTCTGAGGTCTCTGGGTCAAAAATTCATTAGCCCATAGAATAATATATGGACTAATCTTCAATGCTTTCATTTTTTCAATGAGTAAATGAAGTTGTATTGTATTAAAAGCTGATGAAAAATCAATAAAAAACAATCTGACATAAGTGTTTGGTAAGTCCAGATGTTTGAAGACACAATTTAAAATATTTAGAATAGCATCGTCTACACCTTTACCCTTTTGGTAAGCAAATTGTAAAGGGTCCAATTTATTATCCAGATCATTTAGTAGAAACATTTTAACAAGTTTTTCCAAACATTTAGACACAATCGTAGTAAGAGAAACAGATCTAAAGTCATTCATTTCCTTTGGTTTGGAAACCTTTGGTACAGGTACAATTATGGACGACTTCCACACATGGTATCTCGTGGTTTAGTAATGAAGTTGAAAAAATCTCTAGGAAAGGTTCAACTAGTTGTTAAGCACATTCTTTTAAGATTCGCCCTTGTATACCATCAGGCCCAGCAGCTTTCATTGGGTTGACGTTTTTGAAAATGCTGCAGACTTGCTATTTAGTAATCGATATTTCTAAACAGTTGTCAACTTTGACATCTTCAAGGGCTTTGAGTCTTTGATAACAAAAGTTGTTAGACAATAGAAATCATTTAAATCGTTGCATAATGTTTTGTCGTCTCTTGAGGCAAGATTGCATTTACTTTTGACTTGTGCTCCTGCCATTTGATTCATGATACCCCACGCCTGTCTCATGTCACTTGTCTTGATCGAGTCTTCCAGCTTGGTGCGATAGTTTCTCCTCCCTTCTTCAAGAGCAACATTGAGATTACGTTGAGCTCTTTTCATTTCCTGCCTGTCGCCACTCATATATGTTCTTCTCTTTTTAATGATTTCACGTTTTATTTTTGCAGTGACCCATGGTTTGTTGTTGGGGTATATCTTGATGCTTTTAGTACTGATACACATGGGACAGTGACAGGTGTGCTATTAATCATTGTATTCTATTGTATTTTTTCTCTGTGGCATTTTACGTCTCTAGAGACGATCTTTTCCCCTTGCAAGCTCTTGAGTGACTAAAGAGGCCGATCCTTGATACACAGCTGCCATCGCAGGTTGGGCATATGTAGTCACCAGGCGCCGTTGCACTTTCATCCTTCTTTCTGCTTCTGTTGTGTATGGCATCTGCAATCAAAGACCCCCTCTTTATGCTCTCTCTCCAAGTGGATCTATCTTGTGCCACCTGGTTGCTGGTGTCGATCTTAAAGAGCTTCATGTCCCGTTTGCATACATCTGTATAACGTAAGAGTGGGCGACCAGCGGCTCTTCTGCCTTCTATTAGATCGCCATACAGAATATCCTGTGGGAGTCGACCTACTGGCATTCTACGAACGTGGCCAAGCCAGCCAAGGCGTCTGCTGCTGATAACAGAGCGGATGTCCTGGCAACCTGCTCTTCATAGCACTTCGTATTGTTTCTATTTTACAGAAAACTAGTGGGCTGTTTTGCAACAGATTTTTGCTGCTGCCCCTCCAGTCATAGTAGGTATTTTTATGTGGCCCGTAAACCTTAATGAGTTTGACATGCCTGATCCAGAAGAAATTGAACACCTTTTTTTTATCACTGAAAGACTCCTATATGAAAATTAGATCTAGACTAAGTTCAAAGAAATCTAATGTCCACAAAATGCTTTGTAAAAGACATATGCTCTTTGTGGCTAACATCAAGCATGCCATCAGGTCCATAAGCTCGTTTTGATTCTATTATCCGAGGAAGCCTACTGGTCATGAGCCTCGGGGTTTTAATTCGTAGAAGTCCTTGCATGGTTAGGTCAATTTTTTTTATTTGTTTATTTATTTCTTTGTTTGTTTGTCTTTTTGTAATTTGTTTGATGTCAAGGTGAATTGTTAAACAGTGATAGCCGCTTAGATTGTACAGGTCATAAGATTATATCTTAATCGAAACTGAACAGTATTTCGAAACCAAAAAAAAAATGCCATGTTAAAAGCTTAAAAGATAATTGGTATCGTATAAATGTCCAGTAATATTGAGTAACAAGTTGTAGTTTGTGAGAACTGATCTGGTTGTCGAACCTGACGGTGACAAATGAATCTCTTACCGCGCCCCCACCCCTTTTAAATAGGTGGGGTGGCCCCACTTGCCACCCCCTAAGGCCGCTACTGATTACAGATACTGCATCATAATTATCTATTTTTTTTATTTTTTTTTTTTTGCTATCTAGATCTAGATCTATGATCCTTAAAAATATCAAACTTAGAACAATTTTCTTTGAGAGAAATTATATTTTGTTTCTTTAAATTTGGTTTGACATGTGACGTCATTCAAGCGACATAATTCTCAAAATAAAAATTATTACTGTTAACGAAACGAAAGTACCAAATATAAAAATAAACTTTATGTTGCGTGTTACAAAGTGTTAGTTCGACCGGTTAGCAATTCATGAACATTAGAATAAGTTTATTTTTTTTTATTAGCCCAAAGAAATTCTATATAGACTCTAAATGTAGAATTGGTATTTGTTTAAGTTTAGATTGTATTAGCTGGATCTAAACAAGACAAACAATGCCAATGGTTCAATCACAATGGAATCGTAGCTGTAGCCTGGTTTGCACTCAACTCACAGCAGTGCAGTCTGCAGTAACAATTTTCGACTTGTGCATTTAATATGAAATCATGATGTGACGAGTGAAAAATAAGACGTAACGCGTGCAAATAAGGATTTCTACTTCTAGACTAGATCTATTCTAGTAAGTTCTCATTGTAATAATTTATATAAAATTAAATATATTCACTTATAATTGGACATAAAATAAAAGAACATTCTGACATTCAATTCAATTTACATTCACAGTAACTTGAGTAACAATGTGTACTGACAATAGTACAGTTACTAACAATAAGTAACATCAATACTAACAATAACATTGTCATCATCAGACTCATTCAACTCATTGTGGACACTGTGAGTAGTGTGAGTGTGGTGTCATTCATGATTCATTAGATCTAGTCATTAAATTCATTTAAATTAAAAATTAAATTTATTTAATTTAAATACATTGACATGGATTAAATGTAAGTAAGACTACAGTATGAGTAAGACACTAACTGGTGACATACAGCACTGACTGTAAGTAACACTGTAAATTACATCTATGAATTTAGATATAAATTTTAATTTGATCTATAATAATATAATATCTATTATAGAATATGTCTAGATCTAGATTATAGTCTATACAATGTGTAAATTCAAAATTGTAAGCATCCATAAATATATTCAATATATTATTATATATATATACCAGTATTGATTGTATTTTAATAGATTAATATATATACAGATCTAGGTTCTAGTAGATTCCCATGACTGACTTTTGACTAATTTTAGAGTTTAGACATAGACATCTACTTCTATAATCATACTATTCATACCATCAAATCTATTCTAGATCTATATTATATATATAATATCATACCTATAGTATATTAAATTAGTCTCTATATTTACTCTCCATTTAAGTTTAAGTACATGTCTATAGATATAGATATTTTTTTTTTAACTGGCCTAGAAACTTATAATAATTATATAGACAAGTATAATATAGATCTAGATCGACTAGTTAGAATGCTACATTATCTAGATCTAATAGAGATTCTGATTATTTTAGACTCTAGATATCTATAATCTAGATCTACAACATTAAATTAACATTTAATTTTATTTATAAATTTTCATCCTTGATCTAGATACATATATATATATATATATATATATATAATATATATATATATATATATATCCCTCGGCTTTCTCTTTGTATGTAGATAAAGTCATTATAAAGATTCTAGACCTAGTATAATAATGTATATCACATATAAATATCTAGCTTGATCTAGGCTCTGTAGATCTAATCTAGGTCTAGTCTAGCATTAAAAAAATAAAACTATTTTTTTTCTGTTTTAATAAAGAAACTCTAGATTTAGAACATTTAATTTAAAGGTAGATCTAATTCCTTTGTGTCAGGTATGACAGTGCAATATTACTTATGAGTATGTAGCACAATATTTCATGATTTGATGACTAGACCAACTTATTTTGCACACAACCCACAGCTGACTAACACTTGACAATGCAAAAACAATCTTTTGCAGTTCATGGTGATTTTGATGTGATGAGTGAACAATTCTAATGTGTGGAAATACAATCATTTAAAATCTCAAAGTCAGTTTGAGACTAGTAAATTCTCATTGTATTTTTACCTATTATATATTGATCTAGACCAATGTTTATTTATCTAGTAATTAAGCTCAAATTGTAAGTATATTGATCTACTGAATTCTATTATCTACTAAGATTAGAATCTCTAGCATTGAACATTTATTTCATAAACCCTAGATAGAGGCTTATCTATAGTGGTTCTAGCAGTTATTATTTGGTTGACAAATTTCATTGTTTGTTATTGATATAAACATCTGGATGCTAGGAAAGATTTCTAAAATATTAACATTTACTGCACTGCATTATACAAATCAGCATATTTCTAAAAGGTTGTTATGGTACACATAAACGTGTGTCAGAGGCCACAAATGTTTGTATGATGGTCTTACATTGACAATCTCCCCCAGCTCCACCCCACTCTCTGGTCATGTGATAGGTGAACTAGACATCTAGATGTAATTTAAAATTTAGTAAGCCTGGATCAAACATAAAACTCTTTATACTCTGAAGACATTCACTACACTTTTAAATCTTCCATAATTACATAGGCTTGTATTCAATAGATGTAGGCTAAATGTTTGTGTTCATACTAGGTCCTGACCTATGACCAATACTTGCCAATTGTGTGTAGTGTAGCAATAGATAAGAAGTAAGTAGGCTTAGTGACAGTC
>JADKLZ010001483.1:18579805-18589878 GCA_021533235.1 Biomphalaria straminea
GATAACTCCTTGATGAAAATGAAATAGAAACATGAGTAAAGGACAGAAGTGAGGGGGGGGGGGGCACATGTTGTTACCACACATTGCAATGATACATTTATACACTTTGATAGCTTTCAAAAAGATGTCAACAAAGGTGGCAGAGCAAAGATTGAAGACATTGAAGGGGAAGCAACCACTGAACATAATAATGCCAAATTTTATCCTCACTAAAGAACATTCTTAGATGTCTAAGACCAATGTCAATTAGTAAGAAATCTCAAGCATCAAACTAGAAAACAAAAACTGCTGCCATTTTGACTGCTAAATGGTGACCAAATCACACAGCATACATCTTTTTCTTGATCACAATACATTCTACTGTGCATGGGAGATAACCAAGGAATAGCAGTTTACAAATTCTGTGATTTTATTTTGAACTGTGTCGAAAGTCACAATCAAGGGAGATTATTTAATGGTCCAATGATTAAATCAATGAAGAAGTTTTGAATGAAAAAATAAATTTTATTGTAAATTTGAAGTGTTTCCTTTCATTTAAAACATTGAGTTCAACAAATATAAGGCCAAGTGTCAGACATTTAGGGGAAACAACAGCATTAGTCCAGTTTGAAGTCTTTTTAAATTCATTTAGCAGGATTTTTCTATCAATCAATTATTCTATGGAACTGGATTTTACACGAGGAGATCTTGTCTTTTTTTTAAACTGTAGCACTTCTTGAATCTATCAGGCTTAAACAAAATTAAACTCACAAAAATAGTCATATTTTTTAAACTGTTCATCTTTAACCCACACAGTGGCAGCAAACATCGATAGCAGCACTAAAGTGTTAATAAGTACACTTACTGAGATTGATAATCTTGAGAATGAGTCAACAAGATGATGTAGAACTCCCAATCCCCTTCCAACTCATATCCCACTAGAGGTCGGGATAAAAAACTAGACCCCCCGCCCATACCCAACATGTCGATTCTTTTTGACCTTCATGCTCTCGCAGTTCATCAGGTCTTCTTATGTTTCTCTATGGACACACTGAAAGGGGAACTTTACTTGACTACTATGTACACAACAGTGAAGAAGAAAAAAAAAACTCTTCATTTTTTTTATGTACAGTAAAATGAACCATAAATCCTAACCATTTTAAACATTGAATAAATATAATGAAAGACCATCAGAGTTGACATAATTTTGACCTTCGACCAGTGGTCAAGCCAGGGTAGAAGTCACACACTTTTTGTTTTCAAAAGATAAATGTATGTACAGCCTAATGTAGACATAATTCAATTCAATTTTGATGCATTTTATATACAACATGCATATCACTTCCCATGGAGCAATGGGGAGATTTACCAGCCCCAGAAACAACCAAACTGATCATTTGAATAAAATAGTTCATTCTAAAAACAAACAAAACTTTGGACATGCATTCTGTAAGTTCAATTTAAAAACATTCCTAAGAAAAACATTCTATATGGTCAGTTTAAAAAACATTAAAAAATTTAAATATTAGAGGAGCTATTGGATATTATTAGTTTAAAAACAGAATTAAGACAAGCACTCTGAATGGTCACAAAACCCTCACAAAAGAAATTATTAAAATATGTTAGATAAAAGAAACAGTCTTCATCACATACAGGATTTAAAAATCAATCAATCAAAGTAAACTAAGTGATATACAGTCGTATCACAATGTGAGTAAAAATTAATTACATACAGAGTAATAGAACTATAAAGACATTTTTAAAATAAGATGGCCGGATCATATCTATCGTTCAGCAGACATATTTTACACTTTAAAATGTGCACGTGGGTAATTTAAAAAAAAAAAGATTAAAAGTTAAAAAAACAAGAAAAAACAAGTTCTATGTCAAGGACAAGAAGTCAGCATGCCTTGTCCAGTTATCTGTTCTTCAATTATCTCTTAGCTTAACCATTCTAGAGACGCACAGTTGCTGAAGTGGGGCAGAGGAAGTTCTATCATTAAAAGGACACACATTAGAAACATTTTGACAATTATTTTGTCCCTTTCCCACCCCACATTCCCAGGTCTCAGGGCTGATGACAGGTTGGTCAAGTAGGTTGATAGTATGTGTCACTTTTAGATTAAGCACACTTTCAAAGAGAAGCCAGTTTGATAGCAACTGGACATTGCCAGACTCTCAAGCAATGAGCCAAGTCAGTGAGCACACTTTCAAAGAGAAGCCAGCTTGATAGCAACTGGGCATTGCAAGACTCTCAAGCAATGAGCCAAGTTAGTGAGCACACTTTCAAAGAGAAGCCAGTTTGATAGCAACTGGACATTGCAAGACTCTCAAGCAATGAGCCAAGTCAGAGCAAGAAGATGGTACTGTGACAAACACAAAACAGATTTAGAGAGGATTAAAAATAACAAGCATGGGATACTAGTACTAGACTCTACTGACTTTAATAAAGACAATAGACTGTTGAACATAAGACTTGATATGGTGTTTCTTTCATTTTTCCCAGTTCTCCAGAACAATAAGGACAATAACATTACTGCTTTTATTGACAGTGAAGATGGTGAAATTTGAAATGTGATGTCATGATGTGTAGGCAAACATCCAGCAAGCCTACAAGAGGTACAAGTCTCTGCCACCAGCAGATGAGATGGATCAGCAGTCTCTTAGGTCTATCACTGGGATGGACAATAAAAATGACAAATTCACAGTCAGGGAAGGCTAACCAGTCAGTGGGTGTAAATCCACTCTGACCTTCTCGTTACAACTCAGCATGCCTATAGTTGGGTAGAAACCACCTTTGGGTACAATCACTTCTCTATGGCCTACAACTTTGCCATTTCTTGTGAAAAAAACCTGGTCAGAAGAAAATATTTCAAATAATTAAAAAGAATTAAGTAAAAAAAAATTTTTTTTATCTTTTTCTTTTAATTTGTCACCTATGCAGTCTATAAAATTTATACAAATTTAGATATCTACAAAATAAGAAAAAAAGATATATATATATATATATGTTTATTAGTTAACATTTCTTATTTATTGTCAACTAAATTGGCATGAATCAAGCACAAACAAATAATATGCTATGCTAATTTTGTTTTAATACTACAGACCAGTGTCAAGTAAGTGAAGGCCCTTGGGAAGGATTTTCAAAGTCTTAAATAGAAGCACTTTAATAATATTACTAAGCATAAGCATTTCGTTATAGTTAAAATAATTTTTTTAAATTCAGTCTCAAATTTGGTGGCCCTTTAAACTTCTTAGTCTGTTCTTGATTAGTTTTAATTTGCTCAATTCACACTTAACAGAACAGTTAGTCATTATTATGGGCAAGTAAATATCTCATTCAAAAGATCAGTACAACTGAGGCATTAAGGAAATGTGTCCAAACAATTGTAGAGAAAATGGCACTTGGTTGCTTGAGTAACTTGTTCTGTTAGCTATAGCCTCAAGAAAACTACATCTATGAACAAGATTTCCTAGGCATCATTATAAACAGAAACCAAGTTGCTTCTGCAGCTTCCATTGCATAAAAACACAAAAGAAGCCAAAAATGAAACCATGTTTTCCTATGTATTTAATTGATGATTTCGTGAGCTCATAAACTGATGGCTTAGAACTGGAAATGTTTCAAACATTTAGAGTGAGAGTGTAGCTTCTTTAGATATGTCAACACTCAATGTCATTATAGTGACCATTGTTGGCATCCTTTATTGACAAATTAAAGAACCTTCAATGTATCTTCTCTGTTGGTAATATGTTAACATTTTCAATAATCTTAGATCTAAATACAACTGGCAAGTCTGATGAATATTTTTTTAAAGCTTTTTTATTTACTGAGCAAAACTGACTGTGTCCAAAGTTGAGATCAACTACATGATTCCATTAAAAATTCAACCATCTTAGACATTTCACAAAGTTCAAAGTTTGGTTTAAATACTTTTAGTATCTATTTATTAGGTTAAATTCACAGGTGAATTATTATCAATGTCTTGTTAGCGGCCCCCATAAGGGGAAAAGCCGCTATTAGGTTTGTGCAAAATGTCCGTCTGTCACACTCAGGGCGCCAAAACTAGAAGAGATACGAAAAATATTTTTTCACCATTAAATGCGGCTTGAAAAGTTTAGGTGCAACAGCTACTTTTATTTTTCTAAAAGCAAACCGTTTAATTTATAAAATTAATTATGCAAGCGATTTTTTAATAACAAAACACCAATTCTGAAACAATTACGTAAATGTAAGGGAGGAAATGTTACTAGAAAAAATGCTTTTGGCATGTAGATATCACGCACATTTTTTAAAATGAATTTCTGTCTGTCTGTCCGTCTGTCAGACTCAGAGCGCCAAAACTAGGAGAGATACGAAATTTATTATTTCACCATTAAATGCGGCTTGAAAAGTTTAGGTGCAACGGCTACTTTAGTTTTCTAAAAGCAAACCGTTTCATTTATAAAATTAATTATGCAAGCAGTTTTTTAATAACAAAACACCAATTCTAAAACAATTACGTAAATGTAAGGGAGGAAATGTTACTATAAGAAATGCATTTTGCATATAGATATCACGCACATTTTTTAAAATGAACTTTTAGCAGCGGCTTTCGTGTACTAACGTAAAGCCCGGAAATGACATGATTATAAACTAATTTCTTAAATTAAAAAAAAAATCAGATTTTAAAAAAAAAATTGTTTAGTGCCCCCATTAGAATGAAAGAAGCATATTTTTGTGCGTTTTGTCTGTTGGTTGGTCTGTCCGTCACGGTTAGAAAAAAGAAACACTAAAGGCTTTTGAAAATATGATTTAACCTTTACTGTTCTTTCAGAAATATTGCGATAGTTTAAGGATGGGAGCATACAGGAATTGAGCCAGGGACCAACGATAAATCCGAACTAAAGTCTAGTGCGCAAACATCAAGATAAGGCAAGTTTATATCCTGCTCGCCATCCTCCGTCGTCCAGCGAGAAGTTAATTATTTTCAACTTAGAAGGAACATCTGAAACATCTTGCGAATAGGCGGATCTGACAGGGATCCGACTCCAACGGGGCCGCCTCTGAGTTTGTGTATCACACAAACTCTCTTTGTAATCTTGTTTTTAAAAGATGAGTTGGATACTTATTTTACTATTGACATTTTTAAATACAAAAACCTACTTCAAAAATTGGTGTCAGCAGCCAATTTTGGCAAGTCTTTACCTTAAAACATTCCCAGTTTCTGTCCTACTATTTTGATTTGAGATTAGAGTTTTCTAAATATAGTGAGTTCTAGCTTAACGATGGGGTTAAGGACCAGAAAGCCTGTAGTTAAGCATGCTTCATTATTAACCCATTAGCTCATTCTGCAGTTGGAATCGTATTCCCCTATTTGTCCTAAACCGTTGTAAAACATTTCTAAAATCCCTATTCAATATACTTGTTTTAAACTTTTTAAAAAAGATTTCTTCTAGTCTCGTGGCAATCGTGATTACTAATCATTTTGGAGATTACCAATTTCTATTTTTAATAAAACCGGGAAGATTTTTATTGCTGAAATAGCCCATAGCCCCATTGTATAAGCTTCCACGTAAGAAAATGGGTATTTTTGAAGATTTTTTATATTCCAAGGGATTAAACGTCAATATTTTTTGAAATTAGACATATCCTTTTATTGTTTTAAGTTGTTTATATGCATTAGATCTTAAATTTGATAATTTTTTCAAAATAAATATTTTTTAGAATTTTTTAAATACGGAGTTATCCTTCTTTGCTTAGGGCCTGGGAAGGTTTTTTCTGAACTGCAAATAGGAGCTATTAGGTGACCCTAAATTTGGGCTTAGGGTATTAGGTATTAATTATTTTGTAATACTAGAGAATGTCATGAATTTTTTTTTTGATACACTTAAAATTACATTTTTAGTATTTTCCCCAAATTGCCAGCAGTTTCTCCATTTCATCAATCATGCCCTTGTCATCACTTTCATTCTAACAAAGTTCTTGTGCCTACGGTGTGAGAAAGAGCGACTGTGTTGTTGTACCAGCACACCACTATGCTGCCACCACTTCATACACCATGAGAAATTTTAAGACATCGGAATGAAACAGGATGGTTATTGGTTATTCATGTAAGTATGTCATAACATTTAAGTCATCATTAAACAGACCCATCGTTAAGTGAGGACTCAAATGTATCCTTAACTACAACCATTTTTCCATTACAATGGCAATGATGCAAAAGAGTGCTTCAAATTTGACCTTCTTCTCTTTCCCATCCCCCTTTGTTTTTGCTAATTGAGCATATTCTTTCAATAAGATATCTCCCTTTTGGATTGAATGTTTAAAGAAGAATTCCTTACAGTAACTTTGGCTCCCTTTCCTTTCTGTTGTCTTTTCTTGGGTGGCCTGAAGAATGGATCATCCTCATCAGAGTCTCCCAGTCCAAGGAGGTCTTCCAGCTGATCGCCACCTTCCTCATCATCATCACAGTCATCCTCATTTTGTCCCACACTATCCTCCTCCTCATCCTCCTCATTACTCTGTGACTCAGCGTCATGGTCATAGTCAGGGGGGAAGTAGATGCCACAACCCATAGTGTCACCTAGAGATGTGAGATTTACATAGAAAAATTCTTTAAACTAAAAGCATATCTGAAAAAACGTATATTAAAAAAATATCACTTTAACAGAATAACCAAATGTTAAGACAATGAAAAATGTAAGCATTATATAAAATATCTTAACAGTAAAGGGGAAAAAAATAAAGCAAAAGTCATAAAACCTAAAACAACCAAAGCTAAATGCTAAAATATTGATATGATAAAAAAAGCTCATAAAATACAGATGCAAGTTCAATAAAATAAGTCTCTGAACTCACCCATAGAACACTTAGGACCAAAATGAACTCCAAGACCAGAACCATGAAATAATTTACCGTCATCTACAGATACACAGACACAATCATTATATAGAGTTTTCCAAATGGATGTTAAAAATAAATAGAAGATTAACACTTCTCAAAACAACACTAGTCTCATGGTGTATATATATAGCTCCTCCTTCGTGTACGAAGATGAGCACATTTCTCATTTCCTATGGACTCGACGATGGCTGTAAAGTCCAATCCTCGCTTTGAAAAGCCGACCGCAAATGTGGCATGGGTGAGTTTTGTCAGTTGCAGATAGGCCTGCTTTTTCTCTCTGCTTTCTATTGGTTCGGCGCTCTATTGCACTGGCCACTCTACTTGCTTCAAATCTTGAGACTCCGAGACTCACAGCTTCTCGCCATGTGGAGCGATCTAGAGCTAGTGCTTCCCAGCCATGAATGTCGATACCGCATTCCAATCTCATGGTGTACATATTGATGATATGCCGTATGACATTTTAAAATTAGATAACTTATCGTTTACATATTGATAGTATGAGATTTTAAAAATATATAACTTATCTGCTATTTCATAAACATTTGCCCCTATCATAGAAAATCTTTTAAGGCCAACCAACTGATATATTTTTATCAGCAATCTTAAATTATTATTAGTTGTTTTTTTTTTATAAATAATTATAAAAATATGGACCAGTTTCACCAACTCACCCTAAATTTTGTGATACAAATCTCTCTAAATCAATGATATATGGCCCCCCACAGAAGCTTAGGCATGATGCATTATAATTTTACTGACATTTGTATTTGTATTAAAAGTGTAACATTATTGTTATTAAACAGTATTAGCACTCACCTGCATGATAGGCTATAGATCCATTGTTCCAGCCAGGATGTCTTCTCATTGGATAATTCTAAACACAAGGTGAACAGAAAGTAACAAAAGGTTTAGTCTTAGTGCTCTCAGTCAAGTTTTAGTTCATTACAGCAGCAAAGGGAGACAATGATTTGAACAAATGTTTTAGTGTACGAATATTTTAGGATAGATAATATTATAGTTAGGCCTTTATAATCTTTTACTTTAAAATATTTACTTAAGAATTTAAGCTATTAAAAAATAATAATTAATTGACTAATTAGTTCTTGTCAACAATTCCCAGCTATCACAGAATCCAACAGCTTCAAGCCATATCAAAGAATTTACTTAAGTTACAAAATTTACTTTCTAGAAAACGAGAATACATAAACAAAAAAAGTAAATATAGAGAATAAATATTCTATTTGCCAAATATTACACACCTATGTATTACATAAATGTACTCAAGTTATTTTACTAACAGAAGATCAATACTTTTATATAAAAAACTAGAGGTCTGGCCATAAACAGTACAGTTGAATCTTGATAGTCCGACAGTTACAGTACTGGGATTATGTCAGATTACAGAAAATGCCAGATTACCAAAGATTAGCTGTACTTCAAAGAATTGAACCATATATGTGAAGAAAATTCTATGATGTAATAAAATATTCTCCTTTCAAGGTCAAGGATATAAAATGAACAAGAGATGAAAAATAAAATTGTATTGATCAGCTTTAACATACTGTACTAAACTATAATTTAAGCCTACATACCTTCTAAAAATAGATTTACTAAAGTATATATTAATTATATGAATTTATTTTGAGGCCACATCAGATTACTGAAAGTTTCAGATTATTAAGTGTCAAGCTATCAAGAGTCAACTACATACAGTTTTTAACTGACCTGTTTGGCAAGTCCTATTGCCACATAACATTTGTCCCCAGGGTCAACAATCTCAAATTCGAAATAGTGGTTTGTTGTGTTCAGTGGGTACTTGGCCTGAGCAAGACCTACATCACGTATTGTCCGCCCTCGTCCAGTATATTCCAATGTCTATGAGGGAATAAATTGAAATTTATAACATTTTTTGGGGAAACCAAAAATTTTAACAAAAATATCTTTCAAAACAAAAAAAAATGCATCACAAGAATAAAAAAAAATTTGTAAAGATGTTCATTACTACAGTGTTGATTTATTATTAGGGCTCATTGGCTTTGTCAAAAGTTTGGTGACTTTGACTGGAAACTTGTAGGGCCTACATTTATGTAGAAAAAGATTATCACTGTCTACATAAAGAAAGTCAAGAAGTCCAGGTATTATTAAAAGCCATGAAGTCCATGTATAATAACCTCGCCTATAAGTGGGCTTGTAAATACAGATAACTAAAATCAGAAAATGGGGAATAATAAATACATTTTCTTTAATTATTTTTTCTATTTCTTAAATTGGTGTGGATTACAAAATGGACGATTTTAAAATAAGTTAATTAGTTGATACTAGCACATACAAATTATTTAGAGAGACAATGTCTTGACTGTAAGGAATATCAGAGAACAGCTATGAGCTAATGCAATTTGAGACTTGAAATTTGTATTATTTAATATATTTTTATCTCTTAACGCACACTTTTTCGGATTTTTCTGATGCTCTTAAGTGACATGATACCAACATCAAATAGATTGAATTTTAATGCCATCAAACTCAGAAAGAGAATGTTAATCCAACAATACAATAGATTTTAAAAAAAAAAAACTCACTTAATTAAGTAAATTGCCTAAGTATAATACTTTGTCTTATGGGACAGTATAATGTCATTATAAGGACTGTAACCAACTACAATGAACTTATAACAAATGAGATTTACAGCCAACACCTAAGATTTTACTCTTTCTTTTATAGTCTTTTATAAAGAACTTTATATAGAATCCATGATTCTTGACCTTTCCTCTGAATATTCTTTGGAATTTTTTTCTGTTGTCCAGTGTATTTATTTACACAACTGGTCATGTTTATAAAGCTTGGGTTCATGTCCAGATTTTTTTTTCCAACCTACTCAACCAATTTACTGGACTTGATATGCAGTCAAGTGTGACACAAACTGTTCACATTGTGTTTTTCAAGATGATCAAAGAATTATGCACACTTGATAAGAAGATCTCTCAATTCAAAGCCTGGTGAAAACAATTAGATTCTTAGAGATCTTAGCATGTAGGTAGTTTTAGAGTTTACCTAGCCCAAAGTGGGCAACTAGCCTCATCAATAGAAACAATTAGTTGTACTCTACACAACACCTAGCAGCCATAGCTTCAGAAAATAGTGATCCTAACATAACCTGTTTAGACTGTTAGAACCCTGACTCAATAAAAAACAGTGACTTGATCAA
>JADKLZ010001483.1:18589888-18602381 GCA_021533235.1 Biomphalaria straminea
CCCTGACTCAATAAAAAACAGTGACTTGATCAACATCTTACAGTTCCGTTGAGCCTGACATCTTCTAGTCGAACCCAGTCCTCCTCTCCACAGTCTACAACCATTTGTGTCACGTCATCAGGATTCCACTGAGCATCTAGCCTGAGAATGACTTCTTCCCCCTCTGATTGCATACTGACAGCAGGAAAAAGCTGATATGGTTTTAGAGGTAATTCAAAGCTCTTTATCTGCAATTGGAAGAAAAAAATGTTTTCTGTTAAATATTAGGTTGACTCAAAGTAAATGGACTTTTTTAACAACGATTTTGCTACTAGCCATGCTGGGTAGCATCATTACATGAACATGCAGCTTGCTTTTTGAGTGCACAAAATGCAAAGAGTCAGCAACCAGCAAAATTAGTAAAAGAAGAAAAATATAAAAATACTTCTAAACAATATATTAAGTGTAATCGTATCAATTATTTTGGATCAGTCATGTAATTAAACTTGTAATAGAGCTAGACTAGAAAAAATAAATCTGTCCATTGAGAAATATTTTTTACCATTTGTTTTTGTTTAGCGTAATTTCATGCTTTTTATCTATTTCAATGCACTATGATCCTAACATTTATATGAGCCCGTTGGGAAAGGAGGGTGAGCACTTTTTAAATGCAGTTTATAAAAAGAAAAGGTTGAAAGCTTGTACGACTTGAATTTAAACGCGAGGGCTCAAGCCTCCTTAAGCCAGTACACTAACCACTGTGCCAATAAAGTACTTATGATAAAAAAAGGTTTTTTGTCTATTGTTAGTTTCAAACTTTTAAAAGTAATGACCTAATTCTCTACACAAAGCATAAAGGGAACAAATTCAAATTATACCACCACATCTGTCAAGTACAGTTACTTTCCATTGTTTGATACCAAATAAAATTACTAATTAACAATAGTTAATTAACTAATTTTTTTTATTTTTTTTTTATTCTTGCTTCTTGTTTTGACAGGTACAAGAAATAATTGTGCAAAATTTCAACTTGATCCGAGATTGGATGTGGGATAAATAATGCATACAAACTTTTTATCAGACAGAGTTAGTTGATATAAGCTTTGTAAAAAAAAAAGACTGTTCTAAATACAGTACAGATGTTAATGCATCAAAATTCTGACCTCTTGTCCATTGCGTGCAAAGAATATTCTACAGCTGTGCCTGTCACCCCCAGCAGGGTCATCCACAGGGCGTACCCCCACACCCATTCTGTCTCCCATTCCACACACTGGTCCATACTGGCTGGTATCAGAATTGCCACGCCCATAATTAATAAAAAACCTGTAACAATAAAGATACATTTCTAAAAATTCATTTCAAAACTTGACTGCATAATGTTAGTTAATTACAGGAGGGATGAAAAGCAAATGATAATAAAATGGATTACAAGGATGGAAATAGGGAGGTAATCCAATGAATGTACAAAGTTTGCAAAGGTTGATGGAGCAAACGGAAAGACTAATCATGTAGATTCAAATTTAATTTCAAAAGCTTATAAAAAATTTTTTTTTGCTTGTTTATATGGCAGTTTTTTATGATGAAGCCTGGTGAATAGTATTCTCTCTTTTGTAGACGTGTGTGTGAGTGAGGGCTTCCGGAGAGAAGATTTCCAAGCTCAGCAAACACACTCAGCTTGAGTAGGGATACCTAGAAACTCTAAAACTAAAAAGAAGGGAGGTAGTTTTATTGTTCAGGTTTTAGAGAAATAAAAAGTAATTCGTAGATTGTGTACACTTCTTTCTGGCCCAAACTACCTGGTAGGGAAAGTAGGCAAGTGAGTAGGCAAACAAACAATACATACCATGTAGTATAAATCATTCCAGCTATTTTTATTTCATAGAACTTTAACATTGATATTTAAACAATGCCCAAGTCAAACAAACTGTATGAAGAGAAATGAAAATAACTCACCTGCCATTCTCTGCCATATAGCCTACAGAATTGGCTTCAGCTCCAGGAGGAGAACTGAGACAGGCAACGTCAGAAACAAGGCCAATATCTAGAATAAAAATTAGGAGGAAACATTAAGACCTGAATGACATTAACTCTTTCTCTCCCTAATTATTTACCACATTATGGTGGAATCAATGTTGGTATCGTCAGTTAGGAGAGAAAGAGTTAACACACTATCTTAATGGTAGTACAGAAGATATATATATATATATTTGTGACTCAAAGAATGAATCTAATCTCATGTTACATTGAACATAAGTACATGGTGGATGAACTCTGAACCAAGGAGACTCAAAATCAAATCCTGGTGAAGACTCAGATTTTGTATTTGAGAATTTGAAGGATGCTTTCAGTCCACCTAACTCTAATGGGTACCTGGACACTAATTGGGGAAAATAAAGGCAGTTGGTCAATGTGCTGGTCACAAGACACCCTCATTAACCATCAACCATAGGAACAGATGACATTTACATCAAAAGCCCCAATAGATTGCAAGTTCTGAAAGGGGAACTAGACTTTACTTACTTGTATTAAATATGAGATATAGAAACAAATGGAACACATTTCAATACAGTAGGCACATAAATATCTCAATACAGTTGACAAAAATATATTTCAATGCATAAAGTAGAATACTTACATATGGAACTTGTTTCTCCAACATCCAAAACTTCTATTTCAAAGTAGTTACTATAATAATCAATACTGTGTCCAGCAATGTATACACCAGGCAAATCGTCTGATTCACTGTTATAACTAGTTTTTAAAGAACACATTTTTTGCAATAAATATTACATGTAAACACGAAACTTGAATTATATTTTTTTTATACAAAACAAAACAAGATATTGAATGAATAAGTGCCATTACCTTAATACATCATCTTCAATTTTAATCCGTTGAAATTTTGGCTCATAACGAGCTATACCTTGCCCTGCGACGCGAGCTGGATGAGGACCTTGATAACGATAAATTCTTCCTCTTCCCCTGTTGTTAATTAACTGGTCAAAGCCAAGCTCTTGTTGGAAATGTTGCATTGGCGCAAAGGGCACCCTGTCTCGCTGCTGATGTAAGACTGCACGAATTCTAACAATCTCATCCATGTTGTTTTGAATTCAACATGCGTCATCAGTTATGAGATCTGAAATGACTTAAAAAAACAACATACAATTAAAAATATATTATAATAAATAACTAAAAAAAAAAAAATATTGCTATTAAGTCAACTTCTTGACAAGTAACTGGAAAATATTTCCATAAAAAAAAAACAGCAAAAACACTAACAAAAAAAAGTATATTGTCACTCATATAAGGAAGATAGCTTTGAGGAAACTTCAATTGTCAAAGATGTATACATTTTGACATGCCTCTAATGTGGACTATGAGCTCATGAATCCAGACCTGCAAAGTAGGTTATCAAATCCAATGTCATGGTTATAAGATTAAAGATCTGCCATGACATGTCTAAATCTTGGTTTCCAAATTGGATATTTCTTAGATACTTTCATGAGTGATAAAGTTCCATAGATCTAGAATTGGATTCTAGTTTTAGAGTCTGCACATTACTCATCAGAAATACTCTATATAATATGTATCCTAAAGATTATAGTTATAGACAGGAGTATATATAACATCTATAGATCCCATGATCTTTTTATTCATTGTCTTTATAAATATAAATACATCTAGACTAGTGATACCTAGGCTTTCTCAGCCTACAGGCCAAATAACTTGCCAACACTTTTGTAGCGGGCATCATAACCCAAAAATACAAATGAAATAGAGCAAACAGCGTTTTATTAGAAACTTGTTGTATCCAAGATTATTTCAATAGTAATTAGTGTTAGAAAATTATTTCAATAGAATAGATAAATCAAGAAATTGAAAGCAAGAAAAACTCAGGGAGACAACTAGATGAAGAGTTGAGCTGACATCAGTTTCTGAGAAGATGCAATAGCTGCAAAGTAGAAGCGCTAATAATGAAAGAATAGAATCCAGACTCTCAATATATCAAATATATCTCAATATAATAAACATTTATAATTATGATTTTTATAGTCTTATATAACTAATTATCTATATTAATAATACACTACAGATAATACTGTAGAAGACTGAGTAGATGTAGATCTACCTTAGATTATGCTAGAAGATAATATAATAATCATGTAAATAATGCAGAATATTTATATAATGCATCTAAATACTTACTTTATACTATTACTAGACTCTAGAATACTCTACTACTCTAGATCTAAACTAGATCTAGAACTGGGTTTACTTTTAAATTTAAGTCACAGCGAATCTGAGATGCCCTGGTTCTGGATTGTTTTATTTGTTACTTGGAATCCAGTTGGAATGTAACACTACACAGATGACACAGTGCACACAGTCTGAAAGTCTAGAAGATAATCTAGAAGTTTAGTCTAGATTATAATGTAAATATCCAATCTAGATCTACTCTAAGACTTAGAATTAGATCTAGAAATCTAGATATAATCGATATACTATATATATTTAGAAACTATAAGATATATATATATATATATAGATAGATAGATATAGATATTGTTACGACCTCGCCATGCGCATCGCAAGTCTAGCTAGCGCACCTCTAGTGAACGGACTATAACAAGATGTTTACAAGAGAGTAACGATTTCCGCCCAAGTCTAGAAGTGGAAATAAAGACACTGTAGTAGTAATGAAGATGTTATTTGTGTACTTGTGATGTCCTGTGAATAAATATATGTCTCGTTGAGTTGGCCTTGTCACTTATATTATTACAATGGTGTCAGAAGTGAGGATTTATAGGCAACTCAACGAGAGGAGGTAGGACTTGATCACAATGACATCCTTGAAAACATTAGACCAACTCTCAGTTAAAGAGCTTAGAAAGGAGCTCCGTAACCGATATCTGCTAAGTGGTGGTACCAAGGAGGTGCTTACAGCTCGTCTCCGGCAAGCCTTGGTAGATGAAGAAGAAGATCCGGATGCTTACTTGTTTGAAATAGAACCGGATATTTATGAGCTCATTGGCAAAATGCATGAGGGTGTTGGTGCACTGTGTGATAAAATTAACAGGATGGGGAACAAGATAGATGAAATGGTATCACAAGTAGAAGGCCAAATAGACCAAATTGATCAAATTGAGTCGCAAGTAAAAGGAGGAATAAACTTGTTGATGAAGGAGCAGTTGCCTGTGGACTCGTTGGGGAAGAAGTTGCATGGTCAGGACTGTGGCTGCACAAACAGTGGTGACGGAGACGCTGGGGATTGGAGCGCCGTCTGTGTCTGTGTTGTGGGCAAGTCTTGTGGTTGTGACTTTAAAGACGAGGAACGTGACAACGATTGCTGCGACGATCTCGAACGGAAAGAGAGAAATGAAGAAACTGAAGTCTGTTATGTGCCCGAAGCGTTTGTTCCTGTTGCACCTGTTACCAGTACCTTAATCAGCCGGACAGATCAAGACAACGTTGGGTCTGCGTCTAAGCCTATTGCTGTAGACCTTAAAGACCTCTGCCTATCTGCCGGTGCTCATGAAGGAAATGTGAGGCTCGACAACTGCATCCAGAACTTGAGCATGAACTGTACGTGCGGCGCATCACACGGGGAACGTGGATGCCAAGTAAACCATCAAGAGGGCATCTGTACCTCTGCCATCATCATTGACATTGGCATAGATGAATGTCAATCAACCCATTCTAAATCTGAGCTGTCAAGAGGAAGACATCTTCCACTTGAACTTGAACAGACCTATCTCCTGGATGTGAGACTGTTGGATGAAAATGACTGCGGTGCATTGGACTTTGTCTGCAACGTGGCTGCATGTGAACCTGCAGCTCTCATCAGAGGCGTCTGTCGGGAGGGTCCGCTGAAACGGCGTGTCCGATCAACGGCTGTGCTGAAGAAAACAGTGCTCGACACTATCTCGTTGAGTGTCAAACGGCCACGCCATCGCCTCAACAACAGCTTGGTCAACTGGAGAAAGAGAAAGCGACGGCTGCGGAAAACTGGGCAGATGATTTCGTGGGCAACAGACACCCTACCGCCTGTGGCTCCCACTGATCGACCTCCACCTGAACTGTCAAACCTCAGCTGCAGTGTTTTTCTTTTCGGGACGAAAAGTGTTAAGACGGGGGCAATGTTACGACCTCACCATGTGCATCGCAAGTCTAGCTAGCGCACCACTAGTGAACGGACTATAACAAGATGTTTACAAGAGAGTAATGATTTCCGCCCAAGGCTAGAAGTGGAAATAGAGACACTGTAGTTTAATGAAGATGTTATTTGTGTATCTGTGATGTCTTGTCAATAAACCTATGTCTCGTTGAGCTGGCCTTGTTTCTTAGATTATTACAATATATTATATTATATAATTTATATATTTTATTATAGATTTAATTAGATCCAGTTATTCTTATAAAAAAACAACAACTAAATAAGGCATAGATTTAGATCATAACTCATAACAGATCTGCCATTGGCTTAGTCAGCATAGTCATATTTATTTTATTACACTACTTGATAGTAATGACTAATGAATAATGATTGTCATAGACCTAGGACGTAGATTCTAGATTAACCCATTAGCTCCTACTGCAGTAGGAAACGTTTACCCGTTTTTGTCCTAAACCATTGTAAAACGTTTCTAAAATCCCCTATTCAGTATATTTGATTTAAACTTTTTAAAAACAAGATTTCATCTAGTCTCGTCGCAAGCGTGATTACAAATCATTTTGGAGATTAAGGATTCTATTTTAAATAAAATCGGGAAGGTTTTTATTTTTTAGATAATTTTTCAAACGAACCGGCCCATAGCCCCAGTGTATAAGCCCCCATGTCGAATAATGAGAATTTTTGAAGTTTTTTATATTCTAGTGGTATTAAACGTATATATTTTAAAAAACTAGACATAGTTCTATTTTTTAGAGTTGTTTGTTTGTTTATATGTATTAGATCTTAAATTTGATTATTTTTTCAAAATAAATATTTTTTAGAATTTTTAAAATACGGAGTTATTCCTCTTTGCTTAGGACTACAGAAGGGATTTTCGTAACTGGAAATAGGAGCTATTGGGTTAAAATTGAATAGATTTTATAGATCTCTTAGATAGGACGTTTTACCATAAGTCATAAGCAATACTAGATATTATCTAGATTTATATTATATAATAAAATTATAAAAATAAAAGTTATTATAAGTGTAAGTCTAGATTTAGTAATCTAGATTTAAGTATAATGTATATATATATTATATATATATATATATACTATGTATATATACAGGGCCGGTCTTAGGCCACTGCAGCCTATGCGATCGCAGTGGGCCCCGCGCTTTCATAGGCCCCGCGCTAATTCAAGGTGTAAGTATTAAATTTCAAAATATATAAGAAAAATTCCTGGAAATCTCCTGAATTCATTAAAATCTCTTGAAACTCTTTAAAATCTCCAGTAAAATAGGCAAAATTGTCATTTGGGGGTGTCATTCATTGCGGAAAACGCCAATCCTACGAGCGTCAAAAGAAAAAAGGCATTTTCAGCTTTCATGTAATAAAATGTTATAATTGGGCTAATTTTTACCTTAATCGGAAGTTCCAATATTTTATTTTCTTTTATAGTCACTTTACTTTTATATGCCATTGGTTACAAGCAAGGTTCGTAAAGTACAGATCGCAATTACAAAATCCTAATTTTCACTTATTGTCCTTATTCCTATACAAACTAGGCCCCGCGCAATCAGTTTCGCATAGGGCCCCGCAATGGCTAGGACCGGCCCTGTATATATATATATATATTATATATATATATATATATACTATGTATATATATATATATATATACTATGTAATAGCGAGTCAGTAGTCCAGATCTAGATATCTATAATCTGGGTCTAGTTGAGATAGAATAAAACTTAAAAGTATTTCATTGATTTAATTAAAGATATCTAGTATAATTTTTAACTCTAAAAGTTAAAATCAAAAATTTTAATTAGCTTAAATTTTAAATGTTTTTAATTTTAGTATTTAGTTAGACAAACTTAGACTACTAATAATAGTTTATACTTATATAAAATTTATTAACTTTATATATTTATTATAATCATAAAATCTATTCTAGACTCTCTAGTCACGACTAGTGACTGAAATTATTAATTTTCTACTTATAAGATAATAAGTTTAAAGTTATAGATCTACTAGTAGTAGTACTACTTATAGTATAGTTTATAGTAAATTATTATATTATATAAATAATTATTATTATACTGAATTATACTTATAGTAGTTATACTTATACTTATAGTCTACTAGTCTAGTTTATCATTTCTGTTCGTAAATTAGATCTAGAAAACTGTGTGACCGATTTAATAAAATTTAGAAAACTAAGCTAACTCTGTAACTGCGATAAAGAAGAAAACAGCATCATTAGATCTAACAGGATCTTTCTGTTTTTTATTATACTTATTATAGATCTAATCTACTTGTAGATCTATTTTTTTTTTACCTGTTGTAAAGTATTTCTAAAAACTGAAAATGTAACTAAAAATAAACTTCCGTTTATGAAAGACGTAGTTATCTCTCTTTGCTAAATTTATCAAAAAGAAGAACGCAATTTCAAACCGAAATTAATTTAGATCAAGCTTGTCAAATTCATTAAGGTGTATGGGCCACATAAGAAACTTACTAGATGTATCACCTGAGGGGCCGCAGCCCCCCCCCCCCCCCTAAAAAAACAGTTGCAAAACAGCCTACTAGTTTTATGTAAATTAGAAACAATATAATAGAATACAAAACGTAATTGTATACCTTAGTTAGCTAAATTTGTAGTACAATTTACGAATTAAAAATTACTATGATTACGCATTTTTTCTTTGTCCTGATGCTTGACATCTTTACTGGGACTGAGATACAAGTTTATTAATGTCAGGTTGAAGTTTGTTTGCCACTGACACTTTCCTCACTGATGACAAATTTTGATCAGTTAATCTTGAACGGTGATGTGGTTTTGTAGCTTTGATTATGGAAAAGAACTGCTCACCGAGATAAGTGCTTGCAAAGAAAGAATTCTGGCTGCAAATTTCAGCAATTCAACGTATCGTTCATGAAAATAACTGTAAAATATTGTCACAGCCACATCTATATACTTCGCTTTCAACGAAGAATCTGACTGCTGTTCTATCAGCAGTTACCAATAGCATTTTCAGGAGTAAATGAAAATGGAAATACCGACAACGGAAATTCAATCATCTAATAACTATTCCAGGTGTAGGGCATATATACCGAATGTTGTTACTGTATTTAATTCTTCTAGTTCCTGACAGGTTGAGAAGTGAACAAGATTTTCTCTTGCTATTTTGTTTATCAACAGTCGTAATTTTCCCTGAGAGCACTTCACGTCATCACACGTAGTTGTGACAATTTGTCTTCATTTTGAAGTTTCAAAATCATGTCTTGCAGGTGACCAGTGAGATCACCTGCAAATACCAACTCCCGAATCCGTCACTTTGGAACTGTTCAGAAGGATCACCCGTAACATCAGTGAATGAATCGAGAGCCAATGAAGAGAATTCAAAATCAGCAATTTGTTAATTAATTGTTCACGCAAGCTGACTGACGTGTCATTTATTCTATCTGCTACAGTGTTCCTAGTTAACGCTATTTCTTTGAATGCTTTCCCCTTTTCTGGACAAATTACTTTGTCAGATTTAAAGACACACTCCTCAACAAAATTCCATTCACTAAAGGATTTACTATGCAATGCACTTAAGCAATTAAGTTAGACAAAATGTAGCAAGCTTTCTCTGCAGACTCACTATTGTTGTTTAGTTTGACAAATACTTTTTTCAATTCAAGTAGCTTGTCATCTATTATTTTTCAACGTAATAATTCAACATTATTTTGACAATTTTTTTAGGTGGCCAAACGAGTCACATGAAAAGTGGTCGCGGGCCGCATGCAGCCCCTAACGCCTTGTTTGACATGCTTGATTTAGATCTAGATTTTAGATGCTTGAGTTCTAAAATTAATTCTAAGTTAGTTTTTTTTTTATATCCCGATCTAATAAAAATCAGGCCTATCTGCATCTTCGAAAGCCTGCTTGCTCTTCTCTGAGCCTCTCGTCAACAGACTGCTGTCTTGGTGACAGAACAATGCCGAAAACTTTGCCGGGACATAGAAGATGGTAATACCCCTCCTGTTGTTGCATCTGCCAATTTGCCTTTTTAAGGAACATTTACAACCAGTCTTCAGGGATTTTATAGGTTTGCCAACAGAGATTTATGAGATTAGTCATTGTGTCAACACACTAGCGGATCCAGAACTTTGGAGTGGGGGGGGGCGATTTTTTTCCAAACCCTAACCCTAACGCCCAGTAAACCCTAACCCTATGCATAAACGTGTGTAAAGCATATATATATATATATATATATATTTTTTTTTATATATATATATATATATATATGTATACACGAGAACAAAAAGAAGTGTTTTTTTAACCTTCGAGGGAAAAAAAAGAAAGCAAAAAACAGTCATGTTGAGGCAAGCTGGGGGACTGAGGGAGGGCTGTAAGCTTCGTCAGTGTGATTCGAGGCGAAGCCCCGACTCTAGAAGCGTTTTCTTGCATTTTTTTCACTGCAGAAACGCATTCTCCTGATATCTACAGCTCATTATCCATCAGTAGATTTCGGGGCGAACCCCGAAGCCAAAAGCATTTTTTTCATTCGTCACTGCAGAAACGCATTATCCTGACATCTACAGCTAATTATTTATCAGTAGATTTCGGGGCGAAGCCCCGAGGCCAAAGCTTTTTTTTTTTTTGCAAACTTCACTGCGTAAATGCATTCTCCTGACAACTACAACGCATTATTTATCAATGGGGTTCGGGGCTTCGCCCCGACGCCAAAAGCGTTTTCTTGCATTCGTCACTGAAAAAAACGCATTCTCCTGACATATACAGCTCATTATTCATCAGTAGATTCGGGGCGAAGCCCCAACGCTAGCAGCGTTTTCTTGCATTTTTTTCCCTGCAGAAACGCATTCTCCTGACATCTACAGCTCATTGAATCTGAATCCATCTTGAATCTTGTTCTTCTTTCGTTAGCAAAGTTTTGCTTTGCTTGTCTTTTCTTGGTGCTCCATGTCCACTCTTTGCTCCAGTGAGATCTCGGACGAAACGATGGAGAGTCTTTGTGTCATTTCTGTTTGTGCCTCGTGACCCTTCTATTTAATCCAGTCCCGTTTAACTCCCCGACTTCTCTTTAGTTTCAAATCTGCTTCCCTACAGGCTTCTTCCGCTTCCATTATCAATGCACTCTTGTTATTTGCTCTTTAATGCTTTATAGCCCTAGACCTTTTTAGTATGCTTCAGCCATTGAAGCAAATATTTATGACACCAGCTGTTTTCAAAGAATGTAGCCTAGTAGCCTACTTCTGTTACAGCTCTGCTTAGTTTACATTTGACTGATACAAAAATAAATCTAAATTCAAACTAAAGCCAGCGCTAAGGATGTTTTAAATTTCTAGGTGGAAATCAGAAAGTTTCTGCTGAAAACAGTTCTCAAATTCGTTGAAAAATTTCCATTAAATCTCCAGAGTTTAAAAAAAGCAAAAGACAAAAACTTTTGCAAGATTTTGAGAGCTCCTTAAATAATGTATATGCCACTTTGAACATTTCGGTTCTGCTTGGCTGTATCAGTGCAGATGACTGTGATAGTATTAAATCTGAATTGACACAATGACACTATTCCATTATAACCACAAGTTATACTGCATTCCTTCAGTGTCACTTCTGACCATAGACTTTATATAGTTTATGCTTCTGACAGACTGAATACTTTCTTTAGCCAGCTTGTGAACACTGAATTTTCTAAACTCTGGGCAGTGATGACAGGAATTTTGTATACCATGAGTATGGTAATTTAATTATTAAACCTAAATTATACCAACTTTGACTATTGTTATGTAATATTTTGGCGCGAATTTAATGTCCTGGAATTTCAAATTGACTTTCGTGTAGAAACCTTGCTTATGTATTTTTACAGCTTTCCTTTTTAAGTCTTCTGTCCAGAAGTGTCTCTAAATTTGGTAATTTTACTGATGGTGTTACTCTAGTCAAATGTCAATATTCGTTTGATATAAATTTCGAGGCTCTTTTTCTGCGTATGTCCAAGTTCATTCATATTTTCTTGAATTGAGGTTCCATGATAAGGCTTCTGAACTAACAGGCAAAACTGTAAATGGTGGTATGAATTCTTAGCATTGTCACATTGTTCTTTAAAAAGTAAGTTTATAAAATTTAGGCAAATAGATCTAGAACTAAAAGTATTTTTTTAATAGAAGTATTATTTCATTTCTTCTTTGGATTATGAAACTCAGCTCATGATGTGGATACTTAAGTAAGATAAGTAAAAATACCCTTTCAGACCTTTATGATTTCTGGCAGCAGTGGATGTAAAGATTTATCTATTTTTGTGACCCACAAAAGTGTCCTACCAACATATTTTAGGTAGCTATTTGAGTTGGGT
>JADKLZ010001483.1:18606654-18618461 GCA_021533235.1 Biomphalaria straminea
TAAGTCTTTGACCAAAGTAAGTGGACATGAGAACATCAGACTTGGAAAAAGATGAAATACCAACAATAATTCAGCAAGCAGTTTGTTTTATCTGGTAAGGGAAGTAGTGGGAGGGAGGGCAGTAATAGGGATGGGGGAATGGGGTAAGGGAAGTAGTGGGAGCGAGGGCAGTAATAGGGATGGGGGAATGGGGTAAAGGGACTAGCCCAAATGAAAATCTTTTCTACCAGCAGTTTACAAAAACAAAACAATAAACATGTTTGCTAACAAGGGAAGAACTTAGTATATGTGAAAACATCAGCTTCCAGTAAGTCAAATGAATGAAACCATTATAAAAAAAAACACATGATCAGCAATTGTCCAGCGTAGGTTACTCACTGAATGGAAATATCTAAGGCACAATTTCAATTAGAATATAAAAATGAGCTACTGGCTTCAAAACAAACTAAAAAGATGAGATAAATGACCACATTGAGTCTGTTTAGTCACTGGACAAATGAGAGAGTTATTGATTCAGAAACCAAGTACTACAGAATGAGGTCAGTGCTTCAGCAAAACAAACTATTAAAGGAGATCAAATGATTAAGTCATAAAATCTTACATGTGGATCACATTTTCCAATATTATATAGATGACAATAGAGATGACCCTTCATCAGCTGATATCATGTCATGATCAAAAACTTTTTTTAAAAATAAACTAGCAATACAGCTCATTTGGCCTACTATAGCAGTTTTTAATCTTTATAAAATAAAAACTAATTGCAACTTATAGACCAAGAGTTATTTTAGAGTGGAAATAATCTTATTCACAGAAATATTTATCAATCTTTTCTATTCACTTAAAAAAACATAAACAACAACCCAGGCTGAAAGTCTCTGGAATGTTGTCAAGCGTTATCTCATGGAAGCTACTGCAGATCATTCTAATGTTAAACACTGACTGCCATTTTTCAAATAAAATAAGGAAAGAAATGTGTTTGTTCTTTCAAAAGAATCAAATTAGAGAAAATAATTTAGGGATGAATTTCATCTAGTCATACTTACACTCAAAACTTTGTTGTTGTTCTAACATACATGATTTAAATATTTGTTTTAAATCTCTGGACATTTGTCCATTCAAAGTAAGGCTATTGCTCACTATGTGTGTCCAGTGTCAAACTACAACGTTATTGAAAAGCTGTCATCTAGTAAGTAGGATGTAATTCCCCTCCAATGTTAACTCCCTTTGTTTATGGACTTAGGATTACTTCAAAAAGCTATGGTGAAGTTTTAATCTACACAATTTCATTGGAGAAATGTTTGCAATGTACAACTCTGAGTTGATTAATATCAGTTGCACTTTGAAATAGAATGTCACTTATTGAAGTTTTGAGGGTAAGTGAACAACAAATTTAGAAGCACTGATTACAGTAGATTAGGAAAAAAAAAACAAAGGCTCCTTATTTAGGGTGGTTTTGCTAGTTGGGAATTCTACAAGACAATTATATGCAGTGCATAAAGAAAATAAGTCTTGATACCGCTATCTATGGTACAGATGACTGTACAGATAAGTTTGGTAGTAAATGGACATAGACCTCCTCATTGATGTGGTTTTCAATAGATGGTGAGTAGTATGCTATACACATTCATTGTGTAATTTGACAATATTTAGTGACAACAGACTGCCAGTTAGTTTTACCTAGAACTAAGATTAATGTAAACAAGCCTTTTAGTTTAACAAATAAAAAAAATATAATTAGCAGAAATAGTTGACAACTGAGTTGACCTCATGAAAGACAATATATAACATTCTGTTGACGTGGTCAAGATTTGAACCTACAAAGACTAATCATGTACATGCTATTATGTCAGTGTCCATTATGTTGTGGTATTGCTTTGCTCAGGTCATAACATGTTAAACACTTGTGTGTTCTTCTCCTGGTAACACACTTGTGGTCACTTGAACATCTGTGTTGTTCTGTCCAGTCTTGATAATTTCACATCTAGTGTTTTTCAGATTCAAAACATTTGCATTTACCATGCAAGACAATTTGGATGGTGTTATTTGGTCAATGTGTA
This sequence comes from Biomphalaria straminea, assembly GCA_021533235.1. Taxonomy (NCBI): domain Eukaryota; kingdom Metazoa; phylum Mollusca; class Gastropoda; family Planorbidae; genus Biomphalaria; species Biomphalaria straminea. Next base: position 18,608,715 of record JADKLZ010001483.1, read on the forward strand.
AACACATTCCAGTCGGCTGAAAGTTTTTTATTCAAGTAGTTTAATTTATGTCTCAACTTGGCCCTGGCATCATTCCGTACGGCTGGCCTCCACCACCCATCATACCAGGCATCATTTGCCGCGGGTGACCCCTAGGTGGGCCCTGTGAGTAATAGTCCTGTTGATACCCTGGATACTGCATTCCACCATACTGTCCTGGTCCAAGAGGCATTCCTCCCATTCCTGGTGAGGGCATCCTCATTCCACCCATCCCAGGGTGTCGGGGCATGCCGACAGGGGCCATGCCTGGTACATGCATGTGGCCCATATGTCCATGTGGTGGCATAGAGCCAGACATTGGGTTGTGCGGTGAGGGGACAGACATGGGATTATGTGGAGATGGCCCTTGCATTGGACCGTGCGGTGATGGGCCTGGCATTGAGCCAGGCATTGGACCATGGGCCATCGGAGGCCCTTGCATGTGATGAGGGGAGGAGCCAGGCATTCCTCCAGGAGGCATGGGGCCATGTATAGAACTACCAGGCATTGGGCCATGTGTCATAAGCGGTGAAGGGCCACCTGAGGGCATAGGTCCGTGTGGAGATGAAGATGGTATCTGGCTATTACCTTGCATCATCATTGCAGCATGTGCCTGGGCCTGTGCCTGAGCTTGTTCTATGGAGGGCCCATTATTGATATAACCACCCATTCCAGGAATCGGCGAAACACATTCTAAGCTGCCTGGTCCCATTCCAGGTGGCATAGACCTTATAGCGCCAGGGGAGTGACCAGGCCGCATGCTGCTTATGCTCATCATAGGATCAGGGCCTCCCATCATTGAGCCCACCATATGTCCATTGTTATCCATGGGTCCCATTCCCATGGAATGCCCCATGCCATGAGACATATTCATCTGGGATGGTGGCATGCTGGGTCCGGTGTTCTGCATGGCTTGAAGGTCAGGTATGCTTGAGCTCCTCATCATAGAGGCAGATTGATGCATAGCAATGGTTGCTTGATTAGCAAATTCAGGTCCCATGGCTACAGCTGCAGAAAGGGCACTGGACATTGGAGGGCCACCTCTGAGACCTGTTGGCGAAGAGTTAGGGTAGTACTGTAAAGTTGATGAGGGATTTTTCCCATCCATGTTGTGAAGTGGAGATGGGAACCGAGGCATGCTATAGTCTATCTCAGTCCTTTGCTTTGTTCCTGATGCTTGGGATGTAGGTGGGTTGGCTGGAAGATACTGGATCGTGTTATGGCCCTTTTGCTGTATCTGAACGCTGGAGTTAGAACTCGATGTTATAGGGAAGGACGGTGATGTGACACCACTCAGCGAAGGTGGGCCTGACCCACTCAGCTGAGTATGTGAGAGGGGAGGGCTGGTAAACTGGCTACCTTTGGACATTGTGGGGGGTGTTGGGGGCATACTGGAAGATGAGTTTGGTCTGTGAGGAGGTATGGATGGGTTCATGGTCGCAGACATGGGAGTGGAGGGCAGTGCGGGCCCAGGACCCATACCTGGACTGGGTCCACCAGGTAAAGGTGTCATTGAAGACATCATGCTCTGAGACTGAGTCATGTGGTGAGACATTCCAGGCCTTGGCCCTCCTCCCATCATTCCAGATCCTGGACCCATTTGGGGCCCCATGCCTCCATGTTGCATGCTGCATGGGGGCATGTTCATATGAGGGGACTCAGCATTCATACACTGCATATTTACATAATTGTTCATTGAAGGGTGATTAGGAGGGACATTCACTTGAGAGATAGACATGTTCTGGGCTATGTATGTATTGTTCACACTAGGGGCACTTGGAGCTTGGCTGTTAACCCCAGAGTTTGGATTGGGGATGGCAGATGAGGATGATGTAGATGAAGATGTGGTTGCTGCGGATGTGGATAGGGAGCCGCTGCTGGAGCTGTTCGAACTGCTGTTGCTGCCACCACTGCTGCTTGTCATTTGGCCCTGCACTTGTATGCTGTGGAATGGCCCTCCTTGCATCATGTTCTGCTGCATCTGATTGGACAGGTTTTCCACCCCTTTGGCCAGGTTGGCTAAGCTAGCTGATGTGATGTTAGACATGGCAGACGAAGCCTTGGAGTTGGGAGTGTGTGGTGCACTGCCAACTCCATTGCTGATAGAAGGGGGATCAAAGTGAGATAGTCTTATGTTGGCACCAGCATTGGTTGTGGTGGAGGAGTGAGGAGTTGATGGCCCTTGAGGAAGATGGTGAGGTGAGGGTCCTGCTGTGGAAACAGCTGGTGAGTTAGCCATGTTGCTAGAAGTCTGACTGGAGTTGGAGTGTGGTCCTTTATTAGAACCTGGACCACTATGTAAGGGAGAGTTTGCATGGCTATTGTAATGACCCCCAGGAGTTGTAGTCCCAAGTGAGCCACTGCCTAATGCAGATCCAATAGAGTTCGACTCATCTCCTCCACTGCCAGCTACAAAGGCAGAGTTCAGTTGTTTAGTAATCGTTAATTCTTGCCCTTCAAACTGGCTCAAGTGATAATGGATTTTAGTGGGGGATGGGGTCTGCTGGAGGTTTCCTTTGGCGTAAGAATCGTCCATGTCATCACCACGTTTGCGTTTCTGAGCTTGTGCATAGCTAGGAGGTGGTTTGCTGTTGTTGCTACCTGATGATGCAGTCACAGGGGGAACAACTCCACCCATTGTCTCAGGATTGAACTGTTCTGGGTTACCTGCCCTGTGGAGAATTACTTGGCTGGAGCTTTTCATGCCTGGCATCATGCCGTTGGGCCCCATCATGTGCGCTTGCCTCATGGGTCCATGATGTCGGGGCCCGCCCGGTCCTGGAGGGCCAGGCCCCATCACAGGTGGCATTCCACCAGGCATAGTTGGGTCAAATCCTGGATCCATGGGCCCCTGGGGTGGCATGCCGTGTGGGGGATACCCATGCAGTCCAGGGATGGGCTCCATACCCATGTGAGGCGGCCGGCACATATCAGGTGGCCCTCCATACATGCCCATTCCATCAGGGTCCATTCCAGGACCCATCGGGCCATGAGGCCCATGTGGTGGCATAGGCATCCTCATACCGTTCATATTGGGAGACGCTGGGCCCATGCCCCCATGTTTCTGTGATATAGATGAATAATAAGACGGAGGTGGCCCGGGCTCCATAAGAGGACCTCTGTTAGCTGCCATGTGTTGCATCCGATGTTGTTTCTCCATGTAATACTCTCTCTGTATTTGATACCAGTCATGCTGAGCCTGATACTATGGACAGAAAAACAAACATGGAATTAATATAACTTTACAGAATCATTTGATTTACAGTAAAAACCTGCATTTTTTTTGTCAGCCAAATGTTGAAATAGAATCGGGACATTGCAAACATTCTTACATAATGAAAGTTTACAAAAGCTAGCAATGAACAAATGTGAAAAAACTTTAGAATAATGGTGATCCTTAAATTTTTGAAAACTATATTTTATATATACCAGCTGTGCTAAAATATAATTTTCTATGTAGATAGGAATAATTCTATTTTGCAATTAATGATATTAATGCACAAGTGTTACACAAACAAGTCTAGCATGCTAACTAGATTAAGAAATTTGCAATAAATCAGATAATTTCTTTTGCTTTTAGTTTTAACAATGAAGAAAAACTAGTCACAAAAATAGTTTGCGAAGTTATGTGTGAAATCTGATTATTGAAACAACTGTTCAAGTAAGATGAATACATTTTTAAAAGTTATCAGAATAACATGATTCAATTTATTCCTAAATTTAAGCAAAATATTTCTTTTTTTTTCCCTCATCTAATCCTCATGTTTTCTATGAAATGTATTTCACTGAAATGGCTACCAATGTATAACAAAATTTTGATAATATACAAACCTGCTCTTTTCCATTCATGCCAGGTACCATTCCAGGTGGACCTCGAGGTCCATAGGGAGGCATACCCTGCTGTGCCATCATATGTTGATGTTGAGGGGACATCATGCCATGAGGGTGCATCATGCCTCCTTGAGACATCATAGCTTGCTGCTGTGACATCATGGCCTGCTGCTGCGGTGACATCATTCCAGGGCCGCCTGGGTACATGGATGGCCCACATGGTTGACCATCAGGGCCCATGGGTGGCTGATTCCCGTCATGCTGCCCATTTACACCCATCAGCATCTGATGAATTTTGGTGAGCTGGGCCAGGCCTTTAGATCTGTGCTGCCTTTGTTCCAGGGTCAGGTTTTCATCTGGCACCTGGCTAGAAGATATGTTTGGGTTGAGGTGGCCAGCCATCATTAGCTCATTCTCCATGTCCATTAAACTGCCTGGCCCATAGCCACCAGGACCCATGGGTCCATGACTGTGAGGGTGGGGACCACCACAACCTTGACCAGGCCACCCTCCCATCATCCGTGGACCAGGGCCACCAGGTTGGTAAGGCCCATTTGGCATCATCCCTCCGGGGCCCATCATGCCTGGGTCATCCATGCCAGGCCCCTGTGGCATCTGTGGTCCCCAGTTAGGTTGCATGGCGTTGTGCATGCGCATCATACCAGGCCCTGGCTGACCTTTCATACCACCTCCCATCATGTTGGGTGGCATGCCTTGTCGAAAATTATTTCCTTTAAGTGGATTTTTCTGAAAAAAAAAAGTTTCAAGAGATATTTATATTTTTTTTAGAAAAGGGCTTGTTTACAACTAATTAAAAATGTTTTTTAAGAATGTATTTAAATTTAATATTTGCAACAAAATAGTCCAACATTGATTTATTCATGCTATTTATAATGGATACTTTAAATAAAACACATTTCAATCTCAGGTTTAAGGGAAGATGGCTTTAAGCTATTTTTAATGATTTTTTCACAAGGAAATGTTAGGAAACTAGGAATGGACTGGTAACAATGATAAGCAAAGAATGTACAAATGAACAGATCCAGCAGATGTTAGGGTCACTATGACCTACACATGTCTCTGGCTAAGGCTAGGTTACTATCAGGAGATGGTTGAGGATCAACCTTATAATGCCATGTGTAAAAATTGTGGTTCCTCCAACAATGACAGACACAAAACCACTTGGATCCTCTGTCCCATAGCACTAAAGATAACACTACAGATGACTTACAGCTAAAAATGCTTTTGTATTTGGATGATCCATGTGATACTGTATAATACTTTTACATTGGCCAAGCCGGACGCTCTCCGCTGCCTGGTTGGCCAACTGTGTGGAGAAGACAAAGATCTCGCTTTGCTGTTGCATGAACGGGGGCTCAAAGGAGCCCATCATTCCATGCTGTGAAGGCATCATGGTGGCCGGAGTCGTGCCACCCGAGGAAGGCGTTGGGGGCTGGGGCGATGCCTTCTGGCTGTCAGGTCCAACTGAACCTGGCTTTCCATTTTCTTTCTTGCCTGATGGAGAAAATAAGGAAGAAATGTTAGGCACAAATGTTCAGTACGACTGATATAACAATTATCTTTTATAAAAGTAAAGTATCCCCTTCAGACCTTGTGATCTATGGAGCAGATGATGTTAAGGTCATCTGTTTCTTTGGCCAACGGTTAACGAGCAGGGTGTTATGTGGCCAGCACAACGACCAACCGCCTTTACTTTCCCCAACTAAAGTCAGGTACCCATTAGAGTTGGGTGGACTCATGGGCACCCTTAAAATCCCGAAATTCAAAATCCCAGTATTCACCGGGATTCGAACCCACGACCTCAGGTTCAGAAGCCGAGCGTTTAACCATTCGACCACCGCGCCCCCCAATTATCTTTTATACACACTTTTAAAACAATTTATTAGGGGAAGGAAGTAGATTTAAATGTACAATCCTATTTGTAGCTTTAGGCATAAAAGTAAAGTCACTGACAGTAACATAAGCATAGATTAAGCTATTAACCAGAGTTACATCATGTGATAAGTTTTTTTTTTTAATGTATAAGTTTAAGAGCTGAATACACTGAAGCAGTTGTTGACTTTACAAGAATAAACTCAGTTCTAAATTGCTTACACAATAAGAAAAAGCCAAGCCCAATGTGTGTTCACAATGGGTTCAGATAAAGTGAGAGTGAACCATGGTGAGCATCTAGCCAATAGAATGGGACACATGGAATAGTACAGCAAAACCATATCACAACAGTGAAAAGACACCTGCTTATTAGAAGTTACTAAAATAAATGTGTGTGTATGCTATGGAAATGTGTGTCTATAGAGGGGTCCAGAGAAGGGCTTTGGAAAGGATAGAGAGAGAGAGAAAACAAACCCTATGGAGATAATATGCTTTGTTCCCACTTACTACTGTCAGATTTTTTCTCCACTTTGATCCTTTTGTTATTGTTGTCCTCTGTCTTGACAGCCATTGTACTCTCTGAAAGAGACATGTTTTTCAACAATTTCAAAGTTCAACATTATCATTCCCTGACCCTGGGTCACTCAGAGTTCACTCTCTCCATATTGGTACACCACACTGGCTAGAGAACTATTGGGGGTGGTTTGGGAGGGTGGGGGGTTAAAAGACATCCACATGGTTCAGTGGACAATTACTAAGTACACAGGTTTTTTTTTTCTCCTTGACCAGCAAGTGAGACAACTGAAAGCTTCCAATGGTGACACTACACCCCATATCTATTGTATTGATTGCTTGCTAATAGCTTATACATATAGGAACACAATTATTGTCTGGAAAGCTTAATTATGAATTCTATTTCTTTTCACCCTGAAATTTTTAATAGCCTGCATAGTGAATTTCTTCATTCTGAATAATGAATTGATTTTTTCTTAACACTGAATTCCAAATAATTTTTCTAATTCAAAGTGAAGGAAAAATTAATTTATTATTCTATTTTTTTTTACAGTGACTTAAGGAATTTATGGGAGATCTTTTAAAGTAAGTCCTAATAATCTTTAAAAGAAAAGTAAGTAAAGTTTCCCTTTCAGACCTTGCAATCTATGGGTTAGATGATGTTGAGGTCATCTGTTTCTATGGCCAATGGTTAATGAGCATGGTGTCATGTGGCCATCACAAGGACCAACCTTTATTTTCCCAAACTAAAACACATTAGAGTTGGGTGGACTCAGGGGTGCCCTTAAAATCCCCAATTTCAAAATCCCAGTCTTCATCGAGATCCAAACCCAAGCTCATGTTCCGATGCCATACGCTTAACCACTCAGCCATTGCACCACCAAAAATCTTGTACTCGCAAAAGGATTGAAAAGAAGTATAGACCTGAGTATTCAAAGTTTGGTAAGATCTAGAAGTCTCTGGGGCAGATCATATAAAGATCAATGTGTAGATGCAGACAGTTTTTAATAAGGATGCCAGGAAAAAAACAAAAAAACCTTTAATCAGTTCATTTTGGGTGCACACAATAAATCTTAGGAATCTGAAGTTGAAAATCCAGCATTAAAAATTGACTGGACATTTGAACTAAAGTCAATCAATTTGGCAGTCAAGTGTCTAGCCCTCTTGCGAGTTTTAACAAAAAAATTGTTTTACTGAATGAGAAAAAAGTTGGAAAATTGAACTTTGGATATATTGTGTTCTGCTCAAAGCAGCTAAACATAGACAAACTTAGCACATTAAATAAATTCTTAAACATATTTCAATGTTCAATTGTACACATATATTACCAGAATCTCCATTTGGTATTTTCCTTGAAGGTGGCCTGGAGTCACTGGACTTTCTCCCATCTTCTTCCTTTATCTCAGCTTTGACATCCACCCCATCCAAGCTGGTCAAGCCGCCAGGCATGGCAGAGTCCTGGACTGGGCCGTTGATGCCAGGGTTGATGCCCGGGTCGCGTAGCATCTTGGTAGAGTCCACTCTTTCCTTCATCCTTGTCCAGCAGCACACAGCGATCACGTGACACTAGTGGGGGGTCGCTGGTCAGCCTGCTCTGGACACTGTAGGCTGGCTAGGCCTACAGCAGTCTGGCAAACCACACATAGTTTACATCAGGGCACAAAACACCTTATATATATATATAAATAAATGAATATAATCCACAAATTAGAATAAATCCACAAATATGAAGCTGTGAAAATTGAATATCCACTAGATACTAAAGTCTCACATGAATCTTTGCCTCATAACACTTGAATGGCTTCATTAGCCAAGATTAATTCTCCATTAAACTTCACTTGACAACATAGATCCAAATTTTATTCCGAACAAAGATTTTCAAATCCAAATGTTACAAATCTCTCCCTGGTTAATCTTTTTTTCTTTCCTTTTTTTTTTCAGATTGTATACATAAGCCTCTCTATGTATATTTTTTAAATCCATCAGTTAAAGCCTTCTCCCTGCTTTATGACTTATATATAGAAAACACAGAATTGATCATCGCCTAGTGTAAAAAAAAAAAAAGTTATTGTTTCTTTTTTTTTTTTTTTAAATCAAACATATGGATGGGGGGAAGAGATCAATAACTAAACATCAGCTGCTAAATTTGCTAAACCTCTGGGAGGTTGGCTTAATTCAGACTGTAAACTGTGGACATCTGTTGTGTAAGTAACACAAGGTAATGTGCTTTATGATTGGTCTGTGTTACATGCACAGATTGTGAAGTGCTTCTTTATGTCCTTAACTACAGAGAGAGATGTATGAACACATAGAGACAGACTGGTGACTTCTTCAAATTCTTCATGTGTCCAGAAAGTGGTACAGTTTCTTTCAACAATGAGTGGAAGGTTACTTTCCAACTTTGGATCAAGTGAAATTCTGAAAAAAAAAAAAATTAAAAAGAAAATTATAAATATATAATATAAAAGAGATAATGCATAAACTAAACAAAATAAATATTTTAAAACAATTACTTCACATCAAAACCAAATTCCTTCAATAAGTATCTACAAATGAAATAAAACATTTGTTTTTAAGTCAAGCAAATCCCAGAAATCTGTTGTCTTAAATTAGAAATCTTTGTGTCATGAAATCCTTAAACTCCCTCCAAGAAACTGTAAACAATGTAACTCATGCAAACAATAGAATGTACAACAGAAATGTACGCAATTGAATTTTAAGGACTCAAAGTTTGGATGAAAATAACGAAACAATTGATTCAGACAGAACTATTCATTTAGAATAATTTAGATCAAACCATAATCCCCTAAGTCTCGTCTGGAAGTTTTGATGATTATCTCCCATGGAGCGCAGGAAGTGAAAAGATCCACACATAGTTTACTTCATTTTACAAAGTTTTATTTTCCTTTATGGCTGCATGCAGACTTAACAGTCCAATCATCAAGAAAATATTTCTACGAAAGTTAATTCCATCAAGAAAAATTCGAACAGACACCAATGGAAACCTATACCTGGACAACAGCTTGCAGAAGTGAAAACATTGAAGAAAACAAACAGGCTAGAAATGGAATGAGCCGGTACGTTGACCCCAAACCCTTTATGGACGACAGAGATGTAAGGATAATCCCATTAGTATGACTTGGCTACTTTGATGTCATCTCTCTCTCAGCTAAGTTGTACTAATCAAAAAGTATTTATTTAATACAAAATATAACGCGCTACTCACACATGCCTATGACATGCCCTTTTCGCTCACATGACATTAGCCTGGCCCTCGTGAGGCCCTTTTCACTCAACATATGACATGCAAGCTAGGCGCTTTCCACTCAACATATGACAAGAGCTAGGCGCTTTCCACTCAACATATGACATGAGCTAGGACCTTTCCACTCAACATATGACACGAGCTAGGCCCTTTCCACTTAACATATGACATGAACTAGGCCCTTTCCACTCAAAATATGACACGAGCTAGGCCCTTTCCACTTAACA
>JADKLZ010001483.1:18734427-18752681 GCA_021533235.1 Biomphalaria straminea
ATATATATATATATATATATATATATATATATATATATATTCTCTATTGAAATATAATATCACCCCATGTGTCTGGTAAAAAATGTTGTAAACGTTTTTCCTCCACTTTCCCTTCTCCGATAAATTTGAAACTTAAAACTATTCGTGGTCCCAAGCAAAACAGTAATCAGCGCTTGTCTAAAAATTAACCAGTTATTTAGTGGCAATTGATTCATTTTATTTGATATAGAAAAAGGGAATCAATCTTACAGTATTGAGATATATGGCTATAATTGAACAGTTTTTTTCCTCATAAAATAAAACAATAAAAATAAATATATATTTTGCTTGTTTAAATATAATATTACATGCATTAACATTGAATCGAGAAAATATACTATTAGGGCCTACTATGTACATATCGTTAAATGTGTATAATATGTACAAAAGTGTGTAGGCTTAACCTTAGGCTGCAAAACAGAGGAGAGTGCTTTACTTCTGATGAACAATTACAAGAGAACAAATGAGGGACATTTGCTAGCCTATACGTACTAGCACATTTTAAACGCTGGAAGTTCAAAAAAAGAATGGGGCGTAACCACACAAAACCAGCAACTTTTCGACCCGTGTTATCTTTCCCTGATAACTGTAATGATCTTCATATCTAGGCCTAAAAAATATGACCTAAAAATCTCTCTCTCTCTCTCTCTCTCTCACTCTCTCTCTCTCTTATAACCTTGAATAAAGGTGACGTGTACAATAAATCTATATATAGTAGACCTATATAATATGTAAAACAATGTTCAATGTGTGTGTATAGAGGCATGGATTCAAGAAAAAAAACGAAACCAGTGATAGGTGCATCCATAGTCTTCCAAGGCAGAAGGGGCCACATATTTTTCTAGATATTTCTGTATCAGCGTTGGTTGCACAAGCTAGTTCTTCTTGTAATATCGATTTTTTTTTATCAGCTTTTAGAAACAGATGATCTTTACATCATATGCCCTATTTATTGCAAGGTCTGAAAGGGGAACTTTTTTTTTTTTTAACTTTGTCTATACAAACAATTTTTACCTTTTTTTTTTATTGATGCTTAAAAAAAAAGACTGCTATAACAAATTAATTCGATTTAATAGAACCTTTTATATAACAATTACCCGGTAATTCAAAATTCTTTACTTTAGTATCAAGACCATTCGCCTCGGCCATTTAATATTATTCCGGTATTATTAAACAAATAATTCTTTTAAAGAAGGTAACATTTCAAAACTTTTTTCCGCCCCCCAAAATGTGGCCGCCTGAGCGTAATGCACACATTGCACAATAGGTATCTGCGGTCCTTGTGCTATTGGTGTTTATTTGGAGCCATTTATTACTTCAATTTGTTCACTCCCTATTAGGAAATTCTGAATCCATTGGTGTATGAACCACATGCTGTATGGCTGCCTGGTCGTGCGTTATGCGCGCCATGTTCGGTCGTCTGAATGGTCTCGAGCTCATACCCTGGCCCCACTGCCATCCCTCGTCGTCTTGCGAGATGTTTGGGCTGTAATGTAAATTATCTTCAACCATGAAGGAACATCCGAAATATGCAAACAAACAATACGGTCAAAATATTTTAATTTCTATGCTGGTGAACTTTGTCAATAGCCATAGTGTCCAATATGTGAAGCTGGCGAGTGATGGTGGTCTCTAGTTACCTGGATCAGACCTCCCTTTTTAGATAGGAGAGTGACATTAGCCTCTATCCAGTCCCTCTGTTCTCTACCTTGATAAAGTGATTGCCTGAAAAAGTAGCCTATTTGTAATATTTCTGTGTGTAAAGAAGAAAAAGAAAATCAACTCCAAGGTGAACAAAATGCCACAAAAAAAGACTTTCAAGTACATACAGGCCAAGTCAGCCACATGTGCACTTTAGAAAAGTCTATAATAGTCTATATACCGGTATAGGCATAGATTATACAACATTCATGATATAATATCCATTATTTTTCACAATGGACCATAAAAAAGATGGCAAAAATATTTGGTTTCAACTTCCGGTTAAAACAAAAATAGACTAACACGTTTTGTATGTTCTAGAGTAGATCATTAGATATCTATTCTAGTCTAGATCTATTCTATAATCTTATCTCTGAAATTAAATATAGTTATATAAAATAGAACTTGTCTAGATCTAGAATTTAGAAAAATGTCGAAACTTAAAAGTTCGTTATTTGATGAAATTTTTAAATTGCAAAGTTCTGCTCCCGAAGTTGACATCGATCCCGAAGATCCCATCGATGGTATGAAAAAAAAATGAATCATAATATTATTGAAATGAATTTAGAATCTAAATTCATTTCAATAATATTATGATTCAAAAGTAGATCTACTTTTTATTTAGAAATCTATTAATCATTTTTTTCATTATATATTTCTCATCTCTGCCTGTGGTCCCTACTGGGGCATAGGCCACCAACCAGCTTTTTCCAGGCATCTCGGTTCTGTATCTGGGTGAGTCTCTCCAACTCACTGCCACCGCGCCAACTGTCCCCATGTCTTGCCCATCTTCTTGGCATCTGTTTCCAGATCGCGGTGGCCATGTATTCCTGGGCCTTCCTCTTTTCTTTGCGGTTCCAGGTTATGTCCTGGATGTGGGCTTGCGCAGGGTGTGACCTATCCTATCCATCTCCACTGTCTCCAGCATCTCTGAAGGATTTATACTTCAATGGGCTGCTGTTTTGTTCTTTGCCACAGTTCCTCATTTGAGATCTTGTCTGGCCAGCGGATCATATGAATCTTCCTCAGGCAGGTGTTGATGAGTACCTGGATTTTTTTGATGGTGGTGTTAGTGGTTCTCCAGGTCTCTGCTCCATAAAGTAGTATTAGCTTAACAATGGTGTTAAAGAGCCTAATCTTGGTGGTGGTGCTTAATTCCCTAGATCCCCAGGTGTTCTTCAGCTGATGGAAGGCTGCTCGAGCTTTACCAATGCAGGTTCTAACATCTGCATCTGTTCCTCTATATGGTGATCTATGATGCTACCGAGATAGGTGAAGCTTTCCACCTCTTCCAGCGCCTCACTTTGGACTGTAATGGGTGTATTGTTGGATGTCTTTATCTTAAACACCTTGCTCTTCCCTCTGTTTATATGGTAAGACCCATTCTAGCTGAATTGTCTGCAACAACATTTATCTTTTCCTGCATCTGCATCTGCTGCTGTGTGTGAGAAAAAAGAGCTAAGTCATCTGCAAAGTCCAGGTCATCTAAATGTTTCCACAATGTCCACTGTATACCGTTCCGTTCGGATAAGAAGGGAGAGAGTAAACAGCCTTGTCCCACTCCTGTTTGGACTTCAAATGTCTCTTTCAGTTGTCTGCCATGCACTCTTCTGCAAGTCATCCCTTCATGTGACTTCTTGATGATGTTAGTAATTTTTTCAGGCACTCGATAGTGTCTCAAAAGTCTCCAGAGGGTCTGTCTGTCCACACTGTCAAATGCCTTCTCATAGTCTATAAAACTGACGTAGAGAGGGGAGTTCCATTCCAAAGACTATTCCAAAATTATGCGCAGTGTTGCAATCTGATCTGTGCATGATCTCTCCTTTCGAAAGCCAGCTTGTTGGTCACGGGGATGTAGGTCTACAGCATCTATCATTCGATTTAACAGAATGCGGTTTAACACTTTCCCTGGAATAGACAGTAGTGTTATCCCTCAATAGTTAGAGCATGGACTTTGACTCTACTGGTTATGAATTAGATCTACATGATGATCTATCCTATGAAATTGGATTGAATTCAACATTACTAATGTCAATAACAGAGACAGTGTTTGTTTACATGTGATGTAATGTTGTATGAGAGTCAGTTCCCTTAATGGAATTTAAAAAAAAATTACTTTTATATAGAATCTAGTGGCTAGATGCTTAGATCTTGCTCAGTGCGCTATGGACCAGCCCAACCCCTGCTGCTCCTAGGAAAAGGTTTCTGTGCCTTTAGCCAGTTTAGAGTCGACATTCAGTAAACACAACTCTGCTTGAGTCTGGTTTTTGAACTCAATCAAGCCCTCTTGTTAAGTAGCCAAGCAGTTTGTCCTCCCAGCCACACATCCCATGTCACGGCATGTGCAATTAAACTTTTTATTTAAACCTGTACATATAAGCTCATTAGGATAATGTGATCTTGATTTAAAATGGAATCTAAGTTAGAACTACTAGCTTCTGATTTCCTTCAAGTTGATCAAAACAATGGAGTGGCTTTGTAAACTATTTGTATTTCTGTTAGGTTTCAAAGCTAAACTTGCAGACAGCCTTGATGAGACTGAGACGCTTGGATCAACAGTCTTAAGAAAACAAGCTGCTGTTATAGCTGATGATCCAAAATACCAAGGGAAAAGAACATCTAGAAATGAACTCTATTCTGATGGTAAGTGGGCACAATTATCCAGTAGTTTAATTTGTTTCCACTCACTACAAAAAGGTAAAAAAAAAGTATTAAGATGTTTCAGAATGTTTGTTATCACTGTGGTTTTAAACTTTTGGTTGTAGTCTATGTCAAGGTTGTGGAGATAGAATATGAAAATGGTGATGAGAATTCAACAGTTAGGAAATTATGAAAACAGTTTATCAATAGCAGTGTGCTTCCATGTTACAAATGAAATGAAAGATATTATTATGATTTTTAATATGTTGGATTAATTATTAATGAAACTATCATTTAGTTAAAATAGATAAAATAGCAAAATTAAAAGCTTGTTTTTTTTTTTGTTTTTTTAGAAGAAGAATTTCAACAAGAAGATTCCAGGTTAGTGAGTGGAGTAAATAATATTTGTGTAGGACTAATGTTTCTAAAAATTTACTGCAGGGCAGGTCTTAGCCTCTGCAGCCTATGCGGCAGCAGTAGGCCCGGCTAATTCTAGGTGTAAATTATTAAATTAAATCATTTAAACTTATTATTAGAGGCTTCCCATGGCCTCTGATTTTCCAGGAACTTCTGGAAATCTGAAATTGCAAAATATACGAAGAAGTCATGAAAATCTCCTGAAAACTCTTTAAAATCTCCTGAAAAATAGACAAATTTGTCAATAGTCAATATGATATTGCCAATCCTACTTGCATTTAAAAAAAAGGGAATTTTCAGCTTTCATTTAATAAAAATGTAATAATAGGGCGAATGTGAACCAAAACAGTAAGTTCCAGTACTTTATTTCCTTTAATAGTCACTGGCATTTAAATATAGATCTAAATCTATTTCGATCTCAGTCAAATCAATCGATATTTTGCTAGTTGATACTAGCCTAAATGTAAAAGTCAGCTCTGAATGTTTATTGTCTTTTTGTTGGGAAACTACTATCTACTTAAGATGACTTGTAAAGTAAATGTGACCTGATTTTGTACTAAATAAAGTATGAATAAAATACAAACACAAATTTATTTTCTGATAGAAAATCTTATATTTTCAATTCATATTGTAATAACTTAAGGGAAGGCAACTCAACGAGGACAACGATGTTTATTTACAAGACATCACAGTTATACAAAACAACATCTTCATTTAGCACTGTCTCTTCATCTTGGCTCTCAACTTGGGCGGAAATCGTTAGTCTCTCCATGTCAACATCCTGTTCTACTCCGTTCACTAGAAGTGCGCATCTCTGCACTAGCCTAGATGGCGGCGCACATAACAATATCCTTATCCTTACACAGACTGGGCCCAGTGTAATCAGTTTCGTATAGGGCCCCCCAATCTGTAGGGCGGCCCGGATTGACTGACAAAGAACTGCAGCAATATTACTGATCTTTATATAATGACCTACATTTTGAATTGATTATCTCTTGTGACTTTTTTTCTTCATTATTTTCAATTTCAGTATTGAGAATGGCAATGAATCCAACAGTGAAGAAGCCAGTGACAATTCAGATTACTTTGAGGCTGTTGATAATGAAAGCTTAAATGAAGATGATGATGGTGGTGGTGGTGATGAAGAAGATGATGATGGAAGTGAGGATATGGATGATAAAAATGGAACAGAAGAAGAATCTGGTGCAGACAGTGATGAGGAAAAGGAAGGTACTTCATTCTTTAGTTCACTATATTTATAACAATAATGTGCCCAATGTTTAAAAAAAACTAAGTAAAGTTCCCCATTCAGACATTGTGGTCTATAGGGCAGATGATCTAAAGGTCATCTTTTGCTGTGGCCTACGCATAACGAGGGTGTCATGTGGCCAGCACTACGACCAACCGCTTTACTTTTCCCCAACTAATGTCAATGTCAGGTACCTATTAGAACTGGTTAGACTCAGGGGCGCCCGAAGATCCTGAAATTAAAAATCCCAGTCTTCACCGGGATTCAAATCCCGGTTCAGAAGCTAAGCACTTTACCGCTCAGCCCCCCCCCCCCTCCCCCCAATGTGCCATAATACAAAATACTATTAAGGCAACACCAAACCCATCCTACCAATGCATTGTGTGCAGTCAGCTTTTCAAATTGCAGTTTGGACTTAATAGCCATCTTCATGTTCATTGGAAATCCAATAAAGTAGGATATATTACAACCATTGTGCTATACTAATAATTGATTTATCTAGGATTAAATTGTAAGCATTTTCTATTCTTCTTTCTAGAAGCTGCTGTTGCCATTGTGCCACAAACAAAATCTGATGACAGAGAAAAAGGACGTGCTGTTTCCTTTCAATTGGGTACTCACTGATATTTTATGATATATTCATGTCTTAGAAACTATATCCTCCGATTTGAATTAGATCATTTTGGATGAAATGTTTAGTCTCTGTATATTGTATATAATGACATCTTACTTAATATTGCTGTTCCCAGTCTAATAAAATGATTTTTGTTTTGGGGGGGGGGGGAGTTATACAATAGTTACAGGTTTTTTTTTATTTTTGAAACTTTCAACTATCATTGTTTTCCACAGGTGTTTGGGATGATCTTATTAAAGGTAGGATTGCACTTCAGAAAATGGTGGCTGCCTGCAATCGTCTCCCTCTGCCAGAAACATGGCCTGATTTTAACAAAGACAGTAGTTTCAGAACTGAAGCTAACAATGGTAAACATTTTCAGAATTTTGTAGCACAAGATCACATGAGCAGATTGTAAAAAAAATGAATAATTCACTTAATAAGAAAAACAAAAATCTTTGAGGATGCCTTGACTAAATAAAATACTATACCTACCTATCATAGGCAATCTTCAATATTTGGGAAGAGGCTTAACCTGTTGGTTGCAAATACATTTTTTTTTTGACTGAGATATAATTTTTAAAAAAGAAAGAAAAAAAAAGTATGTATTAAAATATAAAACAAAATAATTTCATTTGTGTAGTTCACAGTTCAGTCAGGAAACTCATGTCAGCATTGCTAGAGTTACAGGCTTTACTTTTGACTAACCAAGATGCAGTGGCCAAAAAGTAAGAACAAATATTTAGCAACTATTTTATTTTATCTTATGGTAGTAAGGAAGAAAAAAAATTAATGGTGGCAATTAAAACACACACACACAACTGTTCAGATTGTTGACATTAGTAATAAAATAATTTCTAACTAAATGTCATCCCTGCATCACTGTCTCATTGCTAACAGAAAGTTTTTTCATGGGGTGAGGCAGAGTTCCACTGAGGCCTGAGATTTTGATTTTTAGGTTCATCCAACTCTGATGGGTACCTGACAATCGTTGGAAAAGGGGGGGGGGGATAAAAGCAGTTGGTTGTTGTGTTGTCCAGTATTACACCCTTGTTACAAATTTCATGCTATATTCATAAGTTGAGCTGTTTTTTTGAAAAGCTCGTATGAGATTTACTGAATTAGCCAAGAAGACTAATGTCATTTAAACTCAAGTTCACATGGAGGATAAATAAGTGCAGGACATCGTAATCATTTTTGTTTCCAATGGAAATAAGATTGACAAAGCAAGGTGACACAACACTGTCATAAACTGTGGTCCACTAGCATTGGGTCAGATCAACTTCACCTACCCTGTGGAACTTAGGATTGTAACAGTGAACACAGTCACTTCCTATCCATTGTAGTCTAATACTTGTGATTGTCAATATCATTTTTTTTAATGTTCGGCTTTTGTTTGTAATATGTGTGTAGTGTAATGTGTGATTGTCAGTATGAATTCTGAGATGTATCATTCAGTTGTAATAACATATTTTGCTTTCTGTTACAAGTAAAAGTTTACCAGGGGATTCTGATGAGGAGATAACTAGTGAATCAGAGACAGAGGACAGTGGAACTACTAAACCAAAGGATGTAGATGATGGTGATGATGATGAAGAAAATATGGATGTAGATGTTCCTAAAGAGGGGAAAAGGGAGACAAAACAGAAAAGAAAGTTCAATGTTGAAGAGATGGAGGAAATGATTTCCAAACGTCACAAAGAATTCCAGTCTGTCAGGTAACAGAGCACTGGCTAAGTTAATGGACTGTGTTTCAGTCAGTTTTTATTGTTTAAGACTTGTTTTCTTTCTAAAATACATTAAGCATTGTAGGTAAATGATGCCTGGCAGTAACGCTGTATGTTATTAATATTTCTTCCCTAAGTAGTCCTTTAATTTATGGATGATTTAAGGTTAGAGGTACAATGTCGGACCAAGTAAAAATAAAGGAAATTTTGCTTATGTCAGTTCCAGACTAACAAAGACATGTCACTCTTCTAGTTTCATTTTGTATGTTTTTGTTTGTATCCTTATTTTACTACTTGTTTCCAACAGAAATGATACTCTGTCCAAATGGGATGAAAAGACCAGATTGGCGTCTGGGAAGATCAAAGCTAAAAACTTTGCTGCTTTTGAAATGTCTGTCTTGAAACAAATAGAACAGGTACTTGTCTCATTAGGTTGTGTTTGATCTAGTTTAGCTCAGCATTTATGTACTTAGTTTTGAAGTATGTGAAATGCACATTTGAGTCTCAGTTTTAGCAGATGAATACTGTATTTGTAATAAACTATTTTACCACTAAACATTAAATTATGTTATGCTGGATCTTTTTATCCTGTGCCTGCAGCTGTTTCTCATTTGTTGATTCTATCATACCTGCCTACCGTTACGCAAAATGCGTATTCGTTACGCAAAATCGCCCAAAAATGACCGCGAGTACGCAAATACGAATTCAACCCGTCGCGTTACGCATTTCGTACCTTTTTTTTTTCCCTCTCTAAACTAGCTTACGAGCGGCCACGGAGGTCACGCTAAGCGGCAACTTTGACCTAGAGGTCACGCGCTAAGCCGTCCTGTGGGGGAAAAAAACAACAGAAAAGGTGGGGTGGACACATTGAGCCCAGATCTAGATCTACGTTGATTGGAATCAAGCAATTAAATATAGTCTACAAATGAAGAACGCGGGAGTGGTGGGAGAAGGGAGTTGGTACCACGCAAGAGCGATTGCGAGAGGCTGTTTGATATCATTCAGTCACCAACGTGACTTTATTTTCATTAGAAATTAATTAATTTGGAGCTTTAAAAAAGTCGAATGCAAAAAAAAAATAAAAAAATTCCCATATTAATTTTAATCAAAAATATCGAAGCGCTATTGATTCTAAACATCGTATTTTAGCTAGATCTAGAATATGGATCTAGATGTATATAGACCTCTAGATCTAAGAATCTAGATTTAGATCTATATATCATATAACAGACTAGATCTAGAATAATCTAGATCTACTTATAATACTTATTATACAGTAGAATGAGTAGATATATTCCTAGCTACCGTCTTATTAAAGATAGATTGAAATTCTCTAGTTATCTAGAAAATCTAGTTCTACTAGTCTACATTCTAGACTAGATCTTGGTCTACGTTAGTCCTATTGTAGCCAATCCACGGTAACACTCACTACTCACTTAGACTTAGAATGAAATTTTAGAGTCTAGATCTGATCTAGATTATTGATTTTATTTTAGATTTAGGTTAAATTTAGTAAAGATTAAAAAGTGCAGTGCAATGACTAGGTCTAGAATTTCTGAGTCTAGATCTCTATTACTATTTCTAGATTCTAAGTCTATATACATCATTACATGGCATAGGCCTACTATTAGAAATTTATTAATATATATTAATGTAGTAATAGGAGTATTAGTTAGATCTAGATATGATTATATCTAACTGTAATCTAACAGTTAGGTAGATACTAAGATAGTAGATCTAGATCTAGTTGGTAGAGAGACAAAAATATAGTCACTCTAGATTAATCTAGATCTAGACTATATAATATATTACTATATTTATTTAGGCTAGAAATTTTAGTTTCTAAATTTACTAGTTGCTCTCACATTATCATGATTATGAGAATTAAATATCTATCTATCCATAGGTCTATATTAATATTATATATATATATATATATATATATATATATATATATGTGTGTGTGTGTGTATATATATATATTTAATATTAATATCATTTCGGTTTATACGGTTAAAAAAAGTCGTTCGCGTGTGTGTTACACATTGAGGTCCCAAAATACACATTTTGACCCTCAGGAATACACATTTGGACTTTTTTAGGTAGGCAGGTATGTTCTATGGAAGAAAAGCATTAGCACTATTAATATTATATTAACAACATAATTACAATAATCATGTTCAATATGTTCCATTTCTTCATCAAACTGTATTGTATACTTAAGGTTCTTGCCAACAGAGAGAGGTTGGTGAAACGTCTACACCAGCAGCGTTCATTATACAAAATTCTTGGCCAACAAGAACAAGTCAATGAGGTGAAAACTAAAGATGAGGCAGAAGTAGAAGATTGGGAGGACGAGCAAGACATAGAGGTATCATTGTTATCGAGTGTTTCTCTCTAAACTAAATAACTCAATGATGTCCATAGAGGAGGTACAGTGGCTGAGTGGTAAAGTGCTTGACTTTTGAATCAGGGGTCACAGGTTCATTCAAATCGTTGGATTTTTATTTTGGGGTCTTTGAGTCCACCAGGTCTAATTAGTTTGGGAAAAGTAAAGATGGTTGGTCACCTCTACAATACCTTGCTTATGCCGATGACATTGCCTTATTGGGTAAAGAAACCTCTGACATCGCTAGAGCCTTCACACAACTAGAAGAAGCATCTCGACCAGCAGGACTTGAGGTCAATGACAGTAAAACCAAGTACATCTCAATGACAAGAAACAATCAAACAGAGGAACCATATATAAAAATCAAAGACCACAAATTTGAAAATGTCCAAACTTTCAAATATCTAGGAAGTACAATTGATTTCAAAAACGACCTACTAACAGAAATAAAAGAAAGATTAGCAGGAGGCAACAGAGCATTTTATAGCACCCATCATTTACTCAAGAGCAAAACAATTTCAAGGAAAACCAAGAAAATAATATACAAAACCATCATAAGGCCAGCAGTAATGTATGGAAGTGAGACCTGGACACTGACCAAGACATCTGAAAATTTACTCAATACTTGGGAACGGAAAATCCTCAGGAAAATCTATGGTGCCATACAGGATGAAACAGGGTGGAGGACACGCACCAACCATGAGATTTATCAACTATATGAGGACCCACCAATAGTGACTGAAATAAAGAAGAACAGACTACGTTGGGCAGGACACCTTGAAAGAATGCCAGACAACAGGGGAGCGAAGATCGTATACCGACAAAAACCAAAAGGCAGGCGACCCAAGGGCAGACCCCGAATGCGTTGGATTGATGATGTGGAGGCAGATCTGCAACAGCTTGGGGTTAGGGCATGGAGACGAAAGGCCCAGGAGAGATCCGAATGGAAGAATGTGTGCAAGCAGGCCAGAGCCCTCCAAGGGCTGTAGCGCCACTGGGATGGATGGATGGATGGAAAGATGGTTGGTCGTTGTGTGGGCCACATAATCTGCACATTCTGAAAGAGGGGAGGGATAGGTATCCATGTTGTGGAGTGTTTCTCTCAAAGCTAAATAACTCTCTCTTTAAAAGAAGTTTTCTAGCTTGTTTAGATTTTGCTAAAAGCATCATTAAGTATAATTTTAAAACAAAAAGGAATTAAGAATTCTGTGTTTATTTATGCTTGCATCATTTTATATCCTTTATATTTTCCATACCTATGGTGTTATTGCTTCTGGTCTTGTGATATACACTTTGGACTGTTGTCTCATTGGTTCAAACCTTGCCCCTACCACTATCCTACAAGAGGTTTGGGCAAGGATGTCATACTCTTCAATTCTGATGAAACATGTCAAACAAATAATTTCTTTTTTTGGTCCATATTTGTGATTCATGATATTAGATGAAGTAACTTTTTCTAAGGATTAAAATATCTGATACACTTACCTTCCCAGTTAAAGTTAAAACACAAAAATAAACAAGAGTTGGCCTTGAACACAGAGATTGTAGATGACAGTGATTTTTATCATGTTTGCTTGAGGGACTTAATTGAAATGAAACAAAATGAGGAAACTGATCCGGTCACTGCTAGCAAGTAAGTTAAGACTCCATTACTTTAAATGTCTACATCACTTTAATAAACTGAGACATGCCTCCAACAGTCCTTTAAATAAATAGCTAACTATTTGCTGTATGTTTTCTATGCAGACAATGGCTAGAAATTCAGCGATTAAGAAACAAACAGAAAAGAAAAGTCGACACAAAGGCCAGCAAGGGTAGAAAAATCAGGTAACATTAGTCTGTTAGAAATGAAGGCAAAACATTATAAAATATAGCCATTTAGAGAAATATACATATAATTTGGTGCAGTACATAATTAACAATTAAGTAAGTTTGTTACCGGTACCTAGTTTAATGTTTGTTTTAAAACTACTTTTTTTTTTAAATTTGTTTTGCTGTTTAGTTTTTGAAACTAATTTTGTACTTGTAGGTATAATGTGAAAGAGAAACTGAAAAATTTTATGACTCCCTTTGACAAATCTTCTTGGTCTGATGAACAAAAGTAAGTCTAGTTCTTTGTGTTAGTTGAGCTAGTCACTTTGTTTGTAGTTAACTACAGCTAGATGTTTGTTAAACAATTATGCACTGACAAAATATTTCTAAAAGGTACCAAAAACAACTTTTATGTGTGTGTGTGCGTGAAATGTACAAACTAACATACTGTTATGCACATGTCTAATTGCTATTTATATATGATGTGAATTCCTACTTTTCCTGCCCAAATTATCTTATCCTTGAAGAAATTTATTTTTTGTTTCTTCCTAGGGATGACTTGTTTAAATCTCTTTTTGGAGGACACAACAGCCAGACCACAACTCAAGTTCAACAAGATGTTACATTTAACATTGGTCTTTAACTGCATTTTAAATTAAATGAATATTTAAACCCAATATTGGAGTTTTTGTTTTATAATAATAATAATCTTTTTGTCCATAAGGAAATTTGTCTTACAATTTGTGCATTATACAAAACAAAACATTATTTAAAAAAATGTACATTCACACCAGACTCACTCACAATTTACTATAAGTTTACATTAGATTGGTTCGTTTAATGATCTGAATGCCAGAGGAACAAAAGAGTTTTTGTGTCTGTTTGTCTTTGATATCGGTGTCTTGTATCTCTTTTGTGATAGTAAAATAACAAAATCCTGACCCAAATGATGATTTTTTATCTCTAGAATCTTCTTAGATTTTGTAAGGATGTTTGCCTCAAAGAGCTGCCCTAATGGGGTTTGTTTTTTGCTAATGACTTTACCAGCAGCATTTAGGATTCTCTGGAGTTTATTTTTATTCTTAGTGCTTAGATTGCCATACCAGGCAGTGATATTAAAATGTAAAATATTGCCGATGTGAGCGTGATAAAACATAGCCAAGGCCTTTTCGCTAATATTAAAAGAGGACAGTTTTCTCAGTAATCGTAATCTTTGCTGCCCTTTTTTTGCTGATATAATCTGTATTTGCTGTAAAATTTAATTTATTGTCTAGAATAGTACCAAGGTATTTAAAAGTTTGCACTATTTCAATGGTCTCTCCAGCTAGTTACAATATCATTTTCCTTCTTTTCCCTATGAAAATCGATAATCATTTCTTTGGTTATTTTTACATTTAATAATAAAAAATTATCTTTACAGTACCTTTCAATGTGGTCTATTTCTTTAAAATACTCGTTTACGTCTGAACTCTCTGAGAGCAGGGCAAGAAGAGCTGCATCATCAGCGAATTTTGTGAAAAAGCAAAAAGGACTATGGGATTGAAAATCATTGGTGTACAAAATGAACCATAATGGCGATGTCAAAGCCGCCTGGGGCGCCCCAATAATCTTAAAGCAACTTTTCCAATTTTTTTGTTGTTTTCTTGAATTTTTCAAAGTATAACATAAAAGAGAAAAACAAACAGAAGTTGACACCATTGATCTTTATTTCAACCAATGCATAGCTAACTATGCACAGAGAATGAATTGATTCAATCTCAGATACCATTGCTTTTATTGCACTTTAGTAACAGAATACATACTAGGCTTGTAGATTCTGAACTGACACTGTGTGTCCAAATCTAAAGTTGAGTTTTAGGAACTATTTGTGCTCATCTAGGTGTATCAACATATTGTCTCTAATACATAGAAGAAAACAAATGTACAATAATTCTGTAAGAATCAAAACATGAACATAACACAAACTCTAAGCCTGAATGACATTGTCATGAAGTGATGCACACAAGTAATACAGACTCAGAAATCAAAATGGCAAGTAACTGAAGTTTATACACTTTCTCACACACAATTGCCTTTCAGCAAAAAAAAAAAGTGTCCATTTCATTAGATCTAGTTTTAATGTAAAGTATATGTATTGATTGTTAAGAACAAATGACAAGTTATGAAGACCAACAAAAAATTTCCATTATTTCAGTCCATTTCATCCAAACCTAGACTAATGTGATTCTATAGAAGTAGTTGTACCTCATTCTCAGCTAATCAATGTCTGTATGGTACAGTCTTGTAATGTGATTCTATAGTAGAAGTAGTAATACCTCACTTTCAGCTAATCAATGTCTGTATGGTACAGTCTTGTAATGTGATTCTATAGTAGAAGTAGTAATACCTCACTTTCAGCTAATCAATGTCTGTATGGTACAGACTTGTTTCTCAATTCAAGAAACTTTTTTCAACTGATTAATAAAGAAGAAATAGAAAAGACATTCATATGTATACACATTGCTTTCAAACTAGACACTACATTTGTTTAAATTAAAAAAAAAACAGAATACAAAACCTCTTGAGTGTAAGCTAAGGACTGATAGAATACTATCAATGTAACTTTTACTTTTATCGTAATACAAGCTTTCTTTGTAACTTAAGAATTACAAAAATATCCATACAAACTATGCATGCAGTACTGACAAGATGCATCTTTTAACAAATAGTATCAAGACAAGTAATTGTCCATAACTTGAAAGAATTTTCTGATAGTTGTTTTCAAAAGAATCCTGTATTAAGTAGGTTGCTTTCTCATGACTGAGCAGGTTTTAAAAAAATCTGCTGTGGGGTTGACCTCCATAACTAGGCCGTCCTTGTGCTGCTGCTTGAGTGGCATAAGTGCTCTGTAATGAACAAGGTCCATGTTTAATGAACTCTTTATGACACTCAGCAATGTGACACTAAAATTAAATGTGCAGACCAGTAAGAGAAAATAGGTGGAAAACAAACACAAACATGACTGAAAACTATCAGAGAACAGAACAACACATGTACATGAGAAACTCACAGCATTGGTTGATGTGGGGTAGTTGACTGGAGGAGGAGCGGCCTGGCTCCTGGCAGGATAGCCACTAACAAATGAAGCAGAACTTTGTTGGGTAGCAAATAGTTTCAGGTTCACAGCTCCTTCCTGATAAACATCAAGACATAGATCTGTTACCATTTAAAGCTACTGTTGCCCATGTTCCAAGATCTTAATGATCAGATCTATCCTAGTTGCTCTCCTCTTGCACCCCCCCCCCCATTGCCTTTTCCCCATTGGTTTGAATGTATTAGTTACACTGATTTGTTCAGCATTTATGTACCTTTTGCCCTCAATCTGAAAACTTGTATAAGTGATAAATTAACAAAATATAGTTTGATTCTTCTTTAGCAAAAAAGTGAGAATTAATGTCTTAGGAATTATTTTTTTTTAAAGTTAGTTCTTTAATTTGACCAACATACCTTAGCTTGCTGTTGTTGTTGCTGCTGCTGTTGTTGCAGTTGTATGGCCTGAGTTAGAGCTTGCTGTTGTGGTGGTACCATTCCTCTGATTGTGCTCTTAAACAAGCAATAGTAAATTAGATATTTGAGAATCATATGCATATTTTAAATTAAAATGAATGAAGCAATAAAAAGAGGGACTACAACTAAATTCCTCTATCCACAAAATTAAAGGGTTTCTTAACACAAAATGATCACTGATTACTTTCAACTTTTTTATAAAATTAAGCAAACAAAAATTTAAATGACAATTCATTATCAAAACTCAAGACACACTGTAGAAATTACCTGGCTAAGTTTGTATTTGTCTTCAAATGCTGTTTGTTTTTGAGAGCCATGATCTAGAGACTGCTGTTGTTGAATTATTGTATGGTAGGCTGTAGAGAATTTTTTTAAATGTCAAATCTTTGTATGGCATTTTTTATAACAAAATTGTTTTTTTTAAAGAATAACTTTATTTCTCACCTGGCTGTTGCATCCTCTGTATTGGGTAACCAGAAAACTGTTCAGCTATAGTCTTCTGTGAGAATTGGTTCTGATAAGAACTAAATGCAGAAGCATTGGGGCCAGGATATTTGTTACTAGAGGGCTGTGTTGTAGGGTAGGAACCACTAGCACCCTGCTGCTGTTGAAAGCTTTGGTTGGTTGAAAACAAATGACTGGTTCCAGCTTGTTGATAAGCTGAATTCTCTAATGAAGAAAAACAAACAAGGTATACAAGTACACTAGTTACTAATCCTAAGAAAACCTTAGTACTAACAGTCATTTACTAACAAAATTCAGGACCATAGCAATAAGAATAATTTAGTTCTCAATCAGAATTTTGTGGACTAATAGTACAATTTGTAGCCTAGAACTTTAAAACAGTACTTTTCAAAACGTTCATGTTTTTAATTGTACAATCATTCACTTTGTAATGAAGAAGATATAAAATGTTGAATAATTTACTAATCTGCATAACTTTTATATTCAGTCAAAACCAAGTTACATCATGCATAATTTGTGTAACGAGTTTAGTGTGACCTTATCGATAAGTCAGTGCGCTATCCAGCGTAAACAAGTTAATTTTAGAAAAGCCAATCATAGAAAGGGGTTAAGGGAAAAAATTACACACGTCATCTTCCAGAAGGTCAAAGTTACTAAAATAGTTAGCTGAGAAAGTTCTATGCTTCTGAAAGATACGATTTGAAAAAGTATAAATTAAGGGAAAAGGAGTTAGTCGGGGTCCTCGCATAGTAGTAGTTTTATGTAGCGATGGTCCGTTGTTCAATCTTCTCTTTATAAAGAAATAATAGTAGAAGTCTGTTATTAAGAAGTTTATATAAGTGAAGTTTTATTTTATATTGAAGTATTGTTCAAGAAAGTAGAAGCTGTATTAATGTTTGTCTTCATTCTTATGAAGTATCAAGTCAATAACAGAACAATCCTCGGCGTGTGACGATATACAGAACGTCACATTATTGACAAATAGATTGTCACAATTTGATACATTAACACAACTTCACACACAGAAGTTGAATAGATATAATAAATGACAATCTAGTCTACCCTCGAGCATTAACAGGACTAAATGATACAAATTATTAATGAAATATAAACATTCGATATAAATTGGCGCAATATGAAAAGTTTTACTCAGACAAAGTCCAAATAAAAATCTATGCTTTCTTGCTATAAAAAAAACACCAACTTACTGTACTCAGAAGCCGGAGGGTGGTTTGTTGCGTACAGATGTGTTGGAGCAGCTTTTGGAGCTGTGTATGGTGTCAGGTACTTAGCATCAGCGTGTGAAAATTTATTCTCAGGATGATTGGCATATTTAGTGTCCCCGTGAGTGTATTTAGGCTCAGAAGTGTGAGGATATTTTGGTTCACTGTGACTGTAGCCAGAAAATGAAGCTGAGACTGCTGGTGGGGAAGGGCTTCTTGGTCTTTTAATGCCCTGAAATAGTGATAGTGCTTATTATGAATAATCAGTTCTACCAAATATGAAAGTTCTTCCAAATATGAAAGTTCTACCAAATATGAAAGTTCTACCAAATATGAAAGTTCTGATCCTTTTACTTCAAAGTTCATAAAACAGAGGAAGTAAACTTCAAACTTATGACTATATTTAACAAAACCAAAACTGCCTTTTTGTTAT
>JADKLZ010001483.1:18752691-18766330 GCA_021533235.1 Biomphalaria straminea
CAAAACTGCCTTTTCGTTATCTAACAAACTTATGACTATATTTAACACAACCAACTGCCTTGTCTACTACACTCCACAACAAGTGTCTGATGCCAATCTAACATTTTTTTTTTTTTTTACTAAAGATGAAATTAAAAATCTCCTAAATGTTTTGTAATCATGTTCCCAACAAAACGAGAAGAGTTATTTTATTTAAAAAGTTAAACACAAGCACATTGAAAAAGATATTTTAAGAATGCGAGGCTCTATGACAAACATAAACAATGCACTGTACTGTAGTAGAAGATATTGGGTAAAAAAATAAAGTCAGCTATTGGGAATAATAATGAAGATACAATTCAAAGGACTGTTGTCTAAAACCTACAGTCAGGATTGGGGTAGGTGCTGTTGGCTTGTACAGCGCAGGTCTTCCATGCATCATCACTGGTTGGGGAGCAGGGGCAAGACCTGGATGTTGATAAGAAGGCTGAGATAAGGTCATTTCACTGTGGACAAAATGTGTCAACATATGGTTAGTTTTTTTTAAAGTAATTTCTCACTGTAAATACATTATCTAATTAAAATACACATGATCACATCTTTTAATGATAGTTACTTTAAAATAACAAATTGTTATGCAGAAATTAAAATAATTTCAGAAAGTAGAGACAGAAATGACCCCATTTTTTTTTTTAATTTTAACAGTACGATACTGTAAGATTTCATTATCAGAGCAAAGTGCAAGGAAAAGAAGACATAAGTAGCATTACCGTTAGCCCAAAATGAAGGTCAAAATAAATGTTTTTCTTTAGACACAAAACACATGAATATTCTATTTTATTAGTTCTATGTCATCAAGCTGCTAGAAATGTTTTGTGTAGACATGAACATAAAATAATTGTTCACTCTCTTCTAAGTAATGAATCCCACTCAAATATAGATAGTGATGTCTATATTGTATTGCCTAAATGTGTTATGCTCAATTATTTTATCTGACAACCTAAATCAGAAGAAAATGACAAAAGGACTACTGGTACTAATGATCCTTAGATCAGAGACAGAAAACTCAATAGATCATTTTACTAGGTTTCATCAGCAGGATTCATAAGACACATTGAAAACCTGGAAAAGCATTGAATTTTGACAAAAATTCACAAAAAAAAAACTGGAAGTTTAATAATGAACCTTGATTTTGTTTTTTTTATTTCCCTTTACTAGTGGTTTTTTTTTTCCTCCAGTTAACTTTCCTTTGTAGGTTAGATTTCATAACTTTGTTTATTATTTGCTATCTTTAGTATCCTGCAATTGTTTATCAAAAATGGCAGAAATTTTTTTTTAAAATCTGTTTTGCTATCTGTTTTCAATGTCAGCAGTATCTCTAAACCATGGCATTGGGTAGTCATCATTATAAATTAATTAAAGACTTAATCAATCCAAAATGAGATCTTCATATATAAGGAAATGTTAATAATGAAACTGAAAGCAGACTAGATCTAGATGTGAATATGAATAATAATAAATTGGCTCCAAGCCTTAGTCTAAGACCAAGCACTTTGAACACATTTAAGATTTATATATAAAAACACAAAAGTTTTAAAGACTGTTGTGTACAGTTATCAATTCTTATATCATAATATATTTGGAAAAAGATTTGTTATATATATTTTTGTGAACCCACTTAAATTTCTTGCAGAGCTACTGTCATTTGACTGGAATTGGAGAGGTCTAAAATTTAAAAGTGGGCTGGAATTGAATTAAAACCAGGAAAAGTGGGCAGTAACAAATGAATATAATTCTTAACTTTATTATTACAAAGAAAATTTGAATGGAAGAAACATGAATTGTTCATATAGCAAATACAAATTATTTGATAAACAAGTGACGAAATCAAATCTTCAAACCAGCAAATTAATATTAGCCCCACCTCTGTTCTTTTTGTTGGGCTCTGCGTCTTGTTTCATCTTCCTGATGTAAAACTTTCTTCAACTGGGAAAACAGTTCATGCTTCTGACCTTTTAAAATCTCCAACTTTTTTTCCAGCTGCAATATCTGGAAAAAAAAAAAAAAAGATACAGTGGAACCTCGAGATATGAGCTGCTCAAGATACGAGTAATTCAAGAAATGAGCAGCGTCGAGAGCAAAATTTCTGTTCCTTTTATGAGCGACAATTCAAACTATGAGTCGAGCTTAATAGCTAAAACCTATAGACAATGATCGTGTGAAATTTCTGTTTTCACTCGAAACAGGAATCATAATTGCCAGCGTAAGAAAATATATCAGCCACCACTTGTGGACAAATACAGCAGAGTGTGGGTACACCATGATCTCAACCATTCGCACGTATCACAGCGCTTAACAAAGGCTCGTCTCGGTAGTGTGAGTTTTGTAGCTAGCGAGTTTAGTGATTTTTAATCTGAATTATTCTTGTGCCTCATGGGTCCCATCATGGGTTTTGTTTATGCTGTTATTGAAGTGTTTATGTAGCCTTAGATCTGTGCAGTCAACTCGTCCTCCCTACCCCTTAAACCCTACTCCTCACCCAGACTCGGTTCCATCATGGGTGCATCATGGCACAGTCATCAGCCACCCAGATACTATTCTGTACAATGACCATTACTTTACATACATTTGATTGATTCCTTTTTTTTTTTCATTTCTCATTTCATTATTTATTTTATTGTTTATGTATACGTGTTTCATGTACATTTATTAATTTATAACATGTCTTTTTCAGCATTTATGTAAATTTGTGACTTTATATAGGGTTAGAACCAATTAATCAGATTTACTTTATTTTACATGGGAAAAACTCGTTTGAGATACAAGTAATTCGACTTATGAGCTCTGGTCTGGAACGAATTAAACTCGTATCTCGAGGTTCCACTGTATTCAAGTTTAAAGTAAGAATAACATTGTGCTTACAATAAACACAGAAAAGGACAAATCAAAGTACACATTAGTTTACACCAAAGATATCACAGTAGAGTAGATGGTTTAGTAAGCATTATTCAGACATTGTTCAGAAAAATGGCTCTCATTTAGTATTGATTTTTTTTTACAACACTAAATAAAACTATATAAAAACATAACATTTGAACTACACATTTTTTCACACTCATAATGTATTTTCACTTAAATACATTTTTTACATTGGTAATGTAATTTTTTTATACAACTATGCCAACATCCATATACACTAATGTTATATATCTCTTAACTCTTTCTCTCCATAATTATTTACCACATTCTGGTGAAATCAACGTTGGTATCGTCAGTTAGGAGAGAAAGAGTTAATCACTGTGTGACTTTTCACAGTGTTATGGATTAATAGAAAGGCTTCAAAGCAGGCAAAAGCACTGTTGAACAAATATCTAACATCAGATTGTTAAATGGAAAATGCCTTCAACACCAAAAGAAACTGTGTACTTGTATACTTCAAAAAAGATTTTGATTTGGCATGTTGAGTAAGCGATGAGGGAGTTCAACATAGATAGAAACATTATCAAAGCCCTATACCAAAAAGCAAATAGTTCAGTACTTCTGAACAACCAAGTTGGAGAAAGTTTTAGGACATCCATAGTAATGCAGCAATAATGCATTTTTCTCTCCGGCTCTTTTTAAGTTATATCTGGAACATATTGTGATGGAAACTCTAGAAGGATTTACTTCTAGCTTAACCTTTAGCTCAGGTTTGCAGAGGAAATAGACATCATTGGAGAGACTGCAGACCAGGTACAAGATCTTACTTGTAAACTAGATGCTGCAGATTTGGCATGAAAATCACTGCAGAAAAAAAAATCAACTCATTTAAATACCTAGGGTCAAATAAAAGAAAAGATGAAGGATCAATAAAACAGCTAAAAACCCATTTAAGCTTGGCATCTGCCATGAGCAAACTGTGGAAAAGTAAAATTAATGTTGTATTCTTTGATAGTGGTCTCTGTACTCTTATATGGATATGAATATTGGACATTGAACACTGGATCTGAAAGAAGAATTCAAGCCTTTAAATGTAAATGCTACAGAAAAATGCTGGGTATCAGATACAGAGCCAACACTCATGGTGGAAAAAAGGAGGGACTCCTCAATACTGTGAAGAGATGAGAGCTGAGCTGGTTTGTCATACTTTCAAGATACAGAGGAGGGAAAGAAAAGCTAGCTGGACAATATAAAAGAATGGACTGGCCTCTCTGACTCTCTTAAGATCCTACTAAGAACAGCTGATGACATGGAGAGATTTAGTTACAGGAATTGTCACAGCATCCCTCAAAAAAAAAGTCAATGAACAGATGAGATGGTAGCTAAATAACTCTTTAATCACTGTGTGCTTTGTCAAGAATTACAGATTAATATAGATTTAAGTTATATAACTATAAATCGGTGACCGGTCACTTCATCCCCGGTCACTTCATCCCCGGTCACTTCATCCCCTGCGACTACGTATGTAGGTATGCTCGAAGTAGGATAACAGTTCCTGCCTCCTATAATGTCGTGGCATGGATTCAGCGAGTAATTCAAAGGAATCACTAATGTGTTCTTCACGTACATAGGCCAAAGCCGAAAGACATCTAACCATGCCACGTAACTCGTTACAAGCGTCATAGTCACTTTTCATGCCCAATTCATTCACTTTACGTAATACAGCTTGACAGAGGTGAAAATAACATCCCGTTACTCTGCATAGCTGAAATTTCTCTTGAAAAGCTGTCACGGCGGCTTTCTCAAAGTCAGTAACAATAATTTCTGGTGTTACATTTGGTAAAAGTTCTTTAATTGCTTCCAGCAATCTATCATACGTAACTCTGGTTTTGTCCTGGAGCAAGCAGTACAACACTGGTGGAATCACACCCTGTGCATATTGAAAGTGAATTGTGTAGAGTTGATGATAAGTTATCAGCCGCATGGTCATAATCATTGTAATCAAACTTTTATCTCTCAAAAGATTCCCACTACCTGTACCACACCTTTGCCTTTGATCATTACGCTATAACTAAGTACACATCCAGATATTATAAGATTTCTCATTAAGAATACAATGTGGAAGAGGAAACACATAAACGCATTAGTAACATGTCATAAAATGTCAAAAAGTATTCTACATAATCATATTTATATATAAAATATTTGATTGGGGATGAAATGACCGGGGGATGAAGTGACCGGGGGATGAAGTGACCAGGGGATGAAGTGACCAGGGGATGAAATGACCGGGGATGAAGTGACCGGGGATGAAATGACCGGGGATGAAGTGACCGGGGATGAAGTGACCGGGAACCCTATAAATCAGTGGGACTTGTCAAATTAATAAGTATACCTCTTAGTCACTAAATGACTGGGCTAGCAATATTGTATACCTGTTCATTGGTTTCTTCTAAAGTGAGACTGTCTTCCTCTTCTTTTTTCTTCTTCAATTCTCTTTCTTTTTTCAGTCTCTCCATCATGGCATCTTGTTCTTGCTCTAAACATAAAAAAAAAAAATTCACTGTTTATCACCATAAATGTTACACTTATCAGACAAGGTGAGACCAAACTGTCACTCATCCAAAAAAACATCTGGTTTACTTTACAATACAATAATGAACTGATAATCAAAACTGTTCAATAAAGTTATGTAGTTTGACTTCAGCTTTTTAAATCTATTTGACAGCATATGCTTTAAAACCAGAGTATTATAATCCTGTCCCAGCAGCTATGGGATATGTAATATCTTTCATAAGGAAGTAAGCAAGACTGGTGGTAACTGCACTGCTGATTTGTTTACCTGCTTTTTGTGTGATCAAATTTTAAACAAAGTGTTATGTAGCCAGAAC
Source organism: Biomphalaria straminea (assembly GCA_021533235.1). NCBI lineage: Eukaryota > Metazoa > Mollusca > Gastropoda > Planorbidae > Biomphalaria > Biomphalaria straminea. The sequence continues at coordinate 18,758,481 of JADKLZ010001483.1, forward strand.
AATGATCATTACTTTTTTACATTCCCCTCAAAATAATCACATAATCATTATCATACTAAAAAATCCTGAATTACAGCCCCACATGAGGATTCATATTCCTACAATTAGTTCAGCATACAAAAGCTTTACCGAATGGCTAGCCCTTTCATTTCTTTATAAATGGTTTGGTATATTAAATTGTCAAACATAATTCAATATACTAATCTTAATATGTACATTTAGCCCATGTATCTTGACTAACTTATCTTACTTTGAACTATGTCTTACCTTGTTTCTTTTTTTCTCTCTCTCGCATTATATGCCGTTTTAAGGCCTCATACATGGCCCTTGTCATTTTAGGCCGCTCTAGCAAGGCGGGCATGTTTGTTGGCTTTACTCGCTTCAGTCCAAATATTTAGATTGAACTGAAACAAAAAAAATTAGAATTTTAAAAACATCTCCACTTTTATATATATATATATATATAAAAAGGAAAACCTTTTTTCCTTCTTCAAACCTTAATCTATATATACCATGTGTGGAAAACTTAATGCTTTTTAAAACCAATTTCATTTTTTTTTTATAAATGAGAAGTTTATTTTAATGCCAGAACTGCTATAATTCTTTTTAGAGGCCCCAAAAGGAGAATAGCGGCCATAGCCCCTTTCAGTTTTGTGTGGTTTGTCTGTCTGTTTGTCAGTCCTGTATCATAAACTATAAATTGTGTAGTATAGTATAATAATAGTATAGTGTATAGTGATAGTGTAGATCTAGAATCTAGATTATAATAATAATAATGAATATAGCTCTAGCTAGACACTCTGACTCTAGTCCTAGTGAGTCTAGTTACACTAGTATATAGTATAGATAATACAATCATAATAGACTATATATATAGACTAGTCATGACTACAAGTACAGACTAGTGAAGGTCTTGTCACAGAGAATAATCAGAGATCTATCATCTAGATTTAGATAGTAGGCCTAGACCTAGATCTAGTAGTAAAATTTATAAACATTTACATAGTCATAATAATGATACTAGTCATAGTCACATACTTATGATACTATATATTTTTATATTATATTCTAGATCTAAATCTAAATTAAGGTATACAGTATAGTCATATATTATCTAGTACTCAAGTCATACACTCAATACTATAAGTGAGTATAAGTATAAGAGTAATATTAGTAATAAGAAAGACTATACTGACTATACTATTAATATTATACTATAACTATACTAGTTTAAGTATAGTTTAACTTAGTTTAAGTATAGCCGTAATACGAATAGTAGTCTAGTCTATATGTATAAGTATAGTAGTTATTATCTAGAATAGATCTAGTAGTAGATCTAGTAGTAGTACTATAAACTAACTTCAAGTTACTTTAACTTTAACTGGATCTAGACTCTACTAACTCTAGTCTAAGTTTACTAGAAATTAGAAAATACTAGATCTAAGACTAAGACGTCTAACTAGTTACTAGTCTAAGTCTAAGTCGTCATAGTCATACTCATAGTATAGACATCATCATAATGATCATTAGATCATATTTTATTTCTAGACGTCATAGACTATAACTTATAGTATAACTATAGTCTTATAGTCAATTATTAATTATATTTATTATACTAGACTCTAATTATAGTGATACTGATAGTCGACATACTATGTCACATAGTCATCTCTCTACTAAAGTCTAAAGTCTATCAAGTCATCAAGTCAGGTCATCACTTTAAGTTCTACAATCTATCTAGTATTAAATGATAGCCCATCCCCCGTAAAAAGAAGCTTACTAATTTAGAATTATAATATATTCTTAAAGACTCTTAGTAGGTCTGTGATTCTGTTTATTTTTGTAATAATTGTTTTTAGTATGTCGTCGTCATCAAAATATGAGTTCTTTAAAAAATAAAATCACAAAAAGTGATGACGTCAACTCGTATTTTTTAAAAATCGTTTTTTTAATAATTTTTTCAAAGTCTTATGCACTCAAGTCAGTTTGAAAAAAAAGGCAAAGCGTATACATAGATCTTTAAGCGTTTCCTTACGACCGGGTCAATGTTTCCAATTCCACCCCGAACCCCATCTTCCACTCAGTAGTCGAAGCTAGGCTAGATCTAGAGAAATACATAATGGGCGAAACTTTATCACAGTGAAGTGAGACACCAGCACACATTACCTGTTACCTACTTTTATTATATAGATCTACATCTAGACATCAATGCCTAGATTTCTGATTTAGAACTCTATAAGACACTACGTATCCAAAACTTTTGTAAAAAAAAAAAGGGGGGACGCGATTTTTTTTCCAAACCCGAACCCAATATGTATAAACGCAAAAACACAGCAAAACCAAGCGTTTTCTTGTATTCTTAACTGCAGAAACGCATTCTCCTAACATATAATGCTCTTTATAATTCATCTTATTTAATAAGGCATCAAATTAAGTAAAATAAAGTAACGTTAACGTTAATTCTAGGTGTAAATTATTAAATAAACCATTCTAACATGGTTTCTGCGGTCTCCCGATTTTCCAGGGCCTCATGGAAAATCTCCTGCAATTGCAAAATATACGAAAAAGTCCTGGAAATCTCATAAAATTACATTAAAATCTCATGAAATGCAAATTTTCTGAAAAATTTACACAATCGTCATTTTGGAGTGCCAATCCTACGCACGATAAAAAAAAATCGACATTGTCAGTTTTCATTTGATAAAAATTTATTGCAAAGACGAATCTATTTTTTAATACAAAATCTTACTTTTGACGTTATGCTTATTCCTACTGTTGAATCTATGATCATCAAACTATTAACCTGCTTGCATCTGTGGGATGTTTTTCGGACTTTACCTCTCATGATTAATCTCTTGCAAATGATATTTACGTCGGCACCCGTGTCAAGTTGAAATATAACATTATGATTGTCAAATGATGCATTCAGTGCATTTAGGGTGTTGAGGTATTCTTCACTGTCAATCTCAGCGGGCTCTTGTGTCCTTATTTTATTTATACGTTTAGCTGTAAAATGGTTTCTCCTTTGCATTTAGCACAAACTTGTCCAAATGATGTAGATTTTCTATGTTCATAGGTTCTCCCGCAATACTGGCAGTCCTTAACTCTTTCTCTCCGTAATTATTTTTCCAAGTTTTGACTGAATTCTTCATTCTGCTTATTTCTATTTTATTACCCTGTAATGATTAAACTTCAATAACTTTGTCGTTTGTTATCAGAAAATGTTTTATTTGAAATAGAATTGAAGGCAAATGCATGCTCTACCTATATAACATAAAATAAAGTTTATACAATTAAACATTAAATTAATTTAAGGAGGTCAAATTAATGATGGTGTCGTCAGTTAGGAGAGAAAGAGTTAATCAAGTTTTTGTCCTATGGCCTGGGATCTTTACTTTGTCGACCTGAATGGGTGCTTTAGCATTGTTTAGTTCATTCAAAATGTTGTTCGAAAGCTTGGCCTACTTCTATGGTTTTCTTCAGTGCTAGTTCTTGACATCGTAATAATCTTTCCTGAATCTGTCTATTCATTGAGAACACTATTTTGTCTCTCAACATTCTATCTTTGTCCTTGAAATAGCATTTGTCTGCTTGTGTCCTTAGTGAAACTGTCAAAGGGGGAGCTTTCTTTAAGATTCCAGAATCTTAAGGTCTCTAACACTTCATTATTTCTAGAATTGCAGTACTCTTCTAGCTTTTTAAGTACAGTCCTAGGGTCGTTGGGTTCTTGCTCATACGTGAAATGGTCGTGAATCTCAATAGCTCTCGGGCCAGCACAGTGTAGTATAAGAGCCACTTGCTGTTCTTTGGGCTTTGTGTTGGCTCCAGAAGCTGCCATATAAACCTCAATGAGTCGCTTCCATTTTCTGAAGTTTTCTGAGATGTTGCCCTCGGTTATATCCAGGTCGGTTGGCGGTTTGAACATATTCTCCGTCATCTTTTGTTACCTTTGCTCTTCCATCTAGGTTTCGACCTGATTTAAAGATTCTATTTTTCTTCTCTAGTTATTCCTTAATAACTATTCTTTGTTTCAAAACTACGGGCTTTGATACTTCGCTGCCACCACGTTAAGAGATTCGTCAGGAAAAGTCAAGTCAGAGAAACATCCCAAACTCTTACCATGTGGAATCAGTCAAAAATGAAGCCAGCGGGCATGACTGATCTCACCATGACAAACTCCAAAAACGTCGAGCAAGAAAATGTGAGATTCACTGTTGTGGACAACGGGTTACAATGTTTATTGGCTTTACAAACTTGTAAACGCCTGTGACTAATAACAGTCAATAATGAACATTTCATCGCATCTGTTCACATTGAAGAAAGCGATCTTGGAGATTTAGGCGAGGCTCATCTCACTGTAGACGAAACAGTGGCACCAGTGGTCTCCTAGTCTCGGAATATCCCCCATACTATTAAAGAAAAAATCAAGCAAGAAATTGAGTTTTTGATGAGTCGAAAAATACTTGTCCCTTGACGAACCAATTGAATGAGTCAGTCAAATGGTTGTGGCCAAGAAACCAAACGAAAAACCTCAGGATATCCATTGACCCACATTTGAACCAAGCCTTCAAAAGAGAACACTATAAGTTTCCAACACTAGAAGATATTTTGCCACAATTCGAAAACGCCAAGATATTTTCTAAGCTAGACATACGAGAAACCTATTAGCATATCCGATTGGATGAATACTCAAGTTTGCTAACAACAATTATCACTCCAGTGAAGAAGCGGAAAGAGATCATGACACCCAACCATAGACATAAATAAATATAGACTGGAAACAGGAAGTAACTTTATGTAACTTGAAAAAATGTATATCTATTGTATTCGGATTTCCGAAATCTGACAAGTTGCACGATCTTCAGTCTTGGAGATTAAACAAAACTACGCTGCCTCTGTGACGGGTCGCCGCGTGTGATGTGTATTTAGCTCGTTTGGTGTCTAGGGGATGATTAATTTTGAGTATATCACACACTGACCCATCAGCAGACAAATCGGGAGCAGACACGCAACTAGACAAGCAATTAAGAGAGATACAAATTGATAAAATATAAAGAATATTTATTTACATAAATATTTACATAGAAGATAAAAGGGGGAGGGTTTGTATCTAACTCTAAACGATGTTATGTTTGATCATCACTTATGCACGTAATGAGAGAATATGTCACTTTGTCCTTGGTACTTAGCTCTTTCTGTCTTGGATGAATCGTAGTTGTCTGTATCCTGGCTGGTGATTGGGGTCGCTCTAGCTGGAAGAGGGACGCCGATGATATAGTCCTAGTGGAGTTTCAGTCCAAGAGTTCCAATATCTGTAGTGGGCACAGTAGGGCGGGTGGCCGGCTACCGTGGGCACAAATGTACTGCGGGCAGAGCTGATCTGCCGTGGGCAGCGTCGGGAGCAGGATAAGTTCAGTGAGTTGGCAGAGCTATGACGTCTCGCACAGAACGGATCTATAGGGACGTCGTACCTAATGGGCTGACAGGCGGACTGTCAAATAGGCAGGCTTGAGCCGATAGCGCCAAGTGGACGATGAGTAGTGACTTTCAGCGCTGAGAAGCAATTAATAGTACGTGATACTCGTAGTGGATCCAAGTGAGCAAGCGATACTGATTAGTACCAAATAGGCGAGTGATCCGATAAGTAGGAAGTGGCCTAAGTATGCGGCAAGTAGCAAATAGGCAGACACCTGAGGGAGGCACAAAATATTCCTCTAAGAGAATTAACAAATGAACTAGTCCAGGCTCATGCGGCAAGTGCCAGCGGGAGAGTGAAATGAAAATGAGCTAGTGTCTACTTTGAAATAGATTAGCTTATAAAGGTCAGAGGTGAGAGCGGATACAGGAAATGTGACAAGATAGGGATTGTCTCTCACGTGGTCGGCTCGAGACGAATATTCCACATATTGGAAAGAGGCCTGAGATGTGCGGACACACCTTGGAGGGTCGATAGACGTGTGGCGTCGAATGATCTCTTTGATCAAGGAGAGAGAGACACGTGTTGAGGCGGGAGGAGTAATACATTACATTCCTGCCCATATGGTATCAACTGGGAGGGATGGGCATCCGGCCCTCAAGGCGAGTGCCTGTTTGATCTATTCCCCGGTCAAGGGGAGATAAGCAAGGAGTGGCGACAGTCATGGTCCATGCGCTAGACTTTGTTTAGCGTAAATAGGAACTAGGTGCGGTTTTTGTAGAAATAGGCCGTAAAAAAAAGGGGGAAATAATTAAAATAAAATAAATAAATAAAGATAAATAATAATTAATGCTGTGATAAAAGTGAGCGAATCTGACGGCGAGTTTTCGACTTGTCACAGCCTCCTATTTACAAAATATATAGGTGTGTATCATTGTGTATATTAAAAAGAAAGTTATGTCTATGCACACAACTGTAAAAAAAACTTCGTCAAAGATGTGCAGAAAAAAAAAAAAGATAAAACTCAACAAAACAAAGACAGCAGAAAAAAAACAAAAAGAAATCATCTTTATGGGTCATGAAATTAGTGCACTCTGGATCAAAGCTGATCTAAAAAAAATCAGTGTCAAGAAATAAGACGTTTTTGTGGCATTGTTCAATATCTGTCGAAATTCTTACACAATGTCGTTGACGTGCTACACCGACTGAGAGAGCTAAGAAGACAAGACAGACGTTTCCATGGAGTGACGAGTGTGGCAAGGTATTTCATGACATTAAAAAAATGATAACGCAAACACCGGTATTAGCTTTTTACAACCCAAACAAGAGTTTGGAGATTCAAGTTGATAGCAGTCAGGACGGATTTGGTGCTGTCGTAATGCAAGAAGGTCATCCTATTGAATTTGCATCAAGGGCATTAACACCGACGGAAAAAAAAAGGTGGGCGCAAATAGAAAAGGAGCTACTAGCTGTAGTATTCGGGTTGGAAAGATTTGACCAATACACGTTTGTCAGATCACTTGTCATTACAAATGATCACAAGCCTTTGGACAATACCCTGCGAAAACCTCTACCGAGCTCCGAGACGGCTTCATAATTTAATGATGCGATGCCACAGATTACAGATATGATTTTACGTTCAAATGGGTCCCCGGAAAAGAATAAATCCTCGCTGGCCCACTTACAAGATTTATTGTAAAAACATTCTAGATCTAGCGTTAAAAATCTAGTGGAAAAAATCTAGATTAAAAAAAAATGCTCTAGTCTACGTCACACGTCCTAGTTAAACTAAAATGTGTTTTCATCTATACGAGAAAGTTTGCGAGGTTTAAAAAACATTAGTGCACCGAGCTCTTATTAACATTTCATTTAAAGAATTTATTCCATATGACGTCAAGAAAAAAAATCCTTTAGCCTACGTTACACGGTCTATGTAGACTAAAAATATCTTTAACAACACGAGAACTTTGGCGAGCTTTAATAAACATAAGTGCACCGAGTTCTAATGAACATTTCATTTAAAGATATCATTCCATAAATCCATATGACGTCAAAGGAAAAAAAACTTTACGTCACACGTCCTAGTTAGACTAAAAATGTCTTTAACAATACGAGAACGTTGGCGAGAGAACTTTAATGCACCGAGTTCTTATGAACATTTCATTTAAAGTATTCATTCCATGTGACGTTAAGGGAAAAAAAATACATGACGTCACACGGCCTATTATATAGTTAGACTTATAATGTCTTCATTACACGAGAGACAGAGAGAGAGAGAGAGAGAGAGAGAGAGAGAGAGAGAGAGAGAGAGAGAGAGCTAACGAGGGTACATACATGTGGAGGAAACTGAGTATAATATTTCATTTAAAGATGTGTGACCCCCCCTCTCTCTTTCCCTCTCTCTGTATATATATATATATATATATATATATAT
>JADKLZ010001483.1:18766430-18777873 GCA_021533235.1 Biomphalaria straminea
GTCTGTCAGTTTGTCTGTCCGTCATGTTTATATCGAAAAAAAAAAAAAGACTAAAAGCTATTGAAATTGAGAGAGAAACAGAGAGAGAATCTCAGATAAATCAAATTCCGTTAATTAAATTTTCGGGTTTTATCAAGTATAAAAATTATATGTACCATAGCCTTGTGGAAAGATTTTCATACCATACTTTGTTGTTAGGAAGTTGTTTTCCTCAAATATCCTGAACATATTATTGAGACAAAATTAGATTTTGTAACGTTTAAGCAAGAAAATTAATTGTAGTGTAAGAAAGAAGTGTTATTTTAAATAAATAGAGTTAAAATGTTTCTCATAAAAATCCGGAACAACCAATTTTTGTAAATGAGAAGAAGATTATTTGTTTTATTTTTTAGAAGATGGATTTCAAACAGTTTTTTGGCGTTAGTAGATTTTGCTAATAAAATTCGGAACAATTTAGGCGACGATTTGTAAGATTATAAATGTTATGTAGGTAGATTTCTTTTTCAAAACAAAATCCGGTACATTCTTAACTGATTTAAAAACTTTTGCTTCAGCAACTTCAGCAAGAAAATGTCATGTAAAATAGGTCTAACAAACCCAGTAGCAGCTTTTCCCCCTACAGGAGCCACAAAAAGTGATTTTCGATAATCGCTTCTATTAAATCTCTTTCTTATTTTAAAAATCCTGAACAACCTATTGTCGATACTTTTGAAAAAAAGTCATAGGACATACATTTTTTAAAGTTGAAAATACGGAGCAGTTGATACCGATAAATAAACTATAGTGACGTATTGTCAAAGAATTAAATTGTAATATTATTAAATTATCCGGAACAACTTTGTAGTTAATGAAATATAAGTCAGTATAGAGATTCTAATTTAGTATTTATGTGTTATTTAAATAAAACAAACCAAGAACAACATATTAAAGATCATTTGTTTTTTGCAACGTTTAAGCATAGTAATAAAATTTAATATAAGCAGGTCCGGTCCTAGGCCACTGCAACCTATGCGGTCGCAGTGGGCCCCGCGCTTTCATAGGCCCCGCGCTAAATCTAGGTGTAATTATTAAATTGCCAAATAGCCTATATACGAAAAATTCCATGAAATCTCCTGAATTTATTCAAATCTCATGAAAACTCTTAAAAATCTCATGAAAAATAGACTAGGCTCGAAAAATAAAGTTAATTTAGGCCTAATTGAAATTCATTACATAGTAAAGAATGAATAAAATTCAAAGTCGATTTTTTTTCTAATACAAAATCTTAATTTTCACTTATTATCCTTTTTCCCACCCATACTAGGCCCCGTGCAATCAGTTTCGCATAGGGCCCCGCAACCGCTAGGACCGGCCCTGAATGTAAGTTAGAATAGCAAACAAACATTCTTTAGCATTGATTTTTTTTTCACAAAACATCCGGAACAATCTATTATACATACTTAAACTAACGCAATATTTCTGAAGGAACATTAAAGGTAAAATCCGATTTTCAATAGCCTTTAGTGTATTTTTTATCTAACCGTGACTGACAGACCAACAAACAGACAAAAGGCACAATAACAAGCTTCTTTCATTCTAATGGGGGCACTAATAAAAAAAATATTTAAAAATCTGATTTAAAAAAAAAAGTTGAAGAAATTAGTTTAGATTTAAGTCATGGCCGGGCTTTTCGCTAGTACACGAAAGAAAAAGTGTACTTCTTTGTTAGCATATTGTAACATTGGCTCCCTTGCATTTACGTAATTGTTTTAGAATTGGTGTATTGTTATTAAAAAAAATCGCTTGCATAATTAATTTTATCAATTAAACGGTTTGCATTGAGAAAACTAAAAGTAGTCGTTGCACCTAAACTTTTCAAGCCGCATTTAATGGTGAAATAATATTTTTCGTATCTCTTCTAGTTTTGGCGCCCTGAGTGTTACCAGACGGACAGACGGACATTTTGCACAAACCTAATAGCGGCTTTTCCCCTTACGGGGGCCGCTAAAAATGACCGCGCTGGAAGTAATAAAAAAAACTGAAAGGACATTTAGCCCGATTCGTAATACCAAAAGTCTTCGTTTCAGATTTTGGGACTCAATTTACAGCTCATGAATTCAAGAAATTCACTGAAAAGTGGAACATAGTTCATGTAAAATCAGATCCGGGTCATCACCAACCGAATGGCAAGGCCGAAACAATCCGTTTCGCATAGGGCCGGGCCTGTAAATAGGTCTAATAAGCTGATGCAGAAGCTGTTTTTTTTTTTAAAGACATTTGGGGAAGGCGCCTCTTAGCTCATATTTTGAGGTCGCTAAATTGAAAAAAAAAAAAAAAGAGAGAACTGGCAAAATTGAAGAACACTTAGGGGCCTACTATTAGGACTATTAGTATTATACTGTCTACATAGGCGTTCATCTGCGGGCCTACTCGTGAACTTTGGCCCATTTCACGATCAACTCAACAATGTCAAGGACACTCAACTGAACTTCAATGTTGCCAAATAAATAGAAAAGAATTGATCTAAAGGTTGAATAATAATCTCTTTGCGTGGCAGTTGATATGCGTATCAAATCTCCTTTATTACCGTACCGCTAGTTAGTTGCCCATTTGTTTAAAGTTGTAAATCATGAGGTGAAAGTCTAAAGTTACTTCCATGATGAGATTATTGTGTTTTATAAACGGAAAAGCTTAGAACATTTGATTCTGTATTGCTAAAAGCACTACGAGTTTTATATAGCTCTGAACAAAATAAACTCCACACAACTCCCTCTTTGCAGACACTGCGCCCACCCTTATGAAACTGTAAACCATATCCTCTTTGAATGCTCCCTAATCCACCTTAGGCAGACCCTACTACAGCCCAACATAACCAACACCCTGTACGGCAGTGCTGAACAACTGAAGAAAACAGCACACTTTTTTTTCCATGGCACAGTCTGCAAAAGAGATCACATCTCAGCATCAATAAAGCTGGCTAGAAGAAGAAAGAAGAATATAGGCCCTACCTTAAACAAACAAGGTTTATCAGCACTTTTTGTTTGGTTCACTGGATACAGCAAAATGCTATTTATAGTTTGTCACATCAGTGTATGGAAATCTCCAAGAATGGGAAAATAGACCCTATCGGTGGATTTGGAATCGTTCGAGAAGCTGTAGATACTTTGTATATAGACCTAGCACTTTGAAATTATGCAAATTCAAACAGGAGGGGTTTGACAACAATTACCTAGCACAGCAGACGATAGATTTTGGTAAGGATACTTTTCCACCTATGATTGGAGATGAACACAAACCCTGCTAGACTTTTCCAAACGGTTAATTGTTCACTGTACAAGGACTCTTCCTTTAAAAAATAAGTTAATTACCGGTACGTCTGTGTATTAATCTAGAGTCGTGCTTGTTAATAAGAGACGTTAATCGCTACAAAGTCTTAGGCTTTGACTTATTCAGACAAGACGTTCCATGCCTTTTCAGCACTAGGCGAATTCGTTCTGGCATATGGAATAAGGAATGTGATTTTATCTTCGTGTCTTTCTGTGTATTTTCATTCGGTTTTGTTTTTATCTTTGTACTTTATAGCTCATTGTTTTATATATTATTGCTATTTTATTTTTCAGTCTTCAGTCCTGGGGTTGTCTCTATATTTAGTGATTTTACTAATTTTATGAGTCATTGGATATTAAGCTGCGAAGAGATTACATACAGGATAAGTACAACGATTAGACCCCAAGATGACCTGCTAACTACCGTAAAACTACTAGGCCTACTAACTACTTTTAAAAAACAAACGCAAACTAAAACTCCATGGTCATATCGCAAGGTCCTCATGGCTCGTTAAGATCTTAAAATCCTCCAGGGAACAGTACCAGGAGGAAGAAGTGGTTGAAAGAGAAAGCGATGGGAAGACAATATAAAAGAATGGACGAGATTGTCGTTGAAAGAGATTCAATCCAAGTCAAAGAGGAATGGTGGCGCGCCAACGGTACTACAGACTTAGGGATATGTGATATGTACACATTGTAAGGGATAGGTGCCATGTACACATTGTAAGGGATAGGTGCTATGTACACACTGTAAGGGATAGGTGCTATGTACACATTGTAAGGGATAGGTGCTATGTACACACTGTAAAGGATAGGTGATATGTACACATTGTAACGGATAGGTGCTATGTACACATTGTAAGAGATAGGTGCTATGTACACACTGTAAGGGATAGGTGATATGTATACATTGTAAAGTGATCTGCTACGATTAATGACTCAGCAATATGAATGCTACTAAGAAGAATTGTTGAGGAAAGTCGTTGCATGTAATTTAGCCTAAAATATAAATGATATAAAAATGTATATCAATATTTGTATTTATAAATAAATATTTTATAATAAATAATAAATATGTATATCAATATTTGTTTCTTTTGTTTTTATAGATTTAGAAGTTCCCTCAGAAATCAAGATATTAAGTCCTAAATGAAACCTCCTGTAGAATATTTGGTTTCGAATTTCAATTGATATCACCGAGCAGACAGTCCGAAGTGCAAAACACTCAACCAAGCAGAAATGCACGGGGACACGACAGTTCGTTCACTGACATTTCGTTCACGACTTTTCGTTCTCGTGACAAATCATTCACCAGACATTTCGTTCACCAGGCATTTCGTTCACCCGACAATTCGATCACCCTACAATTCGTTAACGCGACTATTCGTTCACCCGATATATCGCTCACCGACAACTTTCTCACAGACAACTTGTTCACCGACAGTTGGTTCACGAAAAATCGTTCACACGACAAATCGTTCACACGACAAATCATTCACTGGATAGTAACATATTGTTCATATTTTATATTCTAGTGGCGTGTTTGATTTGTTTAAAAGATTCGTCTGTGATCGAAATGTCAGTAAATGAATTGTCGTGGAACCGACTATAACTGTTATAGAACTAGTTTGGAAATGTCTGGTGAACGAATTGTCGCATGAACCAAAAGTCGTGAACGATTTGTCGATTTACTTTCTACTGTGTGTTATAGAAAGCTCTGTTGCCTGCAGCTAGTCCGTTCCTTTGCTTCAATCGTAGAGTCATTGTTGGAATGTATTATGCTTACTAAATATTTAATCTTTTCTACGTTTTCAAAAGTATGGTTAGAAATTTTAATATATTGTTCTTCTGTCTGATTTTCTCTTGTCGTTAAAACATGAATGGTTTTGTTGCCATTTATTTCAAGTCCTGCTGGTCGAGATGCTTCTTTCAGTTGTGTGAAAGCTCTTACAATATCCGGGTGCCTTTACCCAACAATGTCATCTTCATAAGCAAGGTGTTGTATATCGTACTTGATGGTCGAGGATCTATATTCTCTCTTATGAAGTGGTTATTAATTGTTCCCCTTCTTCTAAAATCTCTGGCCCCCAGAAACTTTCTCTAAAACAAAAACTATACGGAGAACTACCTGATTTGGCAACCACTGCGCAGTTCATCCAAGATAAAGGATTTCTGATCTCGCCATGTAACATGAGAACGAAGAAGAAGAAGTTCCCCTTGTGTTTATTGGTATATTCCTGATTACCTCTTCTAGAGTCAGATTGAAAAGCATGAAAGTGAGTCTCTTTGTCATCGCTAAATTCTTGATGCTAGTGAATATTCTCCCGTGCATTATAACTACTTTTTAAGTTGTTTGTTGTCTTCTTTTCATGATTGAATGGACCTCATTCACCAATTGTAAATAAACACATTTAGTCACGTCATTATATTGATAAGACAATGCAAAATACGTATCATGTGACAGCCTTACGTATTGTGTAATTTGTGTAGAAGATATAGAGAAAATGTTGTTTGTTTACGATTGGTGAATGAGGTCCATTGTATTGCTTAAAGAAAGTAAATCGCTTCATACAAATTTATTTGTAAAGAAAAAGCAGATTCTGAACATACTATAATGTATATTTTCTAATGATTGAACTTTAGTTAAGTGGCGACACAGTCTAAGAATGTTTTGAAATTGTGACAAAAATAAATTTCGCCCACTTAAGGTATCACTCGGTCTAGGCATTTAACTAATTTATTTTTGTTATCTTATTTTATTATCTCCGCTTAGCCCTTATGGCTATCTAAAGCTACTGCCACCACCACTTCTTCTCTAGGCATCGGTGTCACAGTGTAATTTCTTAACCTGACGCACGTCTAGCACATTCTTTATCGACAAGAATAAACACGCCTCTAAATATCTCGACCTAACATCCTGCCGCACCCCCCCCCCCTTTCGGGGGACGGGTCAATTCAAATGGACCCTTTTTTCAAAACGACAACAAGGACTGTCTCGCGCAGCTAATCCCTGTCGCGTAAGACAAACGGTCTGTCGTACGACCATATTGGCGATATCATTCGATAAGGGCCCATCCCTATGTCCATACATGAAACGCGCGGCAAGGTCAAGCGATAATCTTCTCCTAGGCATGGCAGACGGTCTAAACACCTGGGAAGCCCCACCTCCTTGCCCACGCGTGCAGAATAATTTCCTATTTTCTTGTCATTCTCATTCTGAAGAGCAGAGAGAAAGGATATACTTCTCTGTTTTGAGCTTACGCTTACTATTATACTATATTTCATTTAATCTCTTTTTCTAACTTGGATTGGTGCTTTTATTACAGGCTACATACACTTGGAAGCCCTAACTTCGTAACGCTGTTACCAGTCTGCTGACACCAGATCTGAGGATACCAGCCTTACTTATTACACGCAAGAGTCCGATCAACAATCGCAGCTAGAGACTCGTCCCTGCAGCTACGTATAGTTGGACTGTCCCGTGCGCTAGGATCGATAACGCCAGCCCACCCACAGACAACTCAGCATCAGCCAAACCAGTCTCGTCAGAGCAGCATAGGACTTAAAGCTAAGCAACCAGCCTAATGACACTTAGACCACTTGGTTCTCATATCTTATGATGATAGTCCCATTTATGTAAATAATTAGGCCCCGCCCTAACACTGTACAGCATTTTACCTTTTACTTATTTTCATTCTTATTATTAAACTGTACATATATTTACATAAAAAGTATTTGTTGCCTGCATTTATAACGCTGTGCCTGTTAGTTTATGTGCAAGTCAAGGTCCTCAAATTATCTAAACCCCCTAGACACCTAAACGGCCACCATCTTTGACCTACTTGTCACAGAAATATCAATGAATATCATTTATAATTTTTGTAACTAATATTTTACACAAATTGTTTTAATTTTTCCATGTTAATACGACCGCGCCCTTGCTCGGGATAGAGAGAGGCCAGAGGCGTCACTAGGGTGGGTGTCACCCGGTGCGGTAAAATCAGGGTGTCATCCCCCCCCCCCAGCGTTCCACTTATTCTTCAAATAAAAAACTATCGTTGTTCAGTTGTTGTTTTTTCTTGCACAATAATACAGTTCGTTGATTGCTGCTCCACAAAGTTTAAATGAGTATCGATTATGTTTTTTTCTCGTACATATTATCGTTAATCATTACATATTAACATCTACGATTTTTGAAATAGAAAGAAATTAAAACCAACTGAGCATGCTTTCCTAAGTAAACATTAAACAGCTCTTAATGGAAACTTTGAATATTATAATCACATATAGTGGTAGTTTCATGAGGACAACTAATGAAAAATGCAACTTAATGAAAAGTATATTGATAGGTACAAAAATTTTTAAAGAATTTTTTAACATATAAAAGTTTACAATAACTTTAGAAAATAAATATTTAAATTTCCTTTTCAGGATTTCAAATTAGAAAACTTATAAAAAAAAAACCTTTAAACTCAATATATCTTACTACTTCGTTTTCAATGGACAGAATTGCTTGATTTGATTTCAAAAAATAGTTATTAATTAATGTTGTTAAATGAGAGAACGTTGTTAATTAATGTTTTAATAAGAGACCGATATTAGTTAATGTTTGAATGAGAGAACGTTGTTAGTTGATATTTTAATGAGAGAACGTTGTTAGTTGATGTTTTAATGAGAGAACGTTATTAGTTGATTTTTAATGAGAGAACGTTGTTAGTTGATGTTTTAATGAGAGAACGTAATTAGTTAATGTTTTAATGAGAGAACGTTGTTAGTTGATGTTTTAATGAGAGAACGTTATTACTTAATGTTTCAATGAGAGAACGTTGTTAGTTTATGTTTTAATTAGAGAACGTTTTTAGTTAATGTTTTAATAAGAGAAGGTTGTTAGTTGATGTTTTAATGAGAGAATGTTGTTAGTTGATGTTTTAATGAGATAACGTTGTTATTTAATGTTTTAATCAGAGAACGTTGTTTGTTAAATTTAGTTTTGCAAAGCTTCTTTTCACATGACGCCTTGTAAACATGCATTTAATTCAAAGGCTGGTAGAGATTCGTTGCCGTATTTCAAAACTTTGCTGCATTCTAGTATTCTAGTTTTAGTATTTCTGTTCACATATCTTGCCCTCAGGCCCAATATAAAAGAGATTGATGTACTCAGTATTAACTTCTTGCTCTCTATTTGAATAGTAAATCTTAAGAATACTTTCCTGATATTTTCATATTGTTAAAACGTATTTTTCTTTTGCATTAACATGCTAGTTTGATTTGAGAAAAGTTATCTTAATAACAGTTTGAGCTAACTTTTCACATATTTCGTAGAGTAAATGTTTAAGTGCTCGAGCTTAGCCACCACTTTGAAAATAATTAACACTTTAATTTGAAGGTAGGCCTACTTTTATGTTTAGTTTATTTTTTTGAGTACATCTGCCAATAAGAAAGTCAAGCAATGAAAGTTATGCATGTAGGCCTATTCACAGACAGCTGGCAATCATATTTGTGCTGCGCCTCTAGTGTTTGTATTTTCAGAGAGACGGCAAAGATTTTCGCCGTCACACTTTTATAAAATCGTTCTTTCATGGATCTAACAGCAACACCATGAGCACACCAGCGATTTGTTCATATGACACGCTATCATTAATTATATTATCCTATCTTTTATTATTAGCGGCAAAGAAAGAAAACCCTTTTTCTAGAGAACCAAGAAAGTAAAATTAAAAAATATTTTCCGATTAAGAATTTGGACAACATAGCTTAAGTAAACGGTGTACACATCTATTCAAGTTTCTTTTCTGTTCTTCATTTATTACTGCCTGCACCTCTTCATGAATCCTTGACATTGTAGCTGCATTACCATGTCCCTGAGCTCATCATATCGATACGTTAAGCCCATCTCTATTCAGTCGTTTTAAATTATCAGAACTGATACACCAGATTTGGCCCACATTAAGAGGAATATCCTATATTTCTGTCATTTCAACATTACCATTGCTACTGTTAATATATCTTACAACTTCAGAGATCTATGTTAGGTCTTATCCTACACGTCCACTATTTAATAGTGAAGAAATCTTGCTATTGATGTTTTCCCATTTAGAATAATTTTATTCAACAATTTCTAAGCTTTATGATTTTGCTTCTGTCACATTTTAAAGTTGGTATTTTTTTTTAAAGTGCCTTTTTACACTTGGGTGTCACCCCCAATCGGGTGTCACCCGGTGCGGACCGCACAGCCCCCCCCGCACCTGCCTAGTGACGCCTCTGAGAGAGGGTTATCACTTTTATCACCCCTCCTCTTTTCTGTAAATGTCATAAGAAAGTACATTTCACAGTAATTGGACTTAAAATTAATCGCTTACTTATAATGACACGCAAGCAGCCAATGAAAAATGGACAATTTTGTCAAGCAGACGCCAATACGGTATTGACGTTTCACTCCCCCTCCCCCGGTTTCTTTTACTTAAAAAAAAAAAATTCGGTACAGAAATTTGATTATCGATGAAAAAAGACTTGTGGATCATGTAGGGGGGATAACAGCTGAAATATCTTGATTTCCTGTGGATCATGAAGGGGGGATAACAGCTGAAATATCTTGATTGCCTGTAACTGAAAATGTCAAGTGATTCCATGACAACACAGAGATTACTGGAGCATCTGTTTGAGAGTAGGCCTAGATCAGTTCAGAGAGCTTTTACTGCTTCGTCTGAAGATGGTTGAACTTGGTCTAGTCGAGTTAAACTAGAAGATGGTTGAACTTGGTCTAGTCGAGTCTATCGATTTCCACTTAAGTTTAATGAGCCTTGAAACTTCTTTGAAAATGTTGTTACACTTGTTCAATGAAAACTTACACTTTTTCACGAAATAGGCTACTTTTTATTTTCGAAGTCTCGGTTTCTGTTAGTTTTAACGTTGTAAGGCGATAACCCTCACAAGTGAACATCAAACAATGTGTGTATAGGCTATCAATTAATCAACATACCAATATCTCTCAATCTCTCTCTCTCTCTATGTATATATATATATATAAATATAAATATAAATATATATATATATCTTCTGCGTTCTTATTAATGTGTTTAAGGGTTCAGTTATCTAAAGAGGGCGCCAAGATACAAATTTTAAACTTAGCACACAAATATATATAAACATGCTAAATTCAATAAATTTATTGAGATTATTGTAACTATAAACACTATTATTTTTATTTAAAAAAGAAAATTTTACCCTTCTTTGTTTTTGTTAATTTTAATATCAAATATCTTTAAAGTGCGCCAAGAGAATTTTATGAAAGACAGACAAGTGGCATAAAGCATATAGTTTTAGGTCGATATGGTTAGGGGAGTTAAATAGCTATATCTTTTACACAATTATTTGAAGGCTCTTAATTTATCTTCCCAACTATTTATGTTTGAAGAACAATATATTTAACATTATGTTTCAATTAAAAAAGAAAAAAAAAGTGTAACTTCACACAAAACTATTTAATTATCTGTAGTGTAGGCTATGTGCACATAAAAGAAATTCTCTATTCTCTTGTAATAATATTATTGCAAAGCTTAAGGTTGTTACATAACATTTTCAGAGACGTCATATACACCCCACAATTTTATTTACTTTCCTAGCATAACAATAACGGTGATCACTGCGGCCGTTCTCCCAGGTCGAGGCTCGCTCATTGCACTTCGGGCGGGCTGAAGCCTGCGATCTCCCCAAATGTGGTGACTCGGATGTGTAATTTTTGCGTATGGGGAACTGCGTTCGCGCTAATCCCTGGAAGATGAAAAAAAAAAGTAATGATTGACCAATTGAATATAATTTTAACACTGCACTTTTGCTCTTCAGCGCCTGATAAAGATCTTTGCTTAAGGCCTCAAATGTCTATTGTTGTTTTTTTTCCCCACTAGCATTGAGATCTGGGTAGTTCCAACTCTGAGAGAGCCTGCTGATATCCCCTATTTTTCCATAGTTAATAATTTGTGTACGATCAAGTTTCTTGTCTGGTGGGCAGTAGCAGTTCAAGATATATTTGATTTTCTTGTAAGTGCCCTCACAAGTGAACATCAAACGATGTGTGTATATGTATATCAATCAATCAACATACCAATCCTCTTTCTTTCTCTCTCTCTCTCCCCCCCCCT
>JADKLZ010001483.1:18804532-18843762 GCA_021533235.1 Biomphalaria straminea
CTTTGTTTGCCATCTTGATAGAGTCCTAACATTTGGGTAGATAGGCCCACAACTGTATTTACGAGTAAGGTTCCAAAACGTTGGCTTTTGATTTCAAATCTGCCCAAAAAATTCTTTGAGAATAAAGACGTTACGTTTAAGTGCATACACATATCTGCAATATAAAACATTCAAAAATGATCAAATACGAACAGGCTTAACGTAGACATCTGTGTCGCAGTGTCGGTTCTTATGACAAGGCCAATTAGAAGTGTTTCATTGCACACCATCCATCCATCCATCCCAGTGGCTCTACAGCCCATGGAGGGCTCTGGCCTGCTTCAACACATCCTTCCATTCGGATCTATCATTGCACACACTTCCGAAATATAAAACTTTTAAAATGATCAAATACGAACGTACTAATCCATGTCGGTTCATGTGACAGCGCCAAAACGAAGTGTTCCATCGCTTTGAGCTAACACTAGCTCACCAATTGATTATCAGTTTCATCTATTCAAAGCCTTTTTTTGTGTTTAGCACAGGCAAAAACGAATCTTTATTATGTATAGACATTCCTAAAAAAAAATGGAAATGTTTATTTGTCTTCCATCCAATAAAACAATGGCTCGGCACCTGTCAAGAACTGTAAACTTTATTTCTCTTCCATCCAATAAAACAATGGCTTGGCACCTGTCAAGAAACTGTAAACGAAAAGACATTTCTCTGTCCTCCTTTTTGGGTTCGTTACACCGGTAATCAGGCTTTGCCCTAATTGAGAAAATGCCCTTCAATGACATATTCCCCTTGAATTAAATTCAATCTTCATATCTGCCCATTTAAACGCACAAACTCATCAATAGAAAACAGATTTCCGACAATGGTATCCTGCGACAAGGTATTCACATATAATCTGGCCTTTTCATTGGAAACCGAGCTATCAGGTTTCCAGAATTTCAGTGATCTTTTCTTTTGCATCCCCAAGCATTTTTTGCACTCTAATTGAAAAAGCAACTTCGATGAGCAACACAGCAGAACCTCAATGAGAGTTTTTTTTTTTTTTCTCACAAAGTACAAACCATAAATATATGGTACAAACTGAACAAAATGTTGCACACAAAGTTTCATGTTCAAGTTTGCGCTGATATGACAATGAAAATATAGAATAGCTGTACTCATTGGATTAATTGATATGTTTCTTGGTAGTTTTGATTTTTGTTTCTTGTGTTCTTCTGGGCTTTGGCGCGGAGGTCTGTTTGTTTTACAAGTTTCGGATGTTCATTCAGAAAAAAATTATAAGTATATCCTAGCTGCTAGCCTAGCCCAAACTTCCTGACAGATGGCAGGGTTCAATCCCGAGACCAACCGATGAAAACCCAAAGCTCACGCCACTCAATAAGCAGCCGTTTTAGCGTTTGGTGACCCTGATTAAAAAAACGGTCTTGAGAATGGGACTTTACGTTTAATGCAATATAAATTTTGAGTACACTTTGATATATGTTTACAATTTGAATGAAGGATAGAGATGTCTGTCTACGCGAAGTGCTAGACGAACTTCAGCTATATTCATATGGTTTAACACCAAGCACGAAATCATTAAAGCTTTTTTTTTCCATGCCTTTCACCAAATTTGGTATAACTCCTCCAGACAAAGGCAATATCAAACCTGGAACTTTGTGCATTCTTGTGGTACGAAGGTGTAATTGGTACATCACCACATCATTGTATGCCTGCTTTGTACATATGACTGCGTGGGATAAATGTATTCCCTTTGCAGTTCTATTGTCAGAAATGCCAAGCTGTTGACTGTAAAGAAAGCGAGTAAACGAGTATGCTGCATTGCAATCCGTTCTGTCAATATCTTTTTTTTTTTTTTTATTCTCTAAAAGATTTCTATTTTTTTATGAATGTTACCTTCAGATGTCGAATTTATCGAAAGTGCGTTATCTAAAGATAAAAGACAACTACCGCGTGGCAAAAACACGTGACATTGTCTCGTGACATTTCAATTTCGTCCTAGGCTAAATGACTGGCAGTTTGCCTAAGGGAGTAATAAAGCCCCACCCTTCCTCTCCAACATACCAGCTTGTAACTAGCAACTCGTGACAAATGTTGGGCAAATGCCAGAAACGTAGGCCTAGTCCTCGTGTAAAATTACAGGACCAACTTTGCTCCAGTTCATATGCCTGGGAAAATAATTGGATTTGCGCCAATCATGACGCTCGCACACGCAAGCCCAGCCGAAGGTTTCTTTGCAGCGGTCAAGGTAGTTTGAGCTAGTGGAAAACTTCACCAATACCGCTTCTAACCAGTTCTAACCGCCCAAAACTGGTTCTCACCAACGACAGTTTCAAGTAGTCAGTGAGATCAATCAAGGTTCTATTATTCGTCTGCTAGGGGGCGCGGCGCGCGTAGCTCTCATATATGATGGAGTGCTAAATTTTATGACACTCTAGTGTTTTTTTTTTTTTTGTTCTTAAATATATTTTTAAAAAATTATGAATAACAAAATATTCAGCAGAATATTTTTCGTTTTTTTCCAACCCTATATTAGAAAATAAACTTTTAGGCTTCATGTAAACAGAAGCAGGCCTAGCCTTGTGCAGATTCGTGAAAATATAACTGACCAATCAGAAGAGACGAAATACTTTGTTCACAGATCGAAAGTAGGACGGAAATTAAATTTAGTGCATTCGCATGGTCGGAATTAACATCTAGTCTAGCTCTGCTCAAGTCCAATGTGTTAATAAAAAACACAACATAAAGAGATTTTGTTTTACACATTATGTGGTCTCTTGTAAACATGATTAATCAGTGTGTTAAATGTAATTCTAAATTTACTTCTCCCGAGAAACCGTTGAAACTTTTGCCATGTCTTCATTCAATGTGTTTAGATTGCTTGTATGGCCGAACTCCGGTTCGCGAATTACTGGATAAGGCCGTCGCTAAAGAAAAAGGGGCAGCTATTGATAAAAAAAAACATTCCAGTAAAGATGTTGAAAAAAGTGCAGATGACTTGGATAAAAAAAGCATTGATGATGATGCAGACGCCGATTCGTCAAAATCTGAGACAAAAAGCGATGATTCTGCTGGTAACAAATCTCCCATAAATGGAGATGGTAAACAAGATGGACAGGTCAGTGAGCAGGAACCCGAGCCTGAAGTTTCGTCTGACGTTACCAAAAACGCGACTGATGGGTCTAGCTCTCAAACATCATCATCTCCAGGCCCATCGTCTTTGGCAGAAAACAGCGTATCTAATGTTGATGGAACCAAAAATGATACAGAAGTTTCAGAAGATCTGGATCATTTAGTGGATATTAAACCTAAACCTGTTACAGGTAGGGTTCTTAAAAACTTAATGATTTTAACATACTTACATAGAATCTTCATCTTGTACTACTTGTAGTTGAACTTGAAGTTGTACATCCTACATTAGTCATTAGTTACTCATTAGTCATTAGTACATAGATCTAGATCTACTATACTTTATGGCAATCCTGTAGATTAGCGGTCCGCGCTTACAAAATGCCGATAATTAGCCAAAATAAAATTTAATTCATTTTATAGATGTAAATAGTGTTTTGAATGAATTTGGTTGTAAAAAATAACCTTTATATTTTGATTATACATCAATAAAATTCCCTTAGCGACTTCAATATGATCTGTGCGCTGCCATTTTGTTTTTTGATGATTTACAATGGTGTTGCCAACTTGTAGTATTTTAAGAATTTTTTTTTGGCACATTTTGCTTATGATGTTTACATAAAGCAACTGCATATGTGCTAAACAAAATTATTTAGTTAACTATAGAAACTACTACCATTACTTGAAATTATTACTAAAATCTTGTTAATGGATGGATGGTTAGTTGGTTATTTAACTTATTTGATGGTTGCATGAGGTTGGGTGGCTGGTTGGTATGATGGATGGCTGTGGTTAGTTGAATGGTTGTGATTTTTGGTAGGTTGGTTGTTGTTAGATATATAGATGGGTGGTTGGCTGGTTGGTTGATATGTTGATTGTGGTTGTTTGGTAGTGGATGGTTGGATGGATGATTGGTGATGGCTGTGTGGTTAGGGTTGGTTGTTGTTTGTTGATTGGCTGGATAGATTGATGGTTGGTAATGGTTAGCTGGTTGGTGATGGTATGTAGGTTGCTTCGGACTCGAAGACAAGCCTATTATTAATATGTTGGTTGTGATTGTTTGAATGGTTGGTTAGTATGTTGGCTTTATTTGGTTTGATGGATGGTGAGGGTTGGCTGATATGTTGGTTGGCTAGATGGATAATTGTTTTGTTAAATGGTTGGCTGGTTGGTTGTGATTGGATGGATGGTGATGGTTGTGATTGGATGGATGGTGATGGTTGGCAATTCTATGTTGGTTGGTTGGCAATCCTATGTTGGTTGTGGTAGGTTGACTAGATGTATATTTTTTAAATTTTTATGATTATGGTTGGATGGATAGTTGTTTTTTGTTAGTTGGCTGTATTGGTGGGTGGTTGGCTGATGTGTTGCTTGAGGTTGTTTGATAGGATTGTTGTGGTTGTTTGGATTGATTGATGGTTGGTGATGTTTGGGTGGTTGTGGTTGGTTTGCTAGATGAATAATTGTTTTGTTAAATGGTTGACTGGTTATATGTGGTTAGTTGATTGGATGGGGATGGTTGGTTATTCTATGTTGGTTGTGGTTGGTTGGCTAGATGGATATTTTTTTATGATTGGTTTTGGTTGTATGTATAGTGGCTTCTTGTTTGTTTGCTTTATAAATAGGTGGTTGCATGGGCGTAGCCAGGATTTTTTCTCTGGGCGGGGGCTACGCCCATGGGTTGTTGGCTGCTTGGTTGATATGTTGGTTGTGGTTGTGGTAGGTTGACTACATGGATATTTTTATGATTGGTTATGGTTGTATGGATAGCTGGTTCTTGTTGGTTGGCTGTATGGGTGGGTGGTTGGCTGATATATTGGTTGTGGTTGTTTGGATTGATGGATTGTTGGTGATGTTTGGGTGTTTGTGGTTGGTTTGTATGTTGGTTAGCTAGACGGATAGTTTTTTTTTAATGGTTGGCTGGTTAGGTGTGGTTGGATGGTTGGTAGGTTGTTTGTTTGTTTTGTTAGATGATTGGTTGGCTGGTTAGCTGTGGTTGGTTGATTGGTTGGTGTGTATCGTGTTAAAGCGTGGTTTGATAGTTGTGTAGTTGTATAGATTGGCTTGCGAGATCGTTCACACCACACTCACAGAAATATTCAATAAGTGAATAACGATAGTTGAACTTGAACTTATTTACACTTTAATACTCAAAAATAAGGACACAGTCAGAAATCGTGTTGCTAGTTCTAGGCGTCACGTCCGTCCCTATCTTTCGTCGTTATGTAATCCTCGTTTTTAATCCCTACGTCACGTCATTCTATAGATACCCGATTTTC
The DNA here is from genome assembly GCA_021533235.1 of Biomphalaria straminea. Taxonomy (NCBI): domain Eukaryota; kingdom Metazoa; phylum Mollusca; class Gastropoda; family Planorbidae; genus Biomphalaria; species Biomphalaria straminea. The sequence continues at coordinate 18,809,938 of JADKLZ010001483.1, forward strand.
CCAATACTTCTACGCGTCAAGTCATTACATATTTCCTCCCCCCTTTATCAAAAAAAAATTGTCAATCAATTTTTTTCAGTCCACAAGTCCAAAACTCTACCTCCTACTGTCATATGTCTTACAATTTACATGGCCATTATTGGGGAAAAGGACCACAACATATATCTTGCTCTTGAGTCTTGATAGACATCTTGACACATTGAGTTCATTGTTCATATGAGTCCATAGATGTAATCAAATAAACATATGTACAGTTCCACTATAGCTTATGGTAGGAAATAAAATACTGTTCCAATCATCACTACTGTCGTTGATGATGATAAAGTACAACATAGTTCATTATCACAGTCTTTTCCACTACCAACGCAAAAGTCCATAAATGATTACACTATGTACACAATCCTTAGGTAGTCTCTTCCATAAAGAACACAGAGTCCATCAATAATTAAACAATGCACAAAGTCCAAAAAGTCCATAAATAAACAACGTAGTTCCTTTCATGAATAATGCAAGAGAGTCCCTCAAAAACGAGCCATGCGTATAGTAGTATAGTCCATAAACAGTCATATGGGCGATGCCTTTGCCGACTCCATAGGCATAAAAAGTTAAAGTGACATGACAGTTCATAGTTCATATATGGAGATGCCTTTGCTGATTCCATAGGCATATAGGTTTAACATGGCTACTGTCAACAGCATAGCGTATGTGTAGGCTACTGTCATCAGCATAGCGTATGTATGGGTACTCGGAACATCACCAAACCTTTCCTGTCGGACAAAATGCAATATTTGTATCAGAAAAACTTTTCCAATAAATTTACCTAACTTTTTTGTTGGGCACTAATAAGTTGTATCTTCTCTCCACTTACCATTTCCAATTGACCTAATCTTTAAGCAATGAGTGTTAATGATTTAAAAAAATAAAATAATGACTTCAGATGATCATACTTACTTTAGTTTATACTTTTGTCCTCATTACTGACATTTTATAATTATCTCCCTTGATTAATAAAAAAAAATCCCAATTAAAATTAATTGAGTTATCTCCCTTTCAAATGAATAAAATACAGTATCCATACAAACAACTTATTCATGCCCACTAATCAAAACATAACAATATACATGCATCAATAAATTAAAATCAATGAACATTATTTACACTAGTTCTATCCTACAGTAACTCTTGATAACATATCTGCCACGATATTAATTTCCCCTTTTATTGCTTGTAGTTCAAAATTATATTCTTGTAGAATCAGAAATCACCTATATAGTCTATCAGATAACAATATAAATTTATTTCCCAGTAAAAAGCTTTCCAGTTTACATGGATTATTGTAAATGTAAATTTAATGCACTGTAATGAAATCCTAAAAGACTTCATGAAAATAGGTCTATCACTTGTTAGTTTCATGTCATGCTTTATAATGTCTGTTTTCCCTGGCAAACTTGAAAAAATTTCTTTGAAATCACTAACAATGTTCATTATGTCCCTTGTTTTTTCTGGAGATAAATTTCCCAAATTTAACTTTTCCCATGTTTGACTATCTTTTGTTTCTAATATAGGTATATTTTTAATATCATTTTCTTTGGTTTCCTCATTAATTAATACCATGAAACATTCATGTATTTGTTTATCAATTTCTTCATTTTCTGCATTTAAGTTTTGAATTTGATTATTTTGATTTTCATTGTCTACCTCTGTATCTATCCCTTGAAATTGTTCTTCATTTCTTTCTGTGTATAGTTTCAAATTATTTATATGGTAAGTTTTTATTTTCCCATTCATGTTTATCTTGTAGTTTACTTCACTTGTTTTGTGTGTGACAGTAAATGGTCCTTTCCATTGTTTTCCTAATTTGTTTTTTAAGTCAATTACCAAAAGTAATACCTTATCTCCTACTTCTAACTTCCTTAATTTTCTTTTTTCATTTAAGTTCTCATGCACTGTTTCTTTATATTTCATATTATTCTCATAAGCTTCTTTCCATATCTGTTTTAAATCTAATACTGTTTCATTAATATTTTCATTTTCCTCTTTGTCTATAATTAAACTTTCTTTAAAAATTTGTATCTCATCCCTGGGTTTCCTTCCATGAACCAACTCATATGGTGAAAATTGAGTTGCCTCATGAATATTATTTCTAAGAGAAAATAGAACAAAGTTAATATATTGATCCCAGTTTTTCTGATTGTTTTCTACAATTTTAGCTAAGGCTCTCTTTATAACTCCGTTTAGTCGTTCACAACAACCGTTGCCTTCTGGGTGGAATGCTGAAGATCTATTATGTTCTATGCCATATTTTAATGTCCATCTTTTAAATAATTCAGATGTGAACATAGATGCATTGTCTGATAGCAATGTTTTTGGTATCCCATGTCTCCCTATGAACTTTTGATCTAAAGCATTAATAATATTCTCTGTGTCTATATTAGATAATGCTACTGCTTCAGGATATCTACTGAACATGTCCACTATTGTTAATATGTATCTATTATTGTGCTCAGTTTTGGTTAAAGGTCCTATGATATCTATTGCTATCTTTTGAAATGGTTTATTTGGTTCATCCATTGTTTGTAATGGAGCTTTACCTAATTTACCCTTAAGTCCTCTTCTTTGACACATGTCACATGACCTTATGTAGTTTGATACTGTTACTTTCATTTTAGGCCAAAACACTTGGGTTGCTAAGTTTCTGAAGCATTTCTTAATACCTCTGTGTGCACTTAAATTACTATCATGTGATAAAATCATGACATCCTTCCAATACTTTTGAGGTAAAACTAACTGTTTTATTTCTCTACCATTTAGTTTTGTTTTTCTAAACAGTATTCCTTCTTCTATGACAAATTTCTCAATTGGATTATTGTTCCTTTTATCACTAATCCTATCATAGATTTTCCCAATTATGTTATCCTGTTTTTGTTCTTGAGCTAGTTTATTTATTCCTTTCAATTCTTCATTTTTAATTTCTTTAGGTACCTCTTTTTGTTGCTCTGTGTCTATATGCTCATGACTTTGTATTTCAACTTGTTTTAATTCTTCTTCTTTCTCCTTATCTTCCTCAACATTAACTGTTTCATTACTTATATTACTAGGTTTCTGTGTTTCTACTTTAGGCTTATCTTTAGATCTAGTTATAACCATATTGCTTATATAGTTATCTGGTTTTGTCTTTTTGTTTTGTTTAAACATTTCATATTTCTTTTCCCATGCTTCAATTTCTTGTTTGGAGCATTCTTTCAAACCTGTCAAATTTCCTATTAACATATCATGTCTCATATTAGGCATAGCTACTCCCTCACAATGACCAGTATAGAATGGTGTCTCAATGAATACTTTAAATACTTTAAACTCCTTTATACTGCCATCTGCTAACTCAACTTTTCTACTATATCCCTTATAGTACTGTGGTTCAATCAGATCAGCCCTGACGACCAATGTATTAGATCCACTATCTCTAATCGCTTGAATAGGCACATTGTTTATAAAGGCTGGATAAAAAGCAAAATTGTTTTTGTTTTCCCTAACAAAATAAACTCTATCAGAATTTCTACTTTTGTATTCCCTGCTTTTGTTTCCACTGTGTGTGTTATTACTGTAATTGTTGTTGTAATTGTTGTATCTATTACTACTGTCTGATCTGTAATTGTTCCTATCATCTGTTCTATTGTAATTGTTTGCACTACCTGATCTATTGTGATTGTTTGCACTACCTGATCTATTGTAATTATTTCTACTGTTTGACCTATTTTGTGTTCCCCAGCAGTTCATAGCTAAATGTCCTCTTTTATTGCATCTGTAACACACTACATCTCTGTTGTTTGTTCTATTTCTACTATTATTGTATCTAGAATGTTGGCTATCCCTACTTCTATTTCTACTTCTATCAGTATTTTCTTGAGTGTATCCAACTAAATCAATACTCTTTTTATCTCTACATGAAAAAGGGTTGTTAGGATAGGCATTTTTATATGTCCTTATGATTTCAGTGACATCATCTAAAATTTTAGGATTTCTCTCTTTAATAAAAGATTGTAGTTGGGGGTCACATTTAGCAATGAAATTGTCTACTAGTATAAAATTCTTTAAACTCTCAAATGAATTTTCAATCTTCTCAAATCCTAGCCATTTATCAAAATAGTCCTTTTCCATATTTATAGTGGTTTGGGGTTCTGTCTGATTAGATGGAGTATTATCAAAGTATTTTTTCCTAAATGTGCTAGCATTGTGGCCATATGCATTGAGCAGTTCCTTTTTTAAAGTTTGGTAGCTGTTTTGCACAGTGTGATCATGATTTTGGCATATTGTAAGAGCCTGTCCTTGCACAAAATCAAGCAGAATTTGAGACCATTCCTCCTCCCTTATATTACAGTTTTTCATTTTTATTTCATATCTTTTTAGATAGTCTGAAATGCAGTCCCTAGCTTCTTGGAAAGGTTGTAGTTTTTTCCTTAACCAATGGTTATTATCACTTGCAACATTAGTATTGTTGTTTGTATTACTATTATCATTTTCATTGTGATTGTCTACACTGCCAGTATTAGAATTATCATTTGTATTAGAGTTGTTTGATTTTTTCTGTTTCTGTTCAGCCTCAATTCTTAGTTTCTCAAGGTCATATTGTAATTTCCTATCAGCCTCTTCTTTTATTAATTGGGCTTCCCTATCTTTTTCTTTTTCCCTTATTTCTGTTTCTTCCCTTCTTTCCTTATCTATTCTATCTCTCTCTACTGTTACCATTTGTTGTACATAGCTAGCTAGGTCCTTCCCTTTTAGTTCTAGCTGCTTTGCCTCAGCAATAATTTGCTGGCGAAAAGTCTCCATATAGTCATATGCTGGAGCTGTTGCCATTATGATTAATTCAAATAATGCAAATAATACTGTATTGATATGGCCTCCCTACTGGCCTAAATGTCACAACTTAGTTAAATACTTTTTTACAATATATATAATATATATATACCAATATAGTCAATTCTTGACACCTTTGCCTTATCTCAAATATCAACAAATATCAATTCAGTGGACTTACTCACTGCCACAACAACATAGATCTAGATTTATATTGAAACTCAAGTGGACTTACTCACAGCCACAAACTCCTTAAATGTAATTGCAACTTAATTCAGTGGACTTACTTCTGGCCACATACACATGTACATATATAAATATACCTCAATTCTTATTGGACTTACTTATTGCCAAATAATACTCTAGGACTATTCTAGTCTCTAGTCTAGATTCAATATACCCAAATATACTCAAATAACTCAATAATATACCTCAAATAACTCAAATATCTCAATATTATACCTCTCAACAGTAAATCACACTTTAGTGATACTGATAAAAACTCTGACCACTTAGAATGTGTTTGAACACATCTACAATATGTCAACCGATTAAATCGGGACAAAAGATCTATATATAAATATAAATAAATCCTTAGACTCAGATGTCTTTAGGATAAATAGATCTGCGTTCTCATGAGTATATAACAATGTAGTTATAACTCGAAAACAGTCTAGAACTTATACTAGACTAAACATGGCCTACCTGATCTCACTTAAGATAAAATTAATAATATATAATAATAATAAAGTAAAATAGACGTAATAAGACACAAAAAATAAATCTAGTCTAATGAGGTGAGACTTTTTTAAGGAAAAGACAAGAAAGGTACAATGAATATAACGTCACATTACTTGTAAAAAAAATATAATATAAGATCTAGATTGATTTTATGACGAAGATACAAACAAGACGAGACAATCTAAACAATTATTGAGACTTCATTAATGAGTAGATCCACTTTCTATTGTGCCCTTATGGCGCCCTCACCAGGCAATCTACTCTTAACAAAGATCTACTATCCCTATAGACTTAAAACTAATGGAGAAGAAGATATAACTTATCTTAGTCAGAATCTATTAATCGGTCCATGGAACGCCCACTGGTCAGCTTAACACACGTTCCCCACTGACGTAGGTAAGGTAAGGTGTGCTCCCACAAAGGCTACTTGACGGCAGTACAACGTTATGTCACTCTCTCCTGGTGCTGCTCAAAATATGGTACAGGTACGAAGTCCTCTGGTTCGGTCAGGTTCCACGGCTCACGGTTCCGGAATGTTGATCTGTTGGTGCTGTCTTCTGGCTTCAGGTCACTGGTCAGGAACAAAAGTCATTGAGACAAGCTGGTGGTGCTGTCTCAAGAGAGATGAGGAAAAATGGCTAAGTCCAACTCTCTCTTTTGATGAATAAAACGTTCTTCAACTTCAAAAGTTGAATAAAAAATCACGCAGTGTGATAGTAGGGTTTATCATCACTCGTGTGTAGATGTAGAAGTACAGCAACACTACAACAGTCTTGCGAATAATAGATCTAATCCAACAAGCCAAGGTGACGAAAGGTGACGTCAACCGTTCAACGGTCGATTTGTAGATCCAAATAGTACAAATAGTAAATATATCCAGAGGTGACTTTCCGTACTCCAATAAAATATCCAAACTGCCGTAATGAGGTATACTGGAGGTATATTAACGACTGACTGTCCTTAAATACTTGCAACGGACGAAATAACCTTCTTTAAATGGATCTCGAGTGTTGAATCTTGTAGATCTCAGAAGACAAAATGGCTGGCCACGCCAAATCACATTGACTGGTAGAGTTGAGTCCAAAATAGTTTCGAACTTTTCTTCTTTTAATAAATCCACTGGAATAAGCGATGCCAAAAGGATCCAGCTGCAGTCCAGACCTAATGACACAAACGTAGGCTAGATCCAGTGAAAAACTGATAGTCAAGTGTACTTGTCAATATGTAAACTGTAGATCTAAGTTGTAGACGAAATCGAAGATCCAACTGACGCCTAGATTCAGAGTCAAAATCGGCCTGTCGAGGGTCGCCACTTCTGTTAAAGCGTGGTTTGATAGTTGTGTAGTTGTATAGATTGGCTTGCGAGATCGTTCACACCACACTCACAGAAATATTCAATAAGTGAATAACGATAGTTGAACTTGAACTTATTTACACTTTAATACTCAAAAATAAGGACACAGTCAGAAATCGTGTTGCTAGTTCTAGGCGTCACGTCCGTCCCTATCTTTCGTCGTTATGTAATCCTCGTTTTTAATCCCTACGTCACGTCATTCTATAGATACCCGATTTTCCCAATACTTCTACGCGTCAAGTCATTACAATCGCTTTGATAGTGTCAGTACCGGTATCCTAGCACTTGAGATGAATTCCGATTGGGAACAGACCAATTGTGCTCTGGCAAGAAACTGAGTCATCTGGCGTAATGCCTCATACCCCCCCCCCCTACAGATCGCACTCTAATAGGATCATACAGCCAATAAGTTTAACGTCCAGAGAGGAGTGAAGCAGCATGTAGCAGAGAGCTTGTCCGAGTCAGTGCCATCTTCCAGGTAGACTAGCACCCTATACTCAAATCTAGCGGTTGTGCTTCGTTACCGACCCTTTTGTACTGTGGCCTAGCGCGAATAGTAATTTCAGCCAATCAGCATTCAGAAAGTTTGACGACGTATTCATGTTTTCTCCAATAGACTACTGTACATATACATCGAGTGGCCGTGTGAAAATCAATGTTGCAATGTTCAATTTTAAAAAAAAACGCGTATGTATTTTTTTCATTAGAAAGTCGTTTCTGCGTAAGTCAATGGACTACTGTAGCTCCTATCGTGCACTTTGTTCTTATACCAAAGACTAAAGAAAGTATTTTTTTCCTAGTAAGTTGTTTGGTACGATAGCACAGGTTTTCTGCCTTGCCTCATCGTTGCGCCAGGATAGAAACGGTCATAGAAGTGGAGGACTTGGCCAAATTGGTAGCGAAACAAGGCTCCCGCAGGAGTGCCTAAAGGGGTGCAAGAGCACCGCCGTTGCATTGAGCGGGGATGTAAAAAAGCTCCCGCAGCGATCTGTCAACATCCAGGCGCCGTTACACAAATGGCATGTCACGCACAGTGAGCCATGTAAAGTATAAGAAAACAACGGGAGAATCCAGTGGTGCGGCCTTCCGGCATCGCCTCATACTCTAGTCCGCTAGTCCGGAGTGCCCGTGTCCATTGGGACTGAACGCATAAGCAAACTTTAAGTTTAACTCCGAATCTCACACCCTGACAGAGTGGCGGGAAGGAGGAACTCGCCGCTCAATTCAGGCTGGTGAAAGGAAGATTTTGTTCGCTTTTGCTGGCCTTAGTGTTCCAAATGCAACGCACAACACTACTAGACAATTTAAATTGGCTCGATGGCTACTGGAAGCTAATTATTAAACGAAAGCTGCTGAGACTGGAAACATCTTGATAATAAAATTCAGCAGCACGAAGTTTCTGTCAATCACGTTCTAATGTTTGTAAAATGTTTTAAAAGTTTCGAATGCTGTTTCAGAGTTGACGATAATCTACTTACTAGCCCAAACAAGTCCAGCGGGCATTCCGCACATCCATGCAGCCATCCATTTTATAAGTAGGCCTATGTATCCACGTAGTCGGATTACGCTATGCGAATGTCTAATGATAACGCAATGGATAAATTGATACTAGAACAAATTAGAAAAGGAAAATCGCATTAGCGCGCTGTTTTAGCAAAATTCTAGCTATCGTTCAGTACCTTGCCAGAGAAGAAAAAAAAAGCGCATTTTCGTGGGACAACAGTCCATTTTTGATTGAGATACTTGACAGATTTGACTCTACATGTAATGATGCAAAAACATCTTCGGCGACGCCGAGGCTCACAACCAGTACCTCGGATATAGGATTCAAAACGAGCGTATACACCTGATGGCATATTTTCCGTCATCCGTGACTGCATGCTTGATGTCAGACACACACAAAAAAACAAGATGTCTTGTACATAGCTTTTGTTGACGTATGAAATCTAGAAGTTCAGGCTGAGAACACTTCAAGTTTATGTAGTTTAAAGGCCAATAGTACAGTACTTACGTAAGGTACCGGTAGTATTTTAGTAACAAAAATCAGCGTTAGAGGCGGACGAACCCATTAGCGTGACGTACGGCTCAGGGTGTCGCATATTAGGCCTACATTTGCCCAGAGCCCCGCACACTGCTAAGGCCGCCTCTGCAGCTAATACTATAATATTGCCAAGCAGCCAACATGTAACACTGACTGTACAAATATTTCACAGTATATAGCCTACCAGTACCACCGTATCAATTCTAGTAATACCACTGTATCAAACTACACGACTGGCCTATTGGCTTCGTCCCAGACTTACACTATAGGTTCCACTGTTCAAGACTGACGTCAGACTGTTGTGTCGGTCTGTATCTCTGATCATCAAGATGTCGCCTCATACTGTGACATTCGTGACCCCATATCGAAGATGCCGCTCATACTCGCGAGGTATCTTGACTATACTCTGCAACTAACCGTCGTAATGCGCTGTACAGAACCGCACAGAACTGAACCAAGCCAAGCCGTGTAGTGAACAGTCTTCTTTTACAAGGTCCCCGCTGGTCTCTCAGAAATGACGGTGATACACACGTCTAGCGCTGGCCTGGGCGATCTTGTCGGCTCACTACACACCCATATCGCACCACCACCAAAGTTTTAACACTACGATATATGAAGTGCTTACTGCAAAATGACGAGGAAATATTGATACATTCCAAATATTTGATCTGCACTTTTGTGTCTCGTCACCTGTGTGAATACAGTGACCTGGTCTGTCGGGCTTAAGCCTGCCCTAAAGCAGGCCTGTTCTGGCTCCAGGAAACCGGCACTTTGAAAACACCAAACAAATCGCTCGTTTAACATCCGTTTGACAATTTTGCCTTATGTAGAGTTTAGTTTTCCTCGTTCTCTCTTCTTCCTCATTCTCATGGAGAACAGGATAATTGAATATGGGAGCGGGTAAGGTTTTAACCCGGGAACAACAATAAATATGAGCATGTAAAACACACGACCGGGCAGCCATCCTGCTATAGATTGGTGCAATGTGAACACTACATAGATGTATACGGACTTTCAAAAATTGTCGGCATAGACCATAATCGATGAAACGAAATACTCTCACTGGAAATACCATTCAGTGGAAATTTAAGAAGGCCACTAGGTGTTTGGAGTGTTGTGTGTCCAAAAAATCTTTTGTTGATGAGTTCTATATAGTACTGCAGCAACTTTAACACATTTTGCCTAGAACGCACATAGCATAATAAGTATTGCTGGCTGCTTGTGCTAAAGTAGGAAATATAGGCTAAATAATGAACTTTACATTCTGTATTAAAACATCAAGACAACTTCATAAACCAAACGACAGTGACACACACATAAAACATTCATGGATGAGACATTTGTTAACATGCATGACTAGATGATTGACACATGAAATACGTGGACTTCTTCTTTTATTTTTAAAGTAACGTATGTTCAAGATTAGGCTATAGAGTAAAACAAAAAGTATTATTATTGGTTAACATTATGTTCATTCTACAATTTCTTCAATTCTTTCAACGTTATTGTTTATTTTTCTGGATTCAATCAAATCTATATATTTCGTACATTGACTGCCATTCTATAGGCATATCTTATATTATTCACTCCAAGCATAGATTTTCTTGATTAATTTGATTGCTGTAATTTAATAGTTTATATTTTATTTTTTTTAATAATACGGGAGGTGAAAAAAAAAAAACGAAATAAAACATATGAAATGATCGTTGTTTAGATAGGTCATTATATTCATAGGCCTAACTAATAAATCTGGAAATAGATATAGATCTAAAACGATACCTCTGCATATGAAAAATTTAATTAGCCCTACAAATATATACCTTGCTAGAACTAAAACAATTACTCTGCATATGAAAAATTTAGCCCTAAAAATATATTTTTTTAAACCGCATAAAATCGTTTTCTTTTAAAATAATATATAGAACTAGATCTAGCTACATTTGTAAACAAAATAATTATTTTTAGTTGGCAGCTTTTGAAATAATCTCCCTTATTTCCGGGCCAAAAATCTAGCTAAGTTGTTGATCTAGTCTTGACGACAAAAGAATGTCGTGAGACCGACCCGGACCGCTAATCTACAGGATTGCCTACTTTATATATATAGTAACATACAAATTCAAGCTAGGGCCTAGGCCTAGCCCCTAAATTATTCCCACTATTTAATTTTTAATTTATGCATTTTTTAAAGACTACAAGTACAATCTAGATCTAGATTTAATAAAATTTAATTATTTTCTAAATCTAGACTCGACCTTTATAAATAATACTAATTAGAATTAATTAGATCTATAGTTTAAATTTTATCTTAACTCATTCTTAACTGAGTGATATAAATTCAAATCCTCACCAGTGACTAGACTATAGTCTAGAATAGAGGACAATCTAGATCTATGATAGAAGATACAGAATAATTATAAACCCAAGATTGGCCTAGCTCTAACTAGAATAACTAGAATCTAGATCTATACCTTTTTACATATAGAAGACTAGATCTATATTAATATTATATACTACTAGATCTATATTATATATTATATATATTATACATTTTACTAGTACAGCTGTAAATCTAGATTATAAATTGCAGATATTTGGTTCTCTAATTTATTTAAGTTATAGATGATAGATCTCCATTGCCGAGATGTTATTTTGCATTAAACATCTAATTTGTAATCGTTTGTAAAATTTTTAGAGCCTGATAGACCAGTGTCTAGTTCTATATATATTGTAATCCTGTAAAGTGTAATGACTCAATAAATAGTAAGATGCATAAAAGTTTTTAAGGGTTTTAGTTTAACTACATCTCCTCAGTGACTTGTCAGTACATTGAAAAGTTAGAACTGAAATAGGTTAGAGACAGATTAATGGACGAGGAGAAAAAGCTTTTATTAACTTGACAACATCAATAATAAAGTTTTGTGTTCCATTAGGCCGGATTAACTTATTTTATGGCCCAAACAAGGCACTGGTCCCAAAACATCCTTGTAGAAAGATTTAATAACTTTTATCAGGTATAAGAGGACAAGGCATTGAAATTGGAATTATTGATCTGCCAAAAAAATGAATCAAAAGAAAAATTGATAGAGATCTTGAGGAGGTCAGACCTGTTTCACTTGAACATTTTTAAAATATACCAACACCACTGTGTTCATGAAGAAGATTGACAAAATACCTTCTGTCTGTCTTGCAAATGGTTTGCAGTTTGCAGTACTGCAAACAATGAAACCCTGAGCATCAGCTTTTTTTTTTTTTTTTTTTTTTTTTGCTAAAGTACATATATATATACTTATGAAGTTATGTGTTTAAACTTGGATTTTTGAATTTTGGGATCTTTATGGCGCCCCGAGTCCACCCAGCTCTAATGGGCACCTGCCATGAGTTGGTGAAAAGTAAAGGTGGCTAGTCATTGTTCTGGCCACATGACACCCTTGTTAACTGTAGGCCACAGAAATAAATGATCTTTACATTTACATCATCTGTCCATAGGTCACAAGGTCTGATAAGGGAACGGATTACTGGCAGTGTCTGCTGGATATCTGGTAACCTTATTACCAGAGGACTAATAAGCTACTAATCAACATGTACCCGGTACATACACACACACACACACACACATATATATATAAATTATATATATATAAAAGCCTATATAAGCCTACAATGCTAAGAGAAACCATAATATGGGCTATTATTTGTCTTTTTACAATTTCTTATTTACAATAATTTAAACAAACAAAAAAAAAGCATCAAGATTTTTTATTTTTTTTTAGAAAAATCAGTTTATAAAATAATTGCTCTGCACCATATAACCACAGGAAAAATACAAAAACAATGGAAGCTGAATGGTTAAACCTCATTTAGTCACTTACAAAATCATGCGGGCACATATTTCTATAAACGGAGCAAAATTATCCCAAACATCCAGAATGGCCATGCACATTTTTTTGTAAAATGAAAGGACGTTGTGTTCCTTCGCTTAGTTTTTAAAATCTTGTTCATACTTGAAATTTAATAATTTTGTATTCTTAGCTGAACATGCATAAATATATTAAGTTTCTAGCACATGGTGTGCAATGCTGAACTTGTCTTCAGCTTCTAAATAGTTGAATAAAGTTGCAATTAACAGAGACTATTGTCTCCCCCACTCTTTTTCCAGTTTTTTTTTATTTTTATTAGCTCCAAGCGTATTCTCTTGATTGTGTGGACCATATCATGGAAGTAGTACTCTTTATGTTGTTTCTGTGAATGTGTCTGATGTGTTGTTTTTATATATGAGAACAGAGTCCTTGTAGTCACTTACAAATTTCCATTTAAGGATCAATAAAGGTTTCTTAGTCTTAGATGTGTAAATTAAAGTTGACATTGATCCTTGAGTTTAAGCACTCCTATTTTTTGTTTTTTTGTTTTTTTTATTTTTAGATGTAAACAATTTTATACATAACCAAATACTTCATATAATATGCTTGTAAGTAAGCTGTAGATTTCAAAATTGTTGCTTAATTTCATCTTGATCCTCTATTTCTACTAAGACACTGCTACCTTTTGGTTTTGTTATTATTCCACATAGCCAGGATTTAGTTAAATTTAGTTTTTGTTAAAGGGTAAACAAAGCTTGGTAAAATACACACACTTAAATAAGAACTGCCCAGTGGGGGAAAACAATAATAAAATACAATTCGTTTTATGCATTTTCCGACATTGAAAGGCAAATATTAAACATATATTGGTTACTATATATTTACTATTTTAGGCTAATTTTATGGAGAGAAAAAAATGAAAGGGCAGCATTTATTTCAGTAAGAACACATTTTTGTAGTAGTTTTATATTTTCAAAATTCTATTTTATATATTATTACTGCTTTTGTTCTGTTTAACTTAGTTTCTTTTTCTCCTCTTTCAAATAATATAAATATATATATAGAGAAAAAATTTACAGTAAAGAACTAAATTCTTTTTTTTTTTAATCCCCCCAAATATAATCAAATTTTGGGGGAGGAGCATATGTTGTTAAAGATTTTCGGAAACATGCAGCAGGCTTTTTATAAATATTTTTTTTAATGTGATTTTTGTCTCTGGTACCTTTGAGAACTGATTAATTATTAATACGTAATAGTTAATGTTGAGAATATAATTTTTAATTTATATAACTTTCTTTTGATTTTATATATAATGTTTGTAATTCTTTTTTCAAATTACATTTCTATACACATCTCAACATCAGAAGGAACACTTTATAATTATTATATTCAAACATACCTTTCTTTTATATTTTATATGCTTGCACTCTCAGCAGTAAAAAAAATTATTAGGCCAGAACTGGAAAATCCCAGGAGTTACCTTGGATTTAACAAGGGCACATAATGCAAATTTTATTTGCTTTTCAAACAAATTTACATTGGAAAAAAGAAAATACAAAATCATGCATATAATGTATATCAATAGCCATGTGAATACTTATAATTAAAAGAATTTCTTTTTTATCGCAATATATTTTATGTACAAAATTTTTTAATATTTATAAAATATTTAATATTTTGGTCACAGTTGACTGATCTGATGTTATTAGGTCTTTAAATTTAAAAAAATTGTGGTTATGTGCATTCTAGCCAACAATAAAATTTAAAAAAATGTTTTCTAAATTTTTTCAATCACAATGTGTTTAGGTGATGTAGTTGTATATTATTATTAGTATTTCAATTAAACAGCAACAAACAAGTTAGTTAAGTTACACGCTGTAGTGACACAGCATTAACTTGCTTGAATCCTTTTAAAATCAATCCACAGATTAACAATATGAATCCAATTGGATTTTTATCTATTTAATTAAATCCTGGTCTTTTGAACCAATGTAAGTTGAGGAGAACAGTAGAATTTATAAGTAATTTTTATTTTGCCCCCTTTTTTTTTTTGCCACAGAATGCCCTGTCTGTCGTGATCCCATCGATCAACCTGGAACTAGCCTAATGGATAACATGTTTGCTGCCCTGGATCCTGACCATGCAGCGTCCCCCCAAACCAACACAAAGCACATGTGTACCGCATGTGATGAAGGAGAGGAGGCTGGCTCCTACTGCTTGCAGTGTGAAGAATGGCTTTGTGACAGCTGTGTTGATGCTCACAAGAGAGTTAGAATCACAAAAGACCACACAATATCTTCCAAAGAGGATGTCAGTGTATGCAAGCTTTTGCTGGTTTATAAAATTCCATGACATATTAATCAGATGAATTATATAGTACTAGTAAAGTTTATGAGAGCTACTAGCATTTAAGCACATGATCATCTTAAGATGATGCTCTGTCTTAAGTGCTAAAGTAGTCTAGGGTTTGAATCCTGTTTTAACTAACTTTTATATTTAAAAATATTGTTTATTTTTAAGTTAGCTGTAGTAAGTTAGTTGTTTTATTTATTGGGATAACATAATAAAATGAACCATAAATTAAAACTAACATTAAGAAGGGTGGAATGTGTCTTGTACAGTGAAAACAGCATTCATATTATCCCTTGTTAAACCATTATGGCTGGTAGGACTCGAAATCTTGAATCTTTCAGGACTAAAACTGAGACTGTTTGATTTGGAAGTCCGTAACTTTATCACTTGGCCATTATTTCACCTAATATTTAACAGGGCTGACATTAATTATGTACTTTAAAAAAAAACAGTTATTGATTTAAATCTTACTTAGTGAAAAAATGAAAAGACACACATTATTTTTTTTTAGGCCAAAGTTGTTACAAGTAAATCTCCATGGGAGCAGCTGATGATGTGTAAGCAACACAAACAGGAACAACTAAAATTTTTCTGTGAAAAATGTGAAAAATTAACTTGTAGAGATTGTCAATTGATGGACCATAAAGAACATAAATACCAATTCCTTGATCAGGTAAGTCAGTTCATAAGCTAAGAAGCTATACATTGACTGTTAAAAAAAATTCCAAAAGTTTAATTTTGATAATTAAACTATTCATAATTTTGTGCAAAAATATTAAGGAAGACAAATTTGTCAGGCTAATTTAAAAAACAACAACTCATATTTGGAAATAGCCTGTTGTAAACCCTTTTTGACATTTTATTGTTATACATAAAATGAAAGCAAAAGCATCATTTTATATGTTTTCATTTTCAAAGAGATAACAATTTATGTTCTATGAAGTCCAGCTAGGATCATATTATTACTGATCCACAGGCTGCTGAGCAATACAAGGCAAGGTTAAAAGGCAGTTTAGCACTCATGGGAGAGAAAAGAGCTAAACTGGCTACCAGTAGAGAGGAAATAGAACAGAAATTAAACAATTGTAAAGAGCAGAAAGATAGCCTGCAGCAAGAAATACTCAAGCAAGCAGACATTTTAGTCAAGGGTATAAGGCAGGTAAGGCTTCAATGATAGCTGTTGCTAGTAATGGTTATGTAATTGTTATGTCAAAATTGTTAGATGTTTACTTTAGTTATACATTATAATAGACTGACTGTGAACACACATTTTATAGTGATGACATAGACGTGGGGGTTAAAGATTAGGTAGTGTAGACTTTTAGATCAGTTATTTCTAGACTCTCAAAGGGATAACATCCCTGTAGTGACTGGCTTGTCTATGGCCCATTCTGCATTAAAGATTGTTATATTTTCATCTGGAGTGAACTTAGTCATTGAACCTTTGATCCTGTTAGCCATTGAGCCTTTGATCCTGTTTGTTACGTATACTGGTTTGTGATGGATTGTGATTATAACAGGCATATGTAATACACCTTAACTCACGCATCTAGAATTATTGAGGTATTTAGAAATACTTTAAATACAACTTAGACACCATGCACCCGTTACAGTATTCAGAAATGGGATAATAGCCTTCAAATTCACACAGAAGTCTCTATGCTAGTCTTTAGTTAAAAGCAAAATAATATTAAAGAGGCACTAAAAGGCTGATTAACTTCTATTAAATTTATGCTTAAATTTGTTCAAAAAGTACACATTTTTTAAAACAAAAAATATTTCAAATGATTTCCTATCGTTTGATGTTATGATTGATCATAGATTGTCTAGATTTTTTCATTGCATGGGCCTTTGTACAAAATGAGATGTTTATTTGATTGCAGGCTGTATGGGGTGTTTTGTCTAATCTTGCCTCTTTTACGGATGCCGCCACCAAAAGGCTGAACAAAGAGATAGATGATGTATCTGATCTGGTGGGCAAGTTTGACCACTGTATACAGTTTATGGAAGACATCCTAAGTGAAGGCTCCAGTATGTCCTTGCTGTACTCCAAAGGCAATGTTGAGACTAAGTGTCGCAAAGTGTACCACACTCAGGTTGGTGGACTACTACTGTAGTCTTATACCGGTATTCAAAGAAATTTAAGCTATCTTCTATATTAATCAAATAAAGTAGTCTAGGAAATGGAAACAGTGTTCTCTATGGTTGAAGTTAAATAGTGCCTAATAAAAACTATTAAATTGGTCTGGCAATGTAAATTATTTTTTTTTAGGTGGATCCCCAATCACTCAAAGGTACACTGTTAATTCAGTACAAACATGATGTTAATTGGCTGCTAGGCAATCTCAACAAGATAGGGGCAATTTTTGTTAACGGAGTACGCTACCCCCCTGATAAAAATGGACAGGTTTCTCGCCAGAGCTCTGGGAGTAATTATCAAGACTCCAGGTCTGCAGCTCTTAGTGCAACAAGCCCACATCTACAGCACATGGCTAATCAGGTTTGGATACTTTTTTTTTCTTACTGATGAATTTAACAATAGGAATAGGGGGAAATAAGCAATAAAAAAAATGAAGGAAAAAAAGTGGGGGGAGTGAACATGTAAGCACTTTTTTTTTTTTAAAAAACAATTTTTCTATTGTAAGATAACTTTAAAGTCGAATGTTTTTTAAATTTAGCCTATTCCTGGTCAGCGTGGACATTCTGACTGGTCAAAATTTATTCAGTCCAATGCCAAGCCACCGGCACCACCAAACATGACAATGAGTCCTCTAGGCAGTTCTTCTTCACTGCCACCTCAGCTAACTCTACCATCTAATCGCCGACCACAGAGCGGATCCATTTCTCATCCATGGCAGGGTAAGGTTCACCATATTTGTCATTGAGGAAAAATATGTGATTGAGTTAACTTAGCTGTGATTGAGTTAACCTGAACTTTATAAGTTTATATTTAATTGTTTGTTTACTATTTCAGCTCCACCTGGTATTCCTGGTTCAAATTTCCCTGGTCACTTTGTTGCTGGTCAGCTCCTCACACCGCATCAACAGGTGAATTGAAATTCAAAACTTCAAGACATTTTGTTCCTTAGTTATTCTTTAAAATGAGTTAATTCAATTGGACAGCTCAACTAACTTTTCATTTTCTTATACAGCCATCTCGTCCTGCATTTACTCCCATGAGACTACATCATAGACCAGCTACTCAGCCATCTTTCCCTGGACAGATTGACCACAGTAAGTCCTAAGTTAACAAAAAGAAAAAAACAACTATATTCTGACAATATCTGCAATATTTTCAGTGTAGGGAAATTTTCTCACTAAATTTTTTTTTTTTAAACAAAAATGTACCATTATTTCCCCCTTTTCAGGAGAGGAGTGAACTAATGATTTTTTAAATATTTTTTTTTTACACTTGTGCATGTGTTCAGTTTAACTTTGAATAGATTTTAACTTGGTTATTTCAAATAAATCATGATCAGGTAGAACACACATATTTGTGATTTTATTGATTTATGCATTTAAAAGGCTGTAATCTAGATCTTTTAGCTGGATTGTTTGGTTTGTAACACAACTCCAGATTGTTCTTAGTGTATTTTAGTTTATTAACATTGTAAGATTGTTTTTTTAATCAGGATCTCAGAGTATGCACAGTCCTCCTCAGTATCGTATGGGTGGTGAGGCTAGTGGCACACCCAGATCTGCCCATAGTACACCTGATCCAGCAAGACCAGCAAGTGCTGGAATGTATGATGGGACTGTTAGGCCTGATAGGTAGGTCATTTGACCTTCGGTCAACTTGTGATAGGAATTGTAGATTATAGGGTTGACTATAACTATTTCTGCCCATGTTATTTTTGTTTATTCTAATTTTTCAAATGTCTGTGAAACTGCTGCTCCTTTTTCAACCTTCAATTTGATTTCAAAATGATATATTGTTACAACTAAATAACCTTTGAACTGGCTACATTTTGGCATGGAATTATGTGTTAGGAAAAAAATCAAATTATTGGGTGATCTTGTTTTCATGTAATATACTTACTTTTAAAGACACTAATAGATTATTTCTTGAGACAGTGTTTGTTACTTTATTTCAGTGGGGGGTCAGCAATGGTAGATATAAAAAAAGAAAAGCGGGATCACTCTCCTGATTGTGTTATCATGTCTACAAGCTTGAAGACAGAACGTTCACCTGCATTTCAAACAAGCCCTTTGGTATGATAACCTTCATTTGATTTTAAATTGGTTTCTTCTGTAGATTGTAGACTTCTTTGCTTGCTCATTAACCCTTACCGGTCATTTATTTTTTTTAAGGAGTTGGCAGCCAGGTCTGAATTAAATTTTAGCTAATTTATAGGATTTTACAAGACAACAGAAAAAACACAAAAAATATAAATCCAATTGATTTTCTGTGATTTATTTTACTTATATCTATGAAAAATAGATTAAATCATGATAAATAAGTGTTCATTTCTGAAAATATTTGTCTGTTTGATACTTTTGAAGCACTCTCAAGGGTGTGATCCAGGTTGGTGTAAGCAAGTTTCACAGAAGTAATCTGTCTTACACCTGCCTCCAGGTACTTTTCTGTTGCTGCAAACACTGCAGTCCTTTGTCTTTTTGTTTTCAAAGACAGAAGCTATGAAATGCTGTCTCTTGCCTAGTCACTGGTTGTGGTCCAATGATGAAAGCCTGCTCGACGATGAAGAGAGCGAGAATGGCGTTGATCTTCTACAACTATTTTTTGGACAGGAATAAATGGTTCCTGGCACTTTATCTTTATGTAGTTTACCATATTTTTCAATTTGCTTCCCTTTGTCTTATTATCAGCCTGAATATCAGGTGGTTGTACATGAAGCATTCAGTGAATTTCTAGAAACATACGGTATCCGACTAAAGACGTCGGTGTAAAAAGGCATGTAGTCAATCCAATCTTGACTGAAAAAATCTTTTATGTTGCCACGGTTTTGCATAGTCATTTTTAGAATGACCCCTAAATATGTCTTTAGTTCAGCAATGGTTACATCACTCCAATGTTGCCAAATAGATTGTTTTAGTAGGTTTCCTATTGCTTGAATTCTTGTAGTGGCATATCTGTTTCTTGAACATTTTGTTGTAGTAAGTCATTGGTAAAATACAAGGAGAAAATACCAACAATGACACTGACAGTAATGTATTGTTAGAACCACTTAATTGTATTTCTGTATTTGCAATATTAAATGGTATTTTGTTCATTGTTGTATTATTTTCATTAGTACTGTGGCACTGTGTGTTGGACAGTTTCAATTACAACTAGTCCATCCCAAGACCAAGTGTCATCCATTTCAATCTCACTTTCTACATCATTTTCAGTTACTAGATCTAGATTTAGATTATCAATAATCAATTGAATCACTAGATGGATCTAGATTGATTAGATATTCATTTCATTTGGTAAATAATAATTATAACCATCTAAATCTAGATCTAAATCATCATCTTCACTTGATGATAAAATCATTTTCTTTGTTTTCAGTGCTGTGAAAAACGATCTTCTTCGATCCATTTTATTTAATTTTTGTGGATGTTTGTTGTCTAAATTTTACGTTTATCATTTGCTTTCTACTGTATATAATAGTAATTTAAAAATTTGGAATCAGGAAGTGACAGAAAAAGTTAAGATTCGGCTTTAATTCGGTCCTATATATTATGGCCCACTGGGTGGGCCATTCGACCAGAACGGGAAAAAAGAAATGTCCCACCCAGTGGGACATTCGACCGGAAAGGGTTAAATGTTTCAATAGTTTTTTTTTTTTTTTTATTTTTTAATAAAATTGAGCTATTGATTCTATTATTGAATTTCCTGACAAAATAATTTGGTCCTTCAATTTAAAATGTTTTTGTTTTCTTTCAGAAGCAGTCAGAGACAGTACTGGTATGTAATAGTTGTTAATGGTATTAAAAGACATAAGCTGCTACATTTTCTATTTGTAATCCAATTCATAACTTGTTAATTATGAAACATAAACATTTTTTTAAAAGGAAATGCAAAGAAATCTTGATGAAGTAATCAGAGCTGTCCCCATGGACATGAGTGACAATCTAGAGCAGATAAGTGGGCCCAAAACACGAAGTCTAGACAGTGGGCACAATACTCCAAGGACATCTCCAGGACCATCTCATCTGGATAACCACGTTGATGGTAAACATAACTTAAAAAAAATATTTTTTTTTCCTCGGAACATGTTTATAATTTTTACAAACTATTTAAAAACCTCCAAAAGAAATATTTTGACTAAATCTTTAACAAATTTTGCTTGTTTGAAAAAAATACAAATGACAAACTTATTTCTATTTAATATTAAAAGATTTATTATCAATGTGGTCTATTATAATTTTTTTTTTTCATAAAAAATATTGACACAGTAATTGTATGTTTGTATAGCGCCACATTCTCCGACAGACCAAGAGCTGAGGGATAGCTGGCAAGGTGGTAACATGATGCCAGGTTTCTCCTTGTCACAGGCAGACAACCAGGGAGATCCTAACGATGATTACTGTGCTTGCTGCCACAATGGTGGAGATGTTTTGTGCTGTGACAGGTGCCCCAGGGTTTTCCATCTACAGTGTCACATTCCAGAACTTTCTTCAGTACCAAGGTAAATATATCAATAGATCATTTTGAATGCAGCATCTACAAACAAAACAAATATATTTTGTTCACTTGAAGATGTTCATTATTGTCAAAATAGCCACTAAGTCAAGTTTATAAAATTAAAGATTAATTTAATTTAATGAGGTCAAATCAACGATGATATCATCGATTAGGAGAGAGAGTTAAGAATCAGCAACTGATTTTATAGTATAAAATATTACTTTTTGAAAACAAAACTAGATTTTGAATTAATCAAAATCAGTACGGTAAAACCATAATTTTAAGTATTTTATTTGTAAGAACTTCTGGATGTTTAATTGTACATTTCTCTTTCAGTGGATCATTTGTTTGTACTATATGTGAAGGAGACAATCCCATTTCTCCAGAAGAGTCCAGTTCAGGAAAACGCAAGTCTCAAAGTGGATTAGCAGAAAATGAGGCAAAAGTGAGTAAAAAAAAAGTTTTTTTTTTTTTGGTTGTGTTTTGAACCTTAATATTATTTAACCTTTTGCTACTCTGCATAAATTGAATTCTCTCTTTAGATGTATAAACATTTTGAATCTTCTTTTTTTTGCTATGTTCCCAAATGCTGGTTTGAAAAAAAAAAAAGTGGAATCAAAATAAAAAATACACTTCTTGATAGCTGATTTTTCATTGCAACCTCACACATATTCCCTTTCCAACAAAGTCATCATCATATAATAAGACAGTGGTACAAAAAAAAAACTTATTCTTACATGTTTGTTCTAAACCACTGTACAGTGTCACATCACTTATCAAGGCTGTTCTGTTCTAGGGACACAATCCTTTATTTCCATTGAGTAGTTAACCATTGTTTTAAGTGTAGACAAACCCACACCATTCTCTTGTACACATTTCTTTCTCATTCTCTTCATCATTTAACTCCATTTGAGTTAGGGCTTGAGGGGTGCAAATCCTCTCTTGCAAAAATACCCTGGACATATACCTCCATAACTTTTTATCATATAAAAAAAAATACTTTGACTTAGTCTTCATAAAAAAACCCTCTTTGTTATTAAAATAATGTTATGTGAACTCACCTACAATGTATTGGTTGTGACTAGGGCAATACCTGTAAAACAACAAATTTTGTGAACAATTGTTTACATTCATACTTTTTTTTTAAATCTCATGAAAAAGGAATCACAAAGTAGCAGTGAAATGCTGTCTTCTATTTGAACCTAACACAGCTTCTGAAGTGTTCCTTCAGCTTATTATAG
Source organism: Biomphalaria straminea (assembly GCA_021533235.1). Lineage (NCBI taxonomy): Eukaryota > Metazoa > Mollusca > Gastropoda > Planorbidae > Biomphalaria > Biomphalaria straminea. The sequence continues at coordinate 18,833,009 of JADKLZ010001483.1, forward strand.
GGACCCAAAACCAATTATTAAAATGGTCACAAATTTTTAAAAACTCTTTTTTTTTGGATATTTTTTTTGGCCTTCCAAACCCATGTTTTTGAAGGACATTTAAAAAGAAACTATAATGCCCCCAGAGATGAAACTTAGTAAAAACATTCATGTGCACACAGAGAACACGCTCAATTTTTTTCAAGCTTGTCAAAAATTATTTGAGTTTATTTACTTGTGCCGAATGTTGCATTTTATCATTTTTGGCATATTTCAAAAAGGGAGGTTAAAAACACAAAAAATGTGCATTTTCAAAATTTTGTAACAAAAAAACTATAAATGCTTCATGAATGTAATATATGTCAAAATGCGGGGAATTTATAGATCTACAAGAATAAATTACTATAAATAATATTTTATTTCAATATTTTGCTGTACATATACAATAATATGCAATGGTTTACTAAAACTCTAAAATAAGCTAAACTTTAATGAGCTAAAAATATGACACCAGTATAGCAAAAAGAAAAAATTACACATATTTTAGATAATTCTGTCCTCTTCCATAATAACATTGAAAAACATATATTTATTTATAGGGACCTGTGTAAGTATATTGCGAACTAATGATAGTAAAAAAAAAAGGCATACAGTCAATGCATTTACTTAGATTTCTAGACATAATAATGTATAAAGCCAATCAGTTGAATGCTATTCTATTATTTCTTATTGAATCTTTGAACTCTATAAGCTGATTTGATAAACTGAAAATTAGAACTCAATTTGTGTGCAGAAAAATTTTTAAACAAGGCTTTTTTTTTATATCTGCAATGTAATGACCAGTAAATTCTTTTCAGTAAAGCTCAACTATTCTAAACACATAATTTTTGGCATATTCACTGTCTAAACAAAAAATTCTACTTGAAAATATAAGATACAAACTGTAATTCCCCAGGCTACTGAATTTTACCATAGAAACACATATGTGTCATTATTTTCATTATCTTTATGTTGCAAATTTACACTGATAAGGTTGCATGAACTACAAATATAGTATGAAGCTTGAACTTTTTTTTTTTCTTAAATTCATAAACTTGTAACTAAAATTAACTTCTTCAAAGGATATTTTAAATTAAAATAAATTTAATATGAAATATTAATAAATCCCAATGCTAATGTGCTGTTATTACAATCTCAGCCATCAAGCTGTGAGAAGTTTGCCTATCAGAAAAAGAGAAACATTAGTATTTATAATACTTACATTAGAGCAAGTATCTCAATGACATGTTGATCAAAATAGAAAGATTAATTTTAGTTAGCTACTTTTCATATGTTCTTCTCAATTTAAGATTTCATTATGATTTTAACTTTCAACACATCCAGCTTAGTCACTTTTTTCCTTCAACATGATCAACCTTATAGACTTTTATGTAGCCTAAATCTTTTAGATGTCAAAGTTTCACAACTTTTTTTCTTAAAAAATATTAAATGTTTTTTAAAATAGTTTATGCAGATATAACTACTTTTTGAAAAATAATATAATGATTAGGTCCTAAGTTTATCATTGTTTTAACTAAACGATTACGTCTTTATCGTAAAGAAATTCCATTTCGTTTTTTTTATTTCTTTATATAAAAACAATGTTAATCAATTAGTTATTGGTACCAATGTAAAGCTCGTTCATTTTTCTATAAAATACATATGTTCAAAAAAATATTCATTTGTTGACGTACTCCCCATTTTACGAAAAAACAAAGAAGGTATAAAACGATCACAGCCGCTAGCACGATTATTCGGCACAGTGATGTTACGCGTAAAGGATTATCACCCTTATTTTTTAACCTATAGGAAAAACGTTATATATATTATTAAAGGGCTTAAGATAACCTTTCTAACGGTACCATTTTTACTGTAATCGGATGTTTATACTTTAAGATACGGCAGGGTGAAAAACGCCTAAAACAAAAAAAATGTTATGAAATTTTTTGAAAAGTGCAATTTTTGCATCGGTTTTGGGTCCCTACTTATTATCCTATGCTGAAGTGAATACAAACACATACAGACTTTCCTATAAACAGAAATTTTATTTACAAAATCAGAAATAATTTAATTTGCTTCCAAACCCATTTGTTTGTATTAATCTTTTAAAATTAAGAAAATTGCTTACATTTCCACTTCATTTTAACTATTCTTTGATGAAAGTACTACTGTGTTTCAATTGAACTGCAGGTTTGTGAAAGAATTCTCTTGGATTTGTTTTGTCATCCATCAAGCGTCCCATTTCAGGAGCCAGTCAATAGAATTGTAAGTGAGAGAGAAACTAAACCTATTTCTGTGTCAAACTGTTTGCAAAGAACAACCAAATACCCAAATACATGTTTTTCTTTTCTTGTCCTATATATTTGGAAAGTCATTAAGAATAAACTGTAAAAAATACCAGGGAATTCACTGAAACTTAATCCCAAGATCTTTGGATTAACATTCTCTTGATGTGAAATCATGATACACAAAATGCTAAGATGGTAATGGGGATTTCCTGAGCTAACAAAAATTAGTAAGAAAATGTTGTTTCCCAAATTTTAAAATCACCAATAGTAAATAATTTATCAAATAGCATATGACTTTCTCTTTTTAAATGCTCAGTCCATAATGTAAATCTAGTGAGATTATTTTTTTTTTTGGGGAAAAAAAAAGGTTCTTGCTATTATTTGTATCTTGTAGTGGCAGTGGTTGTGATCAAATAAAATTGACTCTACAAGAAAATTATGTGCTAAAACAAATTGGGGCTGACAACTGTCCTGAAAAAATGATCACTGTGAGATCTCTCAATAAATGTTTTTTGTTAGCATGTTCAAAGGTGGTAAAAACATTGAACCAACAAGCTACTGCTTGGTGTATAAGGCTAGTTTAATCCTGAAACCATGCCACTTATTTCTTGCAAACTTTGATTTCTATAATTGTATATATATATATATATATATATATATATATATATATATATATATATATATATATATATATAATAGTTAATATATATTTTCACTTAACTGTGAATGTATTGTTGTTTTGTAGCAAGTACCCAACTATTACAAGATCATCACGCAGCCAATGGATTTTACTCAGATTAAGTCAAAGTTACAGCGCAGTCATGCTAACCATTACCACAGCATCAAAGCTTTCCTATATGATGTTAGACAAGTGTTTGTTAATTGTGCCATTTACAATAAGGTAAACAATCCCAAGTTGTGTATGGGACTTACAAGTAGAATTCAATATTTTTGAGTAGGTGCCATTATCATATCATAGTTATTTAGTTCTTACAATTTCCATAAGCTCCATAGGGCAGCTAACTTTCTCCCTAGTACAGTGAACTTGGGCAATAAAACAGGTTGTGTCTGAACTGACCTGAAGTACTTGACAAACACCATTTTGTATATATATATATATATAAAACTTGGTCTTATAAGTAACACAATAGACATTCACTATTAATCAGGAGTACAAAAACGTAAAGATATTGACATAATTATTTTGGATTGTTAAATTGTGTAGCATATCAAACTATTTAATCTAACAAGTTTGTGTATACTTGTAACTTAGAACTTGTTTCCTGGAACTCTGTATAATTTAGATCCATACGCTTCCTCTCTTTTCTCTCTCTCTTTCTTTTTCATGTACTCATTCAATCTTGGGAATATGGGCCTAAATTGTGGTGATGTGCCAAAATATCAATATCAAATACCATTTTTATCTTTAAAAAAATGTCTAATTTTAGAGTTATGTTCATGTGATTTCAGGCTAGTTCTGAGGTAGGCAAAGCTGGCAAAATAGTTAGAACTGTGTTTGAAAGCATCATTGAGCGCCTCATGCCCCAGTACCTGAGTTTTGTGAAAGAAAATCCAACCCCTTGCTTCAGTGCTCTCCAGAGGAATGACCCTGAAGTCTTCTCTGAAACAGAACCAAGCTCTCCCAAAAGGCCCAGGCTGGATGAATGATAGTACTACACTAGTGAATAGTTTTTGTTTTATTGACCACTGGCATAGGCTTGGATTTTTTCTTTTCTGGATATAAAGAGTTTGAAAAGGAATTAATATCGAGGATGGATTTACCATTTTTCTGTCCTTCAAACTATGTGAAAAACTGGACTGCTGTTAAAGTCATCACTAATGACATAGTGTGATTAAAGTTGGATTATTCTAGTGAACAGTTCACTTACTGTGTAGAAATTTTTATTTCAATCTGGATATTTGTACTTGTGACTCGGATATCATTTTTTCCCCTTGGATATTATTTCATTAGGATGTAACAGAGAGAAGTGTGGACTTATTATCACAACTTGTATTTTGTGTTTACATTGGTAAGTCCTTGTTCACTGTGTGATCTAAGTAAGCTTTAACAATACACAACTAAGTAACTGACAAGAACTAGGTGATTGATGAGTCAAGTAACTGACAAGAACTAAGTTACTGGCGAGTCAAGTAACTGACAAGAACTAAGTGACTGACTAGTGAAGTAACTGACACGAACTAAGTGACTGACAAGTCAGGTAACTGACAAGAACCAAGTGACTGACAAGAATTAACAGACAAGACTTAAGAGACAAGAACTGAGTGTTGTGTGATACCGGTACATGTATATTGTGTACATGTAGAGCTAGTCAATAGTTGTTTTTTAATTTTCTGTGCTGCAGTACTTCCTTAAACTATGCATTTTGGATGCTGCAGTTTTCTTAGTAAGGTGCCTCACATTTTTATTTTGTTTTGATTGGGCTCAGTAGAAGACTTGATTAAAACTAGCCTATAATGTCACCTTAGTTCAGTACCATTAAGTGATAAGTAATTAAGGGACTCAAAGGTGGATAGCATTTATCCTATTGGTTGATAACAGATGTACTTTGATTTCTACCTTCTACTGCCAACCTTTTTGTTTTTGTATGTACAAGGTCACAGACTATTTTTTTTATTGCTTTAATTCTGACCTAATTTAGATACATGGTGGCATAAAATGAATTTATACTTTACTCCTGTTGTTGTTGTTGCAGTTTCTACCCTCCCCCCTATATCTATAAATGAATATTTTTTTTCATTACTTGTTTTTGATATGTTAGTACTGTAACATTTTAAAAATTATTATATAATGCAGTTTTTAAAATGTTTATAGTTCTCCCTCAGGTCAAATAATTTATTTCTTTTTACTTGACTCTTTGACCATATACTTTTTCAATCAGGAAAATAAAGATATATATGGCAAATTTATCTGTGTTTCCTATGTTACCACCATATTAAACTTAATACATTGTTGTAACAGTTTTTTTTAAACTCTTTTTCTCCATATGGAATTATTCAGTTTGCTCATTCGTCATGCTCTACCATGTTAGAATTAATCTGCAATTGATGTCACTACCATTGAAAAATGAAAACTCAGCTGACTGACTGTTACGTAGATCTTGATCTAGACTAGCTCTTTGAAATATTTTAGGCTTCAAATTAACATTAATTTTTATAATATTTATCCATATTTTCACAATATATTTTATATAAAACATTTAAAAACTTAAATGATTATCTTGAGCTCATTATCCCATGTCACTAGCATTGGAAACATGTCTAAAGAAAATATAAGCACCCAGCTTTGAGAAGGTTGCTTTAAATAAGTTCTCAGTAAGTACATTTTGAAAAAAAAAATCTACAGAAACTAGATTCAAGATGAAATTTTAAGCAATTTTTTGGGGGAAAGAAAACAAATAAATTGTAAGGATTGACAATGGCATCAATGATTTGACTGAAATGATGGCTTCAATTTGACAATCATAGCGGAGAGAAAGAGTTAATTTACTGTTTTTCTATATGGAAAAGAAAAGCATCACAAGTCCCTACTAAGATAATTGTCATTGACTTGTTACTGACCTGGTTTGATTACTGATTTAAATTTGTAAACTTGACCTTCTTGAGAAATAATGTTTTAGCTCTGAATTTTGAAAACTACTCTTATTTTACAAATGGCACAAGTGATGTTCTCCAGTGACAGCTAAAATAAAAGCATTAGTTGAGTATCGAGATATTGACCTATGTGTGGGCTGAAACTATTCACATTTTCTGACAATGGAGTTCAACATTTTGCATGCATTTAATTCCTACCCAGGCTAGTTAGCTGATGTTTATCCTACTGTCAAGTAACCGAGGTTTTACCTGGGTTAATTAGGTAAAATAATGCTGAGACCAGCAAATGTCTTTGGCTTAAATGAAATTAACAGGCATTTCACTCCTATGTAAACCAACACACAGGGCTAGAATAGTTTACCTTTAGGCACTGTGTAGACCTAATATTAAAGCCATTATTTTTTTTTTTGAAGACCAGGGCATTTAATGTATAGTACATATAGTATGTTTTTTATTTTTGTAGTAGTGTCAAAAGAACCTTTATCAAAGGTAAAAGTATGATACAATACATTCCAAATAAGATTTTAGAAGTAAAATACTGTTCAATTAAAACAAAATTATAAGAGCCACTGAGCCACTAACTTAAAATGCTAAAAATGGCTTTGTAGATGCATCTCTAAAGCTGATGTATAAAACACAATCTGTTACATGAATTACAAGCAGTCAATTGGCATTAATATTTCAAAAATGATTGTGCCAATATTAAATGCAGATATTTTTCTGTTTTAAAATGCCTTTAAAAATCATTTGATCTCAACATATGTTTTTTTGTTAGTTTGCAAAGTGATGGGATTCCTAGTGTACTTCAATTAGGTAACTGATTAGTCTTGAATACATTTTCCACATATTTTTAAATTTAATTACACTTCAAGGTCTATTTATATTAAATTGAGTAGGATACAACATGTGTTATGATTGGATTGCGAATAGTGTCACATAATAGACTAAATGAAAATGTGGGTGAAATGAATGCTAACTTGGTGTGTCAAATGAAATAGAATGTAAAAATAATACCAGATTAAATTTTACATGCATCAAGTAAAATAACTTGTAAAACAAAAAGCATTAGTTCAGTATCAATTGAGATACTGACCATTGACCTATGTGTGGGCTGAAACTATTCTTAACATTTTCTGACTATGGAGTTCAACATTTTGCATTCTAAGTGGATTTATAGACATAGGCCTATTTTTTTTAGGTTTTTTTTTTGGTCAATATTTAGTTAAAATATTCTCCAAACCAGATTCTATGACTATTAAAGAAGACCGTACTGATATAGTTTAGACATTTGAATTGTATTGAGTCAACTAAATTTTTGTTTTGTATTGTCAAGAAAGACAAAAAGTCGTAAGATTTCTGTAAAAGCAATATTCTTAAACAACTGAAGCTTTTTTTTTCCATCCTCACACCTTTGATGTGAGTGTTTTGAAAGGATCCACTTGCCTTGACCTATTTATTTGATAGTTTGTATCACAAAGTGTGCTATGATTCCTCTTATTTACTTAAACCCATTTTTAAAACATTTATATCTAGAGTATTTTTATATCATTCTAAATTTGTGCATCAAACTAATGCAATTTAAATTGTAGGTGATTTCATTTTGATTTTTTTTTTAGCTTTTTTATTTTTCTGTGTAAATAATGTACAGGTTCATGTAGGGTTGGGATCTTTATGTGCTGTGTCTTGGATCAGATGTTTTTTTTTTTACCTGTCTTTATTTAATGCTTGATTTCTTGTCATTCACTTGCTGATTTCATCTACCACTGTTCTCATTTCATCTACCACTGTTCTCATTTCATCTAGACCACTGTTCTCATTTCATCTACCACTTATCTCATTTCATAAGCTTTTTTTTTTTTAACTGTTTAATTTATTGATCATCTCTTCCATCCTCTGTTGAAACCATTTTGTCCTTTGCCTGTCTCCTACTGAACCTTGTTGTTTTGTTTCTGTCTGTCTTGAACTTGTTGAGCTGTATGTGTCCACTTCCACACTTGGCTGTCAGCATTTCATCTTGCTTCCATGGCGTCTGTCTTCAAGGAGATCAACTTTGGTATTCTTTTGTATGTACTGGTCACAAAACATGAATTGACCCTTTGCTTCAGGAATATCTCATTGATGACATCAGAATGGCTCAGTAATTCAATTTTCAGAAAGATAAATATCAGATTCAACATTACTCACTTTTGTGGGTATTTCAAGCTTTTTTTTTTATAAAAATACCTTTCAATTTTGAGTGTGTATCTTGTCTAACACAACATTGCATGCATGTATATTATATTAGTTCTGGAATGTTTCAATTTAGAAATGTATTTATATTTACAATGAAATACAACTTATTCTGTTGAATTCCTTGGTTTTCCAACAATGTATATAACCTAGGAGATCTTGTGTGTGAAAGGATTGGGCTTCACTACTAAGGTAACACTATTGTGCAGTAGAATTGGCTTGTGTGTTAATTAAGGTGGTGTTAATTATGTTGGAGTGAGCTTGATGTTTCCTGACTTGCCAACAGAGCGGAGAACTTGTAGTGAACCATGAATAAATCAACTATGACTAAACTTTAGTGTGTTTTATCTTTTCTTGTGTTTAGTCTTTTAATGCTAATGTAGTTGCATCTAATTGTTTTTACAAAGCTTATATCAACTCTGTCTGTCTGGTCAAAAGTTTGTACACATTTCTCAGACACCCAATCTCTGATAAGCTGGAATTTAGAACAATAATTTCTTTTACCTGACATCACACGAATTAATAAAAAAAAATGAATTAGTTAATAAACTACTGCTAATAATTTTTTTTTAAAGTGTCTTGAACAAGGGAAAGAAATTGTAATGGACTGAAGTGGTCCCCTTTATATTCGTCTTAGTGAATAGAAACAGTTGATTACTCTACAATCTTCCATGTTCATAGACTCTTCGTTGGCCCACAAGTTCCAAGTCTTTCCTCCTTTAAAAAAACATTTAAAAAGCGATCACCCAGATACCCCGTTCTTTCTCCCTACCTCTTTACCACTGGTCCAGACTTGAGTATTTAAAAGCATTACATTGGGGTAAAAACAATTGGGGCACAAATATTTCTATTCGAACAGATTTATTACATGACTGATCCAAACTAATTTACGCATTTAATATAAGCCCTTTTTTTTTTAAGTAATTATTTGTTTACATTACACTTAAGTGAATGGGTGATGAGTGCACTCTTTTAGGTCTAGGTCATGAGGAGAGTACACTGGTTCGTGTAGATTACATCCATCCTAAGAGTACGCTCGTTTTGGACTACGACCAGAGCGTGTTGGTTTGAATTCCATTCTGAGAGTATCGGGGTACACCTGTGTGGAATGCATAGATGTGAACTATCTGATGAGGGTGCACAGCTATGGCTACTTCATGAGAGTGCACAGGTATTCTACACACAGGATAGGCAGCTTATCATATTTCATTAAAGTGGCTTAAGCCTTTGAGGATCAATCTAAAGGCAAGTAAAGGGTCTTACATAAAGTGTGGTCAAGAAATGAGTGGAGCCAAGGCTAATCAGCATGTTTGGGTCCATCAGAGAGTCCATTATATTATTAGAAATTGCGATCTATAAAACATTGGCATGCACCATTTAGTGTATAGCATACCATGAGCATATCGGTACCTAACAATTTACTCATTCTTTTAGAAACACACCATTCAACATATACTAGCTGATACCCGCGCTGTGCTACGGTTGAAACCCCATAACAGAGTATGAAAAAAACAACAACACTTCTTAGGTCCATACGTTGTAGGCTTTTGTCTGTCTACATTGTAACTCCCCTACACAATAGAAATAGTTTTAAATGAAAGGCGACTCCCCAAACACACTTTTTAACCCTTGTATATCCATCGTATAATTTTTGTTGGCATCCTCCAATAGAAAGCCCTCGTTCCCAGACTTTCCCGACTGTTGGGTAGCTTGTCACCTATTAGAGTTGGTGTCCTAAAAATCCCAAGTCCCTGATGGAAGAAAAATTAGGGCCTAGAGTTTGTACAAAGCTTATAGCAAACTCACTGTCTGTCTGGTCAAAAGCTTGTACACATTATTTCTCTGGCACACAATCTGGAACAAGCTGAAAATCTGAACAGTTATTTCTTTTACTTTACAACACAAGAATCAATTGAAAAAAAAAAACAAATACAGCAACAATTAGTTAATTAGCTATTGGTAATTAATTATTTCTTTGGTATCTTTAACAAAGGAAAGAAATTGTGCTTGACTGAAGTAGCGGTATAAGCTGAATTACTCCCTTTTATAAGGTCGTTGTCTGAGTCTTAGTGAACATAAGTATTAAATAAGACGAGACTACACAAGTTGATTCTATACTAGACTACATAAGTTGATTCTATACTAGATCTAGACTACATAAGTTGGAGGTTTGAGCCAAGAATCCACCCCCTTCCTTTTTTATAATTTTTTTTTTTTAATTGAGAGTCTAGATCTATTATAAATGTAATTAAATGACTGATACGATTTGTTAGTCTAGATCTATTATAAATTTAATTAAATGACTAATACGACTTGTTAGTCTAGAATAGTCTAGATCTATTATAAATTTAATTAAATTGTAAGCTCTGTTTTTTAATAAGTATTTTATTTTTTTCCCCCGTGAATGATGAACTGTATACAAAATATATGCTAAACAGAATCTACTTGTTTTACAGAGTATGACCCACTAAGTGACTAACAGTTTTCAATGAATACTTTGTAAGCCTAGTTCTAAAGGATCACTTAATCTTTAGACAAAGACGTCAAAAAAGATTATATCATTTACTGAGTAAATTCTAGGAATACTCAGTGTACAAGCTGTCTATC
>JADKLZ010001483.1:18844853-18858586 GCA_021533235.1 Biomphalaria straminea
ATATAAAAAGTATAATAAAGTAAACAAAGTTCCCCTTTCATATCTACATTGTACTGTATAGTTTTTTATATGTTCAGAGGAGACTTCTTCTTCATCTTCTAGCCAGCTTTATTGCTGCTGTGAGCTCTTTTGCAGACTGTGCCAAGGAAAAAAAGAGTGCTGTTTTCTTCAGTTGTTCAGCACTGCCATACAGGGTGTTGGTTATGTTGGGCTGTAGTGGGAGTAGTGTCTGCCTAAGGTGAATTAGGGAGGGGCATTCAAGGAGGATATGGTTTACAGTTTCATAAGGGTGGGCGCAGTGTCTGCAAAGGGGGAGTTGTGTGGAGTTTATTTTGTTCAGATGGTAATTTAATAGAGGTGTGTGTCCTGTTCTTAATTGGAAAATTGTAGATTGTTCTTTGAGGGGGAGGAAGTTAATACTGTCCAGTTTGTTAGGCCTAGTCATTTCTTTGTACATTGCTCTGCCTGTGTTTCCTGTTGCCCATTTGTTGAGCCACTCCTCTTTGTGATTGTTGACTAACATTGACCTTAGGGTGAGGTAGCTAACAGGTCTGTCTGGTTGTTCCATGGATGACCCTGCCTTTGATAGCTTGTCTGCCTTTTCATTTCCCGTAATGCCAATGTGTCCAGGGATCCACTGTAGTGTGATACCGGTATTGATATTTAAATTTGATATCATCTGATGGATTATCACAATTAGTGTTGTTCAGAGGAGACAGAATTTTAAGTGTTTTTACAAAAAAAAAAAAAAAAAAAAAAAGCTTGAAGCCAAATCAAAATCTTATATTTACTTTTATTAATTAGACATAAAAAAAATTTCGAAGTAAATCCAGTTTCTTAACTCAGAAAGTCTAAATGATTATAAATCAATAATCCAGAGCTGTAATATTTGTTGCTCATCTCTGGTTTAAAAGTTATGAAAAAGAACACAAATAATTCATAAGTTTCATCACTAAAATGTTTACAGATCAACTCTCTTTCATCTTACATGTATGGCATTTGTTCTACAGACATTCATACAATGGATTTGATAGCAAAATGCATAATAGTCTATTTTGTCCACTGAAGAAGATTAACACAGAATTCCTGTGGTGTTAACTGTCTTTAACAGTAAAGAAATACCGGTATGGTTCATTTCAACAAAGACATTAACAATCTAGATGGGTATAGTTCAACCATTCACATTAAAGAATGCATTTCAAAGTATTGATCCATCACCAAATAACATCAGCAGTAAAAAAATATCATGTATTGATCAACAAAAAATATAAAATATGAAAACATTTTAAATAGAACATTCATTCATCATTTCTTTTGAGGAGATATAAAATATATAAGGTTTGGATAGCTGTAGACAAAAGTTATAATATATATAAAGTAGATCCACTGTTTGAAGTCTCACCTTCTATTTTTTGGCTATACATAAGACTAATTTATTATAATAAACATACTGATATATAAATTTCTTTCAATACTTGTCCACACTAGAATTAAAACACAATTGCCAACTGCTATTCTGTTTCTCCAAAAACAGTATGTTGGACTCAAGCACTAAGATTTGAACTAAAGCTCTTAGTTTGGCAGCAAAGAATTAACCACTCAGCCTTTATATTTAAAACTAATTTCAGAGGTGAACTAAAGTTTGAATCACTTTTTATTATACAAGAAATAAGCAAATACAAAAAATATTCCATTCTAGGCCTCAATTGTAAAGACAGAGATAAACAGATATTATGCAACTGAAATATTCCAGGCACCCATATGATATTAATATGAAATAAAATATTCCAGGCACCCATATGATATGATCATGCAACAGAAATTTTCAAGGTACCCATATGATATAGATAAAATGGAATAATGGAATGAATAAGATGTTTGCAGCCAGTGTAGAGTTCATATTTATTATTTGAAACTTTGACCTCATGATTAAGTTACATTTTCATGTGAATGGCTTCAGACAGTTCTTTTGACATAACAGTGGTAAAGTCAAACTGCCAAAAAGAATTCAGTTTGAAGTCAATGAGGTTTCCTTTAAAACTATTTTTAAAATAATTATATATTTTTGCATTCATTTCAAGAAGAACAAGTAGTGGAAAGTTTTCATGTGATCATTTCAATATTTGGTTGTCAATGGACATAGTATCTGTGCCATCCTGTGTAAGATAGAATCTTGGATCATTTAAATGAGAGCTTGTATTAATTTCGTGGCTGGTAGCAACTGTGATAGGATTTGAAGCATCTTGCATTTCATTAACTCCACAGTGAACCACATCAAGTTGACAAAATTGATCTTCATTTTGTATTGTTTGATGACCCTCATTATATCTATCTCCATTTAGGCTGCCAGCTACAGTGTGTTTATGATGCTTGCGACAGTGCTTTCTAGAATGTTTCTTTCTGTGACCTGTGGATGTCCTACTTTTAATGTAACTTCCATCTCTTGCATGGTGTTTACTCACTTCTGGTATGTTGGTGCTGTCCCTTTGTTTTGAAAAGTCACTTTTAAGTCTGACTTGGTTATCTTTCTTTTCCCCATTGCAGATAGAAACCAGTCTGTTCACACAGATGTGATCTTCATCATAGATTTGTATGATGGGGTTGACAAGTTGATGAAGCTTCTGTTGCTTGTGATCCTTCTCTGTTGAATCCTCAGTCCAAAGCTTGGGCTCACTCTGTTTGCATTTCACAGGACTGTGCATCAGTTCACTGCTGGAGAGGGAATCTGTGGAGATTTCGCCACCATTTCCACTATCACTGAAATGGTTCAGCTCAATAGATGGGGACACAGACTTGCCATCAGAGCTTAGCTCTTGGGAGATGCAAGATTCATCACTTGGGGTTTTGTGAAAGTCTTTGAAGGAGCTTTTCTTTTGTGCTCTAACTGTTTCAGTGAGATCTGGTTCTTCTGAAGAACACTGAACATTTCCTGACGGCTTCACCTCCTGGCTGCCACAGATAACAACTGTGATGCCAGAAGAGCTATTAGCTTGACATTGTTTATTCCCGTTGGAACACTCTGTTCTCTTAGAGCAACATATTTCTTTAGGGCTGGAACTTGAAGACACAGGGGAGGAGTTCTGCTTATTGAATTCAACGCTTTTAGTATGACTACCACACTCTTCAAAGTCAGGGTTAGTGACCTGACATTTACCATCCATCTCAAGGTCACTGACAGAATTCTGGGTAAGGTTTGTATCATCCTTTTCCTGAATATAAGTTTCAGATGTTCCTCCATTAGTGTCTGTACCACTGTGAGAGTAGAAGTCTTGGTGCAGTATGATCTGGAAACAACAAGAAAACAAAAAATTATTATCTCACATGTGCTTTTTAAAAACAGTATTTTTTAATTCAAATATAAAAGAGACATGTTACAGAAAGCAAACTATGAAACAGCACTGACCTCCTCCCATTTGAAACTCTAAAAATAATTTCAAGAAGTGAAGACAAAAAGTATTTTTACACAGAGGCTACACACTAACATTTGATATTACCAATTCAATAATGTAAAGAAAAATCCGTTTTTTTTTAATAATAACAAGGTACTTATTTACTAAGTGAATTTTTTTTTATTGTAAAGGGAGACAATAAAGAAAATAAAACATAGATTTTAGATGTAGATTTTATTACTTGGTACAGTAACTTTAATAGAAAAATTACTATCAGTGTGTGCTTTTATAAAAAAAATCCTTTTAGTCAATTTTAGTGAAGAACAACATTTCATAATGTCCAACCATTCTTTTGTGTCAAGGAATAATTTAAAAAAGCTAGATTTCTGAGCATTTGATAAGATAAATTGTTAAGCTTAATGCCTTTCCTTTTTGCCGCAAGTAATATCTGTATAGAAAAGAACAAACGTACATGGGCATCGCTGTTGTTACATTCATTACACTTGTAACTCTTCATGAAACTTTTCCTCAAAATGGCCTCTATGTCCTCAATATCATCCTCCTCGCCTGGGCAGATCTTGTACCTGTACTTGTGACCCGCTCCATTGCTGCTGATACTGATCACAGACTTGGACTTGGTGTTGTTGTTGGTGATCTTATCATAGCCACCACCAGAGTCTTTTCTGTTGCTGCCAGAGCTCACCTGCTCTCAACAGAAACGTACATTTTAAAATAAAATATTAAATCTCTAAGCTAATTACAATATCTCTAAAATGTTTTTTTCCAGAAATTTGGTGTACATTTGAAGCTCTACCAAATTAGTGCAAAGTGATTTCAAAGCTATTTAAGATAAGGAAACACAGAAAGAGCTGAAAAAAAAGCCTTCTAATAACTTATAGTCTGATCATGAAATGAAAGTTTTTAAGATTATGGTCTTCTAAATTACAGCCTTCTATTTGACCAGTTTAGGTCTAAATCTATTTAAAGTAACACTGTCTTCAATGCTGAAGATGAAAGATAAGTGCAGTATTTACATTATAAGTGCAGTATTTACTGTATAAGTGCAGTATTTACATTATAAGTACACAATTTACAGTATAAGTGCACTATATACAGTAGAAGTGCACTATTCACAGTATAAACAGACATATCTGCAAGTGTTATGTATTTCACCACATCTGAGGCGGGCCATGCCATGAAGTATAAGATTGTTATATTATGCCCCTTAAACTTTACATACTGGTATTACACAATGTCTCGGATAAAAAATATACATTCTCAAGACAAAAAAATTAACACATAGACATTGACTTCTACATTTCATATATGCAGCAGTTCTGCAAATTAAATCTTAAACCAGAGAAAAAAATTATAAGGGGATTCAGTAGCAAGTTAAAACCATAATCAGAAAATAATCTATAATTATCTTAATAAATTAAATATCTTAAATATAATTCCAAATAAATTGTGAAATTACATATCTAGAAAATGTTCACACATAAACTGTTCTGACATGCTGTCATATAGTATTTAACATACCTCTGAGTTGTAATTGATGAGTCCATAACTATTACTGCCTGAAGAACCATTGCGACTGTTATTAAACTTCCCTTCACCCATTAAACTATGCAAGCCAGATAATCTGCGCTGATTTTTCCAGGAGAATGATGCTTGGCGTTGACTTCCCTGAAAGATAAGAAAAAATATATACCATAAGTAACATTAATTAAATAGAAAAACATAAATTTATATAGGTCATAGACATTTATATCACAAAAAAAGTTTGAATTCACTAGTATTTTGGCAAAACAATGATTTTGCACCACAAATCACAAACTAGTATTGTAGTTTAATTACTACTTTTGCAAATACTTTATTAAAAAATACCTTTTAGTTATTTTGATTTTTTTTAAAATTCTGACCTTGACATAGTTGTTTTGAAATCTATTTTGGTGTGATTCTGTAACATATGAAACTAATTACTACTGCTTTTGAAGCTATCTGTATATAACATTTTGATATACTTTAGAAAGCCTAAATATAAAATTGTTTGTGCAAGTGAGTATGGAAAAAATATGGGTTACAGGACCAAGAGACACTGGGTGACTTAACTGTCCAGTTAACTCTACTGACATGTCCTCATCTTCTTCTCTTAATAACTATTGTACACTAGTGCTGCTATTTTATGTTTGAATGTCATGTTTATTCATCACCGCTGACATATTAGAGTGATTTTCAACCTTGAGTTGCACCCCTTAGTATACATTTACTTTGATTGTAGATTGCAAGGTCTGAAAAGGAACTTTACTTTTTTTTTTTACTACTTTGATTATTATATTTGATAATTTTATATGAGTTTCGTTAATGGATTAGCTTCATGGTAGTTCCCAAATTGCTAAAAAAAAAGAAATATTGCCATCAACTGTACCTGTGAAAAATGCCTGGCTATAGATGAATCTTCCAATCTCCTGCAAAGAAGAACACAATCTCTCTTGAACTGCTTTGTGAAGAATGCATACAAAAATGGATTGGCACAACTGTTCAGTGGCAACACAAAAATGGTCAGAACCTGGGATCAAAGGATTAAAGACCAATAATAGTAATACGTAGAAGTCTTTATATAAAATGTGTTTGCTACGTTATTAAGTATCAAATTAAACATAGCTTTAAAATATTCTTACCTTTGCTTCATTCAAATGTATTAGGTTTTTACCAAAAGCTGCAGCCAGTGACAAAAAGGCAATAGGTGCCCAACACAGAAAGTCTGTTAAGATATTGATAAATCTAAGTTAACATATTTCTATATGACTTAACCTGTTTTAACATATATTTTACACTCCCTTTAAGAATTAAAAAGTTGGAGGTCAAAAGGAAAAAGCTAAAAGTCAGAAGACAAACAGACACAAAAATCTTTTGTTCCTCTGGCAATTAAATCATTAAACAGAAACAATCTGATGTAAACTTTTGACATGTACATTGTGAACGAGTCTGGTGTGAATGGACATTTTGTTTCTCTTTATAGTTATAAATGTTTTGTTTTAATGCACAAATTGTAAGACAAATTTCCTTATGGACAATAAAGATTATTATTATTATTATTATTAAAAAGTTGAAAGTCAGAAGGAAAAAGTTGGAAGTCAGGAGGAAAAAGTTGAAAGTCAGGAGGAAAAAGTTGGAAAATGATGCTTCAATCATATCCAATCTGATATAAGGGTTACCGGTCACTTCATCCCCGGTCACTTCGTCCCCGGTCATTTCATCCCCTGGTCACTTCGTCCCTGGTCATTTCATCCCCTGGTCACTTCATCCCCTGGTCACTTCATCCCCCGGTCACTTCATCCCCCGGTCATTTCATCCCCAATTAAATATTTTATATATAAATATGATTATGTAGAATGCTTTTTGACATTTTATGACATGTTACTAATGCTTTTATGGTGTTTCCTCTCCCGCTATGTATTCTTAATGAGAAATCTTATATTATAAGGTAAATCTAGATTTGTACTTAGCTATAGCGAAAGGATCAAAGGCCAAGGTGTGGTACAAGTAGTCGAAATCTTTTGAGAGGTAGAAGTACGATCTTTTGAGAGATAGACGTGCGATTACAATAATTATGATCATGCCGCTGATAACTTATCATCAAAGGCCAAGGTGTGGTGGAAGTACGACCATTTTTCACTTTATTTTTTTTTTCAATCACTCTTTATAGAAAATGGGGGCGTCATTTTTAGCCTTGCGTACTGCATATAAATTTATTATAGTTTTTTAATTTTAATTTTATTCTTATCTATCGTGTTACAATTGTGTCATTTAAAACTTTGTTATAGTTTTTAATGGCATTTAATTTTAATTTTATTCTAATCTATCGTGTTACAATTGTGTCATTTAAATAAAAAATTAATACATTATATATTGCTCATTTAATGATTTTTAAAAATACAATTTGTTAGATAAATGATGAAAATATCAGGGGATGAAATGACCAGGGGATGAAATGACCGGGGGATGAAGTGACCGGGGGATGAAGTGACCGGGGATGAAGTGACTGGGGATGAAGTGACCGGGGATGAAATGACTGGGGATGAAGTGACCGGTCACCGATATAAGTAATTTCTATTTGGTCTGATCAGATCTAATGCAATCAGATCTGCTCTGTATTTCATTTTATTTGAAAAAAAAAAAGTAAAAATTGATTGCTTCAAATTTACCTTGTGAATATTTAAAGGCAGCTCTTAGCTTTTTCTTTCTTTAAACTTATGAACACTTAATTACTATAAATATATTTCTATTTACCTGTGAAAACCAACAATGCCATTCTTTTAGCCACCCTGGTGTCATTAGAATTCCAAGCTTGAGAATCCCTGATGCTGATGTACATAATAAGATAACAGCTGAGTATGATGAAGAAAGAGATCCCATTGAAGACCATGATGAAACAAACATAGCCTGTACACAGAAGGAGAACAATCTGGTGAACAACTTTTTAAATAGTCAGAGCAATTGAAAAACATTTAAAAGTAGATACAATTATCTTTAGAGTTTTTCACAAGTACCAGTTGAAGATCAGTTTAAAGAGGTTCAGTTTATCTAATGCTGCAACTATGTTTTGTGTCTACCCTTCTTTAATTTTTTACTTTTCATTTTCTTGACTGTCATATTGAGGGTCTAGTGTTTGAAGCTTGGTGTAAAAAAAAAATAATTTCTCCTACAGACCTTGTGGTCTATAGGGCAGCTGATGTAAAGGTCATCAGTTTTTGTGGCCTACGGTTAACTAGGGTGAAGCTTGATGAGGGCTATGAAATTTTTATTTGGATTTTAATCATTTTTTACAATTCCTAAGCCATCTGCAAGCAATGTCCATATATGTAACTGAATGAAACTAGAGCATGCTGAGGTATGCCATGAGGATGTGTAATACAAAAAAACATAAATAATAAAGTTTTGAAGTGAGGCCCAGTTCCAGTTGACAAAAAAACTTCAGTGCAGCTTGCCAAACACACGAAAATGCCTGCGGTTGTCTCCATCAGGACTCCCAACTAAGAATTATAATTTTAACTACTATGAATATATCTCTGACTAAAAAATTTTTGTTTTCTATCACTGTACTATTGTATTTCTAGACTTACTTTTAGAAATGACATCTTCAATTTCAAATGGGAGACAAACAGCAAACTTTCTATAGTCACTTATACCAAACAACGGCATCATAGCAAGACTGAAACTCCACAACCAACCTCCAAGCATAATACAAGCTGAGAAGGTAACATGTACTTATTATAAAAATGGAAAGATGATGAGATTAAACATTCATATTTGTAAGATATTTTAAATAATAAACTAAACTTTTCATTAATTACATACATTTTTAAGGAGGAATTAATCAGAAACTAATAAATTGAGATATAATACAGTTCACTTTCATTTCTCCCCTGAAAAGCACTAAATGTTAAAAGCCTCCTCATCAGACCTTATATTCTTCTTCTATGGCAATATTCTACCAGCTTAAGTCTGTATTTGAAAAACAGCAATGTTAAAACCTGGGTATTTTTTCACCATTCAAATTAGGTGGCCTCTGTATGTTATTTTGATGTGACATTTTGTTTTGTTGTTCAAAATTTTTCTATTTATTTTATTACAGGAGGGAAGGAGTTGTTAAGGTTAAGATTTAAATACAGTGGATAGGCTTAAATTTTAATATAGTAGAGTATGTGAAAGCTGAAATAAAATGTTTTGTACTTTTTAAGTCAATAAATTTTACTGAGTCATCTTTTGTTTATTTTATACCACTGAAAGAATATTGTTACTGTTATAGTAGGGCTAGTTAGGCTGAGGTGGACAAATGTAGTCAAATTGAATTCCCATTTGTTTTTACAGTATCTCCCTTTATTTTTAGCTCTTTGTATTTCCCAGTGGACTGATAATTCACACTAACAGATAAATGAACCAAAGTTAATTAAAAAAATATCTCCTCCTCTATCAGGATTTGAACATTCAACCGCTAACCACACAGTCACTATCACTAAGCTACAGTGCCACATTTGATTTTATTTCATTTCAATGTAAGCACTGACCTGCATGCTTGAGTGAAAGTCGTTTGTTCAGCTGCATAGCGTGAGTAATCGCATAGAATCTCTCTAATGTTATGACAGTCAGGGTGAAGACACTAAGCTCACTGGACAAGACACCCAATACACCTGCCACTAGACAACTGGCACTCATTTGCCACTGGATAGCATACTTTTTAAACTGACCTGGAACAAATAAAATCAATGAAAGGGAGAGAATTAGGTACAAGTGTGTGCCAACTATGAAATAGAAATACTGGTATTGTCTATTTCAAACACTACTGATATGCAAATATCTGTCTTATATTGTTTTATATAACTTTTTACATATTTTATCTTTAAACATTTAAAAATATCTCTTGAAAATTTTAAAATAAATTATACTTAGTGCACAAGCTGATACAGTTCTTTTGACTAACCTAGTGTGGAGGCATCAACTATGGCCAATATTCCAAGATATATCCCCATAAAAAAGTCTGCCATGGCCAAGTTACAAATCAAAAACCTTGGAACATCCATCTTGGATTTACTTGTCACAGAGACAAAGAAAACGACTCCATTGCCCAGTAGTGCCAGCATAAAAACAAACCAGACGCCACAACGCAAGGACCACCATCCAAACAGGTCATCACATGGCATGAATGGACCTTCAGTAATATAAGATTTGAGTTCTTGATAAAAATGTTTTCTTCTCATGTTAATTGCATTGCTTAGAAATAATGATAGTTAACGTAAAATTCCAATGTATTAAAATATGGGTTAAATGCATTGCTTAGAAATAATGATAGTTAACGCAAAATTCCAATGTATTAAAATATGGGTTATATGCATTACTAAGTGTGAAAGAATGGAGATACTAAATATAACTCTACCAGGCATAGGTTTGCAGGTAATGGCTGCCTTGGCAACCACATAGCTTGGTTGATTTGAATAGTCTTTTAGATTGGTTGTGGCCTCAGGTTTTGATAGAAAATCAGAAAAATCTGAGTCACTCCCAAACTGTTCAAAGTTCATTCCATTCTCAAAAGAAACATTTTCTGAAATATTAAAAAATACAGGCTCCAGAAACTATGTGGTACATAACAAATTTAGTTCTACTTATAAATGGGAATAAATATAGATAATAATATATGTATGTAGTTATTTATGTATGTATGTGTATAATAATAATAATAATATATTATAAATAGAATGGTCGACTTCCACAAGACATTCTGTAATGTGATCTAACAGATGGCATGAAAGCTGCTGATTGTCAACTTTTACAGTACACTGATGTATGTAAATAAAACATGAATCTCTTCAAAATTGACACTAACAGCTGGGAAAAAGTCTCACTGGATCCACATGGAGAGTGAGCACAAAGGAAGGCTACAGATTGAAGATGCCATACACAACAGTAGTAGAAAGAAGAGTAAAAATGCTACTAATTCTGGTGATTACAGATGCCCAACCTGTGACTGCAGCTGTGTATCAAGGACTGGCCTCTTTAGTCACACAAGAAGTTGCAAAGGCAAAAGATCATTTCTTGAGACGTAAAATGCCAGATAATTAGAATGTATACATTTTATCTTATAATTTTTGAAAAAAAATCAATTTAAAAAAAAAATTACTGAATTATTGAACTGGATAGAAAAAATATGAATGAGGAATGAAAAATGACAACAATAGAAGCAGAAAAAAAAAACAATACCGGTAATACAAAAACTTACATATAGAAGTAGATCTACATTTAAAAGGAAATAAATAATGCGCTAATGTCTTATTATTTCATGAATATATTTCTTTATTTTCTTTGTTCTTTTTTTTAAATTGAAAAACAATGTTAGTACTAAAAATTCTATATATGTCTATATATTCTAGATATGTCCATTTTTTGTTTTTGCACATTATATAAAAAGTATATAAACACTTTATTTCAAAAACATGTGTGTTTGCTTTTAATGTCTATCACTTTCACTCAGAGAAAAATACAATCTATTTCTCTTGTGCACTCCATAATGAACATGCAGTAATAGGAACCAATTAGACAGTACATGTATCAAATTATTTAACTGATATGAATTTTGAAAAAAAATAAAAATAAAAAGGCATTTCAATAATCTTACCAAAATTTAGCTCCAAATATGTTTCAATGCTTTCATTTGAGTACCCTACATACCAAAACAATGTTTACAAGATTACAGTTATGAAGAAGATAATTTATAAACAGAATAATTACAACTAAACTTTCCATATAGGAACACACATTTCTACAATAATTAATAAGAATTACATGGACAAAAGAACAACATACATTAAAAAAAGAAGTAACCAAAAATTTTGTTTTTTTTTGTTTTTAAGTGATTATAAACCTATATTTAAGTAATATATATTTATTTAAAAAAACATAGCATATTGAGTGAAATAGTATCAATTATTTTGAATCAATCATGTAATAATTTTTTTATATTTTTATTACCGGTACTGGTTTTGTTTAGCGCAATTTTTATGCTTTTGATATAATCAGTGCACTATGGCCTAATCACCAGTTTTTTTTTTTTTTTGGTGGGGGAAGGGGGGGGGAAGGGTAACTGGAGGGTTTAAAAAAAACTTCATGATGGAGAGCTGATAAACTAGCCACTGAGCTATAAAAGTAATTATACCAATAAAATGTTTTATGGTCATCTTTTGGTAGTTTCAAATTTTCAGCCAACGACCTGATTCTCTTCACAAGATTTATCTCCCCTTTGCAAGTACTGTTTCTTTATAATACAAAATTAATTGATTACAATTGATTGATCAAATAATGTATACATTTTCGACTGATTCAGGTTTGTCACTGACAATAAATGATTGCGCAAAGTTTGAACTTGATACAAGAATGGGAAGTTGGAGAAATAATGTGTACAAAATTTGTACCAGACAAACAGAATGAGCTGATATATGCTTTGTAAAAAAAAAAAAAACAACAAAAGCCAACATTATATAAGGTATATACATTTATTAGTATTTTATTTAAAGTTAGAAAACAAGTTTTAGGGAAACAAAGACTTACACTGGTTTTCACTCCTATAACTGTCAATAATTTCACTTGGTCTTGTGAGAATATCATCTAACTTATTATTAAAGTCTAACACAACAAAATCTTCAGCAGACTTTAAGTCACTTGGCTAAAAATAACATTAAAAAACATAAATGTGAACAAAAGCAAAAACAAAACAAATTTACTACATCTAGAAACAAAAAAGCAACAACAGTAAAACAGCTACATTTAAAGGGCCATTGCAACATACGGTACACCTTAGAGACTTACCAAACACATTTGTCCATAACTTGGACAGATTGACATACTTCTCCCACATAGCCAGTTGCTCTGGCTCACCATCTTTCATCCATATAACATATTCTCTAATCATATCCAAATAGATTTGCTGTAAGCAGGAAGAAGAAAAGGTGGGAAGAATAAGGAAAAGGGAGAGCAAAGCCTTTGGATCAAAAGTCATTCTAATAAAAGGACTTTAATATGAATATAAGAAATGTCAGGTATTTCTGCCACATTAAACTAGACTGATTAGAATTACTTGGTTGTATATTCCAATATATTAAACTAGTCTTTTTAAAGCTAGTTGGATGTACATGCAAATATATTAAAATAGTTTGATTAGAATTACTTGGTTGTACATTCCAATATATTAAACTAGTCTGTTTAGAGTTACTAGGTTGTACATGCAAATATATTAAATTTTAAAAATAAAGCTAATTATTTTTTTTTATTTAAAAGACCGAAATAAAAGTTTGTTTTATTAAACCAATAACTATGATATGATGGTTTATGAAATGGTATTATGTTTGAAAGCTTTATCCAATTTCAAAGTCCACTAAGTGCATGAGAAAATCTAAAGAAATACATGTTAAATTTTACAACCATTTATGCATTGCAATAGTTTATAAGAACAATTGGAATAGACTGACTTATTTGCAATGACTTAACTCTTTCTATCCTAATCGATGATACCAACGTTGATTCCACCAGAATGAGTTAAATAATTACGGAGAGAAAGAGTTAATTTAACATGTTCATGCAAATAGATATTACTGTCATTTTGAACAAACAATTCATTTAATAAAATAGATTCTAACAAACAATTCATTTAATAATATAGATTCTAACAGACAATTCATTTAATAAAATAGATTCTAACAGACAATTCATTTAATAATATAGATTCTAACAGACAATTCATTAAATGATATAGATTCTAACAGACAATTCATTTAATAATATAGATTCTAACAA
>JADKLZ010001483.1:18890723-18904656 GCA_021533235.1 Biomphalaria straminea
AATAGCAATACTATATAAATTCAGTAAAAAAAAAAATAAGTCCTGTCAAGTATTTATTCAATGCTATGGAGAACTATGTTGAAAGAGTTGGGTTGGCTTGAACAAGATGGCAAGGGTAACAACTGATGGAATCTTGACTGAGAAAATTTTTTTTTAATACAATAAAGAAAATATTCCAACCATAAATTAGTAACTAGAAAGTTTACAAATAGCTACATTAAATTCATAAAAATTTCAGGAGTAAATATAGTTAATAGTTTTTATAACCAAGTCGTCCCTAGGCATGGTCAAAGTATGTTGATGCTAAGGTCCATGATTGTTAAATGGCTCGCACAGGAACCATAGTTTTATATCATAGAAAAGGAATAGCGAAACTTGTACTCGATGTTATTGTTCGAAGTACACTAGGTCTTTAATAAATTTCAAAATTTTATTTTTTCCCCTTTATTTTGTATTGTCTTATATTATTCGGGGCCACCAAATTCATTTCGCCTATGGCCTCCGATTATCCAGCAGTTCCGAAAAAGTATGTGAAGATTTGGAATTAAAACATTCTGATGTTTGGTAACACAGTTGTATTCAATTCTTTGTCATTAGATTTCAGATCAATATGGAATCTAAAGGAAGAAATTGTTCCTTGATGGACATTGACTGTGACCCTTTCGTAATATTTGTAATGAAGAGTTGAAGACTTCATGTTTATCATTAGAAGCATTGTAATTTGTTGTTTGTACATGAAATGTATGTGCATCTTAAATATTTCCAAACAAAGCACATATATATGCGGCCCGTCTAGTCCCCACATTTTATTAATTGGGCCCTCGGTTGAAAAAGGTTGCTCACCCCTGATCTAGCTAGATCTTTACTACAACTAAAAAAAATTTTGATATCTTACGTCTAGGGGTCGACATGACCTGAGCAATGTCTACACAAACTTAAATTTAACTTTTACTTGTAATATAAGCCAAATGTAAAAAAAAAAAACTGTAAGTATAAACAATAATCATAAAATATGTTTAAATCCAAAAGTTGATTTAGTAAAAGAGAATCTTATCATTTTTATCAAGAAAGAAGGGGAATAAATACTCATGCAAATCATAACTCCATGTAAAAGGAGACAACCGATAAAAAAAAAGATAAGTTATAACTTACAGAATTGTAATTCAGTTTGTTCGTTCTTGTTAACGGACGTTTTTTGTTTTTGTTTTACTTTTGAATTTCTTCAATTTCACATTTTCTTTTGAGATCTTCATACATCCATGTCTACAACTTTTTAAATGCTACATTAGGGTGAGATCGTGACACCTATTAATTGTGTTGCATACAAGTAAGTTTGTATCCAATCTGGGTGGATAATGTCAGTGATGACCAATCTAATTCAACCTTCGGGCCTTTTTAATTTCCAACAAATGACCTAAAAGGTACAAAAAACGATGTGAAATTGACCTGAAACTATTTTAATAGAAACCTGTGGATCTAGTACTTACATTAATTAATGGGCTATTGGAAGTTGTTTTTTTTTGCGCTAGAAAATTTGCTAGATTTCTGTAATTAAAATGTGAGCAGTATTGTAACTAGCTTTACCAGCGACTCATTTTCTTGTCTCTTTTTGATAAATTTTCCCCTCGATCCTCCAATCTCTAGGATAGAGTTTTTTTTTTACTAAAACCAAGTATGCAGCCATAGTTGGTTAATAATGCCGTTTATACTATAATTATATATTTTTTTTAACAACCTTAGTTTCTTTATAAAACAAATATGCTGGCTTATTATCTTGTGCCACAAACAAGTAAAAATCCGTTCACTTTTCCTGGTAGATTCTAAATTCACAGAGTCCACTGGTATTTTATTCGGCTCTCCCATTTCGTAAACTCACAAATATTAAATGGTATGGTACCTTTCCATTAGAGAAAATGTCATGGCCCTAACAATGTAAGCTAAATTTTTTAACTTTTTTTTTTTGGGGGGGGGGGTGCGATTTTCTACACTTCGTACTAAAGTTTCGGCGGGCGGCATGAAACCACGTCGCGGACCAGATCTGGCCCGCGTGCCGTATTTTGGACATCACTGAATTATGTGAACATAAACAGACAACGATACTATCGTCTAATAATTAAAATATTATATAAATCCTTTTCATAAATACTATCACAGAAGTTTTCTAATAGGAAGCAACAACTAACGAAAACAAAAGAATTGTAAGAGGACTTTGTCATTAGAGAAAAAAATCGACGTAGTTCCTCCCCTAAAAAAAATAATTAAAAAAAAAGATCACTAGATGTTGTGTCTAACAAAAAAAAAATAAAGCATGGATGAGAGATTATCTGGCAAATGGTTGTCTCCGTGCCAGATTTTCTGATTGGCGTCAAACACTCTTCCGAAATCCGCCATAAATTTCCTCGATACTGAGTTTGGCCTAAGGATCACGTCACGTGTCCAGCATCTCGAGCTCTACCAAACTAAGTAGGTCAGCAGACGAGAAGATTCCCAGATAGATGGTTACGTTGATGCCAAGATACTTAAAAAATTCTATTAATAAAAACATTTATATTTTATAAACTGCTATGATTAAGATGGTGATATTGTTACAAATAAGCAAAGTGATCTGGAACAGTCGACATAACATAATAACATTTTGACAAAGCTATATCATCTCAGTCTGTTTGGTAAAATGTTTGTACAAGTTATTTCTTCCACAGTGCCACAGCCAACCTCGGATCAAGCTGAAATTTTGCACAATTATTTCTTCTACCTGATAACGCAAGAAAAAAAATACAAAAACAATAAGTTAATTCACTATTAGTAATCAGGTAATTAATTATTTTGTTTGGTATCTCGAACAAGGGAAATAAATTGTACTTGACTGAAGTGGTGCTGAATTAGTCCCCTTTATAGACTGTCGTCTGAGCTTTAGTGAACACTGAAATGAAAATAAAACAAGAGATAACTTAACAAACTTCCATGTTCACTGACCCTTTGCTGGTAGAGTGGCTACCACGATTTGCTTAAGAAGCCTGAGAAGGCTTGAGTTTACGTGTTTGAATTCAGCCGTCAGGGGCGTAGCTAGAAATTTTTCCTCGTTTGGGGGCCCGGGGGCTTGACCTATTTGATATTTTTAATATTTTTTGTAAAAAACACTCTTTTGGGGCTCGCTAAAGTAGGGGTTCGGAGGGATTTTCAAAAAATGCATGTTGAAAGTAAATTTACATGCTTGACTAACCACGGTAGTGTATATTTTCTCGCCTGACACACTTAACATTGTCTTGTCATGACCGACTACACCCCGCCTCTTCCTCCCACCCTACGTACGCCACTGCAGGCCGTTCACTTTTTGTTTATAACTACACTGTCTGAAACAGCGGGTCTAGTGACTCTATAATCAATTAAACTTAAAAAATAATTGTAAAATTAAAAAAGAACTTTAAAAATGTATTCGTCTAATTTAAACTACATTTTGTAGATATTTTTTTTAGATTCCATAAAACCTTTTTTTTTTTTTAAAAGAATGTAATTATCAATCTTTCCATTTTGTGTAACGCAAGCAGTAAAGTAAACTGAATTTAAACTTTTCTTTCTTGATGGTATAAATATTTGAAAAGTTAGATACGCCTAAAAAAGTGATTGTTGTCTCCGCCCCTGAGGACATAAAAGAGAGACTTGGGCAATAGCTTTGCCCCAATTGAAAAGCCCAATCCATTTTACAATTAAAAAGAGGGAAAGGGAGAGAACCCATCAATTCTGCTCACCGCCTCAAGGTACGAATTGTATTTTTGTCTTTTATTGGAAATCTCCTTTGCTTGACGGAATGCCATGAGTTGAATTTTATTTAAGAGTTGATCGTCTGCGGCCTGCGGATATTTGAGAATCATTATTTCATTCAGGCCAGACTCCACCTTATTTATATCACATGTGATGGTCTCTAGGAGTTTAGGAATCATTTTGTAGATTCGATATACTCCTACCTTAAATTGTAGCAAAGAAGTTTTGCGGTTAATAATTTACATAAACTAATTAATTTTGTGCGTTTTTCAGGTATGTTGTCAAAGACACAATTGGGATTCAGGAGACCTGTGTTCTCCAGGAACTGTTTGGGAACCGCTGCTCCATTTAATGATGGGTCTCAAACATTGCAACAAGTAAAATCTGTTAGGCAGTGATTTTACTGGAAATTAATAAATGATTTAGTGGCGAGTGGTTATTGAACTAAACCGGACAGGAAGAACTCGCTAGACTAGGCTTATTGAACTAAACCGGACAGGAAGAACTCGCTAGACTAGGCTTATTGAACTAAACCGGACAGGAAGAACTCGCTAGACTAGGCTTATTGCACTAAACCGGACAGGAAGAACTCGCTAGACTAGGCTTATTGAACTAAACCGGACAGGAAGAACTCGCTAGACTAGGCTGACTACCCTCGTAGCGTTAGGAGAAGGAAAACCTAGGCAGCCCTGCGGCTATACCCAAACATGGGAAAGGCTTCGGGAGTCAACAGTGAGGAAAAATTAGGAGTCGGTAACCCTTAGTAAGCTCGTAGCACGCAGCTACACTCTGGCTTGACCTCTTTAGTCCCTACATTTTGTCATTCGACATCATGACAGGAGATAATAGCGTAATAATTAATGTCAAAACTAATTTCAAACACTCATTTGGAAGCCCCCCCCCCTTACGTGAGATCCCGGTGGAATTTTCAAATTTGGACCTCCCCCTCACAAACCCAAGATACACCACTGCTGTAACGCATGTAGCCGTCCCGTTCTCTTTCAGCATTATTTTGGGTAACTCAACAATCACCTAAAGCGACCATGATCTCTAAAAATAAAACAGAAACAAAACAATTTCTATTTAATAGAATAGTTTTCCAGAATGTCGGTCCGAAAAAAAAACTATTGGTAGACGCCAACAAATTAAATGGTCTAGCCAGTGACATCTGAGAGAGCCCATTCGAAGACAAGATCTTCTCGACAAAAAGCCCATAAATCGACTATCAACAACGCTTGGTACGGCCGACATTACTTATTTATTTAGAATCACTCTTGATATTTGGCAGGGTTAGGGTGAAGTGGATTCAGTATTTCAATTCTTCCCAATTTCTAACATTCTGATCAAAGATACAAAGCTGAAGAAAAAAAAACTTAGTTTTATGAGTTTCCTTAAGCTGTTGAGATAAAAGAAAGTAAGTTTGTTTCTTAAAGTAGTTCGTATTTTTTTAACCTAAAAAAACACTTCTGTTTTTAGTGATCGTTGAAAGGTTAAAGGCGCTTTTAGTATACTGCCGCACGTCTCTATGTCCGTCAGTCCAGTTTACTTATAAAAAACTAAATAAAATTCCCCTTTCAGACATTATGATCTATTAGGCATATGATGTTGAGGTCAGCTGGTTCTTTGGCCAACGGATAACGAGCTTTTGAAAATCTATATTTTTGTAGCACGCTAAAATAGGTGTTACGGCTACGTTTTGTCTTCTGTAAGCTAGCTCCATTAAATATGCAAAGAGGCCGCCTATGAGTTTTCGTGAAAACACAAACTCTTTTTGTCATCTTTTTTTTTTTTAAATTAATTATTGTAAAATTCTCTGTAGAACGATGGATAATATTTCAGTGAGTTTTATGATCATACTATTATGACATTCGTGACTTATAATTTTTTATTTAGAGTCAATGGAAAGTCGTTATATGAAGCGAACTTAAGATTACAAACTTATGAGACTTTTTGTTTTGAACAAGGCTGTTCGTGATTTTAGTTTTGAAACAGTAAAAGTAGAAGCTGATTGCTTTAGAGATAATTGTCTTAGAAGTAATTATATAATCTTATTCTTTTAAAGCTGATTGTGTTAAAGGTATACTGACTGTCATAAAGGTAAGGTAACACAAGAGTCTTAAGGGTAGGCAAATGTCATAAAAGTAACCTGATTTTCTCAAAAGTAAGGTGACTGTCTTTAAGGTAACCTGATTTTCTCAAAAGTAAGGTGACTGTCTTTAAGGTAACCTGATTTTCTCAAGGGTAAGGTCACTGTCTTTAAGGTAACCTGATTGTTTTAAAGTTAAGCTGACTTTCTTTAAGGTAATCTGATTGTTTTAAAGGTAAGCTGACTGTCTTTAAGGTAACCTGATTGTCTTAAAGGTAAGCTGACTGTCTTTAAGGTAACCTGATTGTCTTAAAGGTAAGCTAACTGTCTTTAAGGTAACCTGATTGTTTTAAAGGCAAGCTGACTGTCTTTAAGGTAACCTAATTGTCTTAAAGGTAAGCTGACTGACATAAAATTAAGATGATTGACTTTAAAGTAAGCTGATTGACTTAACGGTTAGCTGACTGACTTAAAAGTAAGCTGATTGACTTAACGGTTAGCTGACTGACTTAAAAGTAAGCTGATTGACTTAACGAAGTTTGACTGACCCGTAAATGACAAACCGATAAAACATTTGGGCAATTTGGTCTCGAAAGACCCGTTCTTTAATCCCAGCTGCGCCAATTCAATGCAGATTTTAAAACAGAGAACGTTTATCGATGCTAACAAAACACTTTATGTGTGTTCAAGGGACAATTTTCGCGTTTAAACGCAAGGAAACATTTACAAGCGATAAATGAGAGACGATGAAACGTCAGGAAATCAAATTGAGAGAGATTGATCCAGAAGGCGGGGATTAATATGCCCTTATGTTCCTACTCTCTTTATAGATGTCCTCTCTTCCACCAGACCCGAAAGAAAAGGCCAGCAAATGTCTAGTGGAATGTTTATTCTGCTACTACGGGCCGATGGGCAGTTTCAATTTCGTTAAACGTCCTTGACACGAAATCGTTCGCGTGGACACGAAGACGATCGAACCTCATTTTGATGATATTTACCTGGACAACATGATTTAGCGAAATCGATTCTATGTAGACATTGTAAGTTATTGAATTGATACAATGTAATCGATTTCTAATAAAAGTGACAAACTCATTCGTTCGCGATTATTGACGAAAAAAAAAAAGAGAGAACAATCATTATCGATTCTATTTGGCACGGCAGAGACGGCTTTTTTTTTTGGTATCGACTCTCCCGTCTTGTAATCGTGCGTAGGTCTCTTGTTTCGCCCGGGGGCAAGCTGTGCTGAGTGATTGCCCCTGAGAGTAAAGCACCGAGTGATCAGCCCTTGTCTTCGACAGCCCAAGGTTTTTGGAGAGGAAATGGAACTCTAAATGTTTAAAGAAAGAATGTTTTCTTGTATACACGACAACAGCGATTCACTTCAACGATATCGCCGCAGCTTTTTCCATGGAGTTAGCCCCTCTTTAGGTAGTCTAGGATGTGCGGATCAAATTGTCTAGAGTCTAGAATATCCAAGTGAAATGAAATACACAATCATTTCATATTTTACATACAGGGTGCCTCCTTTATCTTTGTAATATATTATCATATGCATTGATCATAATTCTTAATCTACTTCTGCGCAGCGTAGTTAGCATCAACTTTATGACATTTGCATACCTTTAAGAAAATCAGGTTTATCTTTATGACAAACAGTTTACAGTTAAGACATGGTTTTATTCATGGTACACCAGTTACACAAACTAAAAACTCAAAATATCTAGGTGTATTAATGCATGAAAAGATATCTCTCTACACATACATTGAAGAAATTATTTAAAAAATCAAACAAAACATTAGGGTTTATTAATAGAAATTTTTACAAATCAAACAAGAACGTAAAAAAAATGCTATTTAACTTTAGTTTAGCCAATATTAGAATATGCATACTCTGGGATCCCTCAGCTCAAGAAAACTAGAACAAATACAAAATAGAGCAGTGAAATTCATAACAAACGAATATTCCGATTTGATTAGAGTAACACCATTTGTAAAATCACTAAACTAAGAAACACTTCAGGACAGAAGAATGAAAAGGAAATTAGCTATAATACATAAAACACTAACCCATAATTTACAAACAGAAAAATAAAACCTAATGAAATTATTAGAAACACAAAGATAGAGGCAAATTTCTTATTCCCCACACAAGAACAAATTCATACAAGTGCTCATCCTTCCCTTGTTCCTTTAGAGAACGGAATGTGATGCTCGAATGAGCCAGGAAAACCAAAGACTTAGCAGAGTTTAAGTCATTGATTGACATGCATGACTAGATTATGACTCATGCTGCTAAATCTTGAAGCGAAAACCAACGCCTTAGCAGAGTTTAAGTCATTGATTGACATGCATGACTAGATTATGTCCAATGCTGCTAAATCTTGAAGAATCTTTAATAATCACTTGAGATCAACAAAAGCAAGTTTGACACAGAAGTTAAGACACTGTTCGCGTGAAACGAGTTCACACATTCTGATTGGTCTAAACAGGGCCGGTCCTAACAATTGCGGGGCCCTATGCGAAACTGACTGCGCGGTGCCTCGTCTGGGTGGGAATAAGGATAATAAGCGAACATTAACATCTTGTATTAGAAAATAATTTCAACTTGGTAATTTTAGTATATTAATTCTTTACTTAGTACGAAATTTCGATCAAATTAACTTTACGAACCTTGCAACCTATGGCATATTTATATGCCTAATGCCAGTGACTATAAAAGTAAATAAAGTATTAGGACTTATATTCGCCAGATAATTATATTTTATTACATTGAATATAACGAAGCCTTTTTTCTTATATCGCGCGTAGGATTGGCTTTTTCCGCAATGAATGACACCCACAAATGACAATTTTGTCTATTTTATAGGAAATTTTTATGAGTTTTCAGAAGATTTAAATAAATTCAGATTTCCTGGAATTTTTCGTATGTATTTTGCCATTTAATAATTATACCTAGAATTAGCGCGGGGCCTATGAAAGCGCGGGGCCCACTGCGACCGCATAGGTTGCAGTGGCCTAAGACCGGCGCTGGGTTTAAACAAAATATGTAAATTGCAAGGTCAAAGAGCACACACAAGAATTGGTTGGCAAATAAATGGACGGACTAAAACAAAGTCGCGAGATTGTGGAAACTGACTCTGAGTAGAAGTACATACAAGAACATGGACATTCCATTCTGATAGCACTAGGGAGGAAGAAGCTGTGACAAGAAGGATAATAAGGGTGGCCTCCTTTATTTTTTTATTAGAGTTAGTCCCCTTTATTAGTTGATTTACGTCCCTGTCCACTGTTTACGATGGCCACTCTCTCTTGAATCCTTGAACTGACCAGTATAGTTTTTAACTAAATATCCATATTGTAAACTTATACCTGTGTTATTGTTCTATTATTGTGTTTCTCAAGAGGAGTGTGCCACTGTTATGGGAAGAGTATTCTGATAATGAGCTAAGTAGACTTTATTTATTTGTTAGTAATAAGTTGGTTTATGTACTTATTATTTGTCTACTTAGTCTCTTATCCTCTCCTGTATTTTATTTTTGTAAAAGACATTTTGTCTGTGTATGAGACAGTATTAGGTCTCATGGATGACGTCATGTCATTGTTAATGTATATATGATTGTTTTTGTAAACCATCCTTTTGGTTTTTGGACATAAGACGTTATTATTGTACCTCGGTGGTGGGGGATTCTTCAATTATTTGGACCTGAACCTGTCGTACTACTTTGATTTGTTAGATTATTTCCTTATCTTTTGTGAACCTTCATTTCCATTTATTCTTTCCATGATTTATTTTTTTGTAATAAATACTGTTTTTTTCTTGTTGTTAAAACTGAAATCTTAGACTTGTTACTTGTTTGTCTCAGTAGTTTTGTTTATCTGGAGGCTATATTTAATAGCCTAGATAATATAATTTGGAACCACGAAGTACCACTGGACTAACTTGCCAGTACAGCAGAGGTCACTGGTCTTATGACCTATCACAATACTAGGTCACAGAAGCATTTGTACAAATTTGTCCTACTGAGTAGAAGTACATACAAGAACATGGACATTCCATTCTGATAGCACTCGGGAGGAAGAAGCATTTGTACAAATTTGTCCTAGCATATGAAACGAGGAATGTGCATTTATCCTTGCATCTTTCTGATTATTTTATTAGATTTTATCTTTGTATTTGATTTAGTATATCAGTCTTTTAGTTAACTTAATAAAAGTAGTCCGAAGATTAATGAGGAATGCAGTATTCTCCGTGGCTGCGCAGCCCCAGCTGTGGCCTAAATATTTTGCCACCATCATTACAAGAATAACCATTGTCCGCCGGTGGTCAATTAAGATTTTCTTTTCGCCGTCTGCGGATATAGAAATAGTGAAGAAGTGAAGTGAAGTGTCCCCTTCAGACCTTGCGATCTATGGGGCAGATGATGTTAAGGTCATCTGTTTCTTTGGCCAACAGTTAGCGAGCAGGGTGTTATGTGGCCAACACAACGACCAACCGCCTTTACTTTCCCCAACTAAAGTCAGGTACCCATTAGAGTTGGGTGGACTCAGGGGCGCCCTAACAATCCCAAAATTTTAAATCCCAGTCTTCACCGGGATTTGAACCCAAGACCTCAGGTTCGGAAGCCAAGCGCTTAACCATTCGACCACCGCGCCCCTTATAGAAATAGATCAAATAGGAAAATAATCGCAATACCCCCCCCCCCGGGTCTAGCATGGAACCATGTTCACTTTGCAGGGTTGAATGGCCCGTATTCCAGCGGGCCCGTCTTTCACGTAATGTACATGCATTTAAAATCAAATGAATTATACGCTTCGCTGCTCGGCCTTGACCTAGTTCTGCTTTTCTTTCTGGAATACGCAGAAATTAAGCAGCTGTGGAAAAAAAAAATTCACTTCTGCACATTTTAGAAATTGCAGCTAAACGTGCATTGTTTACCCACAAAACAGTATTGGTGTGTGTGTGTGTGTGTGTGCACGAGTGGTGTGTGGGGGGGGGGTTAAAAGGGTTCCCCATTCACTTAATTTCTTTAGGGTCAAGGTCTCAAGGTAGATAAGTACAACTGTATAGGAAATATTTATTCGCACGAAGCTTTGGTTATGCCAAGGAAGGTGCCCCAGAAAACAGATTAGACTCCCTCAAACAGTGAAACATCCCTATGTCAATATCTCCCTCAAATTAGCCTCGTCAGACGAATCAAATCTTGTGGGAAATATGACAAACCCAGGCTTGTATCATTACTGAAGCTAATATGATAAGTATAATTGTATAAACATCGATGTAAGAAATCTTAAAGTATCAATGACAATGTGTTTGGACTTAGGTAGACTTCGTCTTGTCTATACTTCAATCCACCTGTGACCTTGTGACTATCATCATATAGAACAGATCTCCCCCCCCCCGCCCGTTACTAAATCCTTTCTTTGTCTTCTTGCTGCTTATACCAGCGCATCTCGAGAAACGGAAGTAGAGAGAACGGAAACGATCCATCATTGACTTATCAAAAAGCATTGATCACAGTCTTCTAGTTTTTTTCTCCATTTTTTAGCGGCCCCCGAAAGGAGAAAAGACGCAATTAGTTTTGTGTGGAATGTCTGTCCGTCCGTCCCGTTTAGATCTCGTAAACTAGAAAAGATATGACATCATAATATTTTAGACCATTCAAAGTTCTGATGCAACGGCTACTTTTTTCTTTTCTGAAAGCAAAAAATTTAGTTTTTCAAATCACTTATGCAAGCAGCTTTTTAAAAAAAAATACATCACTTTTACAACTACTCACTATTAGTAACAATCACTGGAGGATCTTTAGAAAGGGCAATACCAGTATTCCATATTTGCACAGCACTTATGCAAATGGTTTTAATATTTTGTGAAATATTTTTATAAAGTTAAATTTGTATTGCTAAGTTATGTAAGTTCTGTAATATCAACTACTACATTTACACAAAAAAAATTTTTTTAAAGGCAAAAAATCTATTTAATATGCATTGAAGTCGGACATAATTTAAAACAATAATTAAAAAGTAGTTTTTCATATTATCCCGGAACTGCAATTTGAAATTTAAAATAAGAGATTGACCCTTTACAAAACAATTAGATCAATTAGATAAATTAGATAATCATTCTACGACATCAGTTAAGCCAGGTTCACATTTAAATTCACATTCACTTTCACATATCTTTTGGTCTGCTGGACCGCTAGGGCACCACACAAGATCTGTCAATCTTCTTTCTCCATTCTTCTCTGTCATTTGTCTTTGATAGAATTTTATTCTGATGTTCTTTCTGAAAATATTGAAACCTGCCTTTTATCTGCCTGGGTTGACCCCTTCGGGGGTCGATTTTGAGTTTGTGTTTCCACACAAACCGTCTTTGTAACCTTGTTTTTCATCCCTTTAACCCTTTTTTTTTCGTCTAACTAGCAAAATAAAAACATATAAAAGTAAAACAAACTATAAAAAAAATCTTTTAAAAAACATAAAAAACAAAGCTAATTTAAAGGGGAAGAACTCCGTCATAAAAATATGTCTACTAATAGTGTAAAGGCTATTTCCCTTATTCGATAATAAAAAAAAATTAACAATAGTTAGTTGACTTGTTGAGAATTATTTGTATTGATTCATGTTTTGATAGATACAATAAATACTTTTTTTAAAGTAAAACTTAGTCGGAGAATGCTTGAGGGAGAAATATTATTAACAATTATTTAAGGGGACCAAACCCGAAAGATTTAGCCATTGTTGCTATTAAACAAAATAATTAATTATCAGTAAATAATTGTCTAATTGGTTCCTTTTAAAAAAAATTTGATTCATGTCTTGTCTATGTCAATGAATAATTGTGTGAAGTTTCAGCTTGACCCGAGAATGTGTGTCGTATAAATAACGTGGACACACTTTTAACCAGACAGACAAACAGACAAAGTTGCTATCTATGGCAAAGACAGTGAGCTAAGTCTGAGTTGTATGAAATTATCACAGTTTTCAATATTCGGACTAATAGAAATTGAACATCCATATAGATTCAACTCTAAAGTGGTTATTGCCCCTAGTAGATTTAGGAAGAATATGTTTTAACGGCCCCGAAAAGGATGAAAGCCGCTATTAGTTCCGCCTGGTCTGCCCGTTTTTTCATCTCCCACATTAATATCTTTGAATTGACAATCATCGAGACATTTCTAGATAAAATCTTTGGCTGTAGACAAATGAGTAAGACAGAGAATTCGGGAGACATTCCAACACTAAATAACTTAAACTGATTTTCAGTTTGTCTGTCTTCTTAAAGTTGTGTGTGTGTGTGATTATTTATTTTATAATTTAAGTTTTTGATATTTAGATATGTTCGCTGACTGTGTTTTGTCACACCAAGTGATCTACTCTACACTTACAATGTGGTCAAGAACATTCTGTCTACATTACTGAACAATCAAATACAGTGAGACTGAAAAAGAAGAGAAAGTGATATGAATGAATGGGGGAAGGGGGGAAAGAACATATAAGGGAACCTAAAAACACGTAACATCATACAACAATACAACATCATACAACATCATACAACAATACAACATCATACAAGAATACAACAAAACAAAATCATACAACATAATACAACACCATACAACATAATACAACATCATACAACAATACAATATAATACAACATCATACAACAATACAACATCATACAACAATACAAACTAATGCCCTCAGCACTAAAAAGGAAGTGGAAATATAGAAGATATGATATTTCGTGAGCAGACGATTACTTTCCTAAAGACCGGATATCATATTCAGCAGACGAAGAAGTAATTTTTAAGTATGCTGGGAATAATCCAAATCCAAAAAAATATTCTCACGATTTCATATTGTACTTCGTTTCAAACATGTTGACATTTTATTTGTTGCTGTAGAAAAATAAAATCATGAACACAGACACTATCACAGACATGCACATAGACACTATCACAGACATGAACACAGACACTATCACAGACATCACAGACACTATCACAGACACTATCACAGACATGAACACAGACACTATCACAGACATGAACACAGACACTATCACAGACATGAACACAGACAC
>JADKLZ010001483.1:18931527-18946247 GCA_021533235.1 Biomphalaria straminea
GAACTTGTACGTATTGTGTACAGACACAACAAAAACCTGACTGCTCCAGTGGTACCCTCAAACACAACAAAAACTTGACCGTTCTGTTGAGGAGTTTCTAGAAGAGCCCAAGCTGACCCAACGTATCTGCCCAGGTCTCTTCATAAGTGTCCCACAAGTGGGAGGGGGGAACACAAGAGAGCGCCATTCTTTCACTTCACCGATAAGAGACTTCCCTTTGAAGATTTGCTGATGACCCCACGTGCTGATTACGTCGTCTCTCCTTGTTGATCACGTGGTCTGTCGCGTCATTCACTTCATCTCGACTCTTTGAACCAGGAATGTAGTTAAGAGGCGAACCAAGATGGCGTCTTCCGGTATTAGTTTCTGGAAGGAAATCTTCTCTTCTTCTTTAAAAAAAAAATAATTTCACTCATGTCCAGATGGGGACCTTTTTTTTTTTTATTAACCACTTAGGGCAGCTCCCGAAATGTCTTTTCTTAGTCCCCTCCTAAAAAAAAACTTCCATAAATTAGAATACGTTTCAGATAAGAATGCGGTGCAACTAATTTTACAAAGCTTATACTAATTCACTCTGTCAGTCTAGTAAACAGTTTGTACACGTTAATTCTCCCACACCCAATCTTTGATTAAACTGAAAATTTTTCGCATTTTTTTTTCTTTTACCTGACAAAAACAAAAAACAAAAAAAAAATAAAAAAATTAACCAATTAGTTAATTAAGTAATGGTGATTAATTATTTTGTTTTGTATTTCGAACAAGGGAGAGAAATTGTACCTAACAGATACGGTGATATAAGTTTAATTAGTCCCTTTTATACTTTTTAGTAAGAAAAAAAAAACTAGCAATAGATAAAAATGAATCATTATATTTTCATAAGCACTTCACTGGCACAGTGGTTAGTTTGTTGGCTTGAGGAGGCTTGAAACCTCGAGTTCCAATTCAGATCGTTTAACTTTTAAAACAAATATTTATTTTACAAATGCATTTACAAAGCGATCACGGTAATATTTAAACAGATACCCACTTCGTTCTCCCTCACCCCTCCCGACTGGTCCAGTCAAACATGTAAGATATCTTACGGGATTCTACCATCTGGCATGCGGGTGACATGTCCGAGCCAGCATACATGCTGTTCTTATTGGCCAAATTCAAAACTTCCTGATTGGAGACATGGTCCCTCCAAGAGATGCCCATTGTGCGTCTCAGGCAGTGCAAGTGGAAACTATTCAATCTGTTCTCTTGGTACATGTATGTTGACCAGATTTCACTGCCATAAAGGAGAGTGCTCACAACACAAGCCTTCTAGACTAGGACTTTGGTCACTGTGGTCAATTTAGCATTCACTGCCATAAAGGAGAGTGCTCACAACACAAGCCTTCTAGACTAGGACTTTGGTCAGTGTGGTCAATTTAGCATTTTCCCAAACTGGCTCAGCGTATTGAGAAAGCTAAAAACATGAAGATGCGTTCAACAAAAACCAATTGTTCAAAATATTTCTACGTATTTATTGTTGATGGTCTAAAGAGAACAAAAAATAAAGTCAGGTCTTGATCCGAGGTGTCGAACCTAGAGCCCGCGAGTCATATCTGGTCATTTGATCCGGACCTTGCAGACTTTTTGTCCACAGAATTCAATGATCTTTCATTTAACTCCATTGTTTAGTTGTTGCAGTGATGTGGCTCTTGACAAGTAGGACAGCAATGTTTATGCCACTCCCTGGCTCCAACCAAGGCCGAGAGTTAGGGGGCACCACTGACAAAGTCATGTTTTAAAAGAAATGTTCACAATTTAATTAGCGCCCGTTGGACCAGCACCCCCTCCCGCCTCTAAGATAAATATAGATTCAGAAAGATTCTGTGAGTTTAACTGAATAGCAGTGTACATATTTTTGTTTAACTACATCACCGATATAGATATATATGTGTAACAAAATCACAGACACATATGTTTAGCTAGATCAGCTTTTTATATAGAAGTATTAGCACACTAGCGCGACAACGAGGCTTGAATGGTCGATAGAGCTCTCCCACCAGCCCTCAACGATGGCATTTCTGGGAAGTACTTTAGAGACAAACCACAAACAACTTTATCAGCTATTTCAGGAATCTTCAAACTTGACCAATAACAACAAATGGATCTCCATTGATTGAACTCTGGATAAGACAAGATAGCAAGGGTTAAAAACACAATTAATCGAAGCATTCTGGGTGTTTGTTTTTATGAAGCCGAAGAGTAGGATAATTTAGAAGTAAAATAGCGAGCAATGAATTGAACTTTGCAAAGAGAGAGAGAGAGAGAGAGAGAGAGAGAGAGGCAGAGAGAGACAGAGAGACGTTGTGATCTTACTGAGGTCATTGGACTTAATGTTGAACGCACAATGTATGATAACAAAAAAAGACAATTACACAATGTTTTGACGACCATTTAGTATCTAGTATCTTTTTCAGTATTATGGAAAACATTCAGAAGCAATTAACCGAGCGTTGAATCATGGGTATTTTGTGTGCTCCAACATGCTTACGTTTAGCCCTAACCCTAACCCAACTTGCTTACGTTTAGCTAAGTAGAACATTCCGGGCCCACATAGGTCTCACCAGCCACATGAGGAGGCACAAAACTTCAGTGCAAAACCTTCAGCCCCCTGGATGACAAAGTGGTCATCATGAACCATGATGGTTTAACTATATATATATATATAGAGAGAGAGAAGGCCAATCACTTCGAGGGAGCCCCTAGCAGATAGTTGCCACTAATATGTCACTGATTGTGTTCACTGTGGGCCTCAGTTCGAAACCTGCCCAATGCCAGACTTCAGCTTGAACCGCAGGGATGTGGGTTAGGTCATGATAACCTTCATTGGTGAAAGAATTTGTAAAAAAAAAACATAAAGAAGCAAAAAGAAAATCTATCAAAAACAAACAAAAACATTAAAAAAATATATGCAAATACAAACATGAACAGTAAAAAAAAAATACATAAACGAGCCAAAACAAGGCTATTGGAAGTTTATATAATGAAACCACGATGTCCACGGAAAGACTGAAACAAAGTAAACAAACCTCAACGGAAATGGACGTAGTCTATGTCCGCATATTTTGCTAGTCTATTTCTACTTAGCCAAAAGCAATGATCTTTGACCTTTAGGTTAATCCACCAGGGACTATATTCGCATCACCATAATTCTTGCCATATCCTTGTGAATCGTGCTTCTACTTGGAGGCCGACGCCACTTCGAGGCAGGACACTACATCTATTTCTGAATTGATGTGAATAGATCTACCCAGATTGATTTGGGTGAATGCAGTTTAACTGACCGAGTAAGTAGAAAAACAACTTTGACCTGTGAAACAAACTTCCTGAGCAGTGGATGACAAAATTTGAACCGGGGACCATTGCGGCGATAGTCCGGATGGAATGCAAACCCAACAACCACTGAATGGCTTGGGGTGATGGAGGGGGACTTGGAGACTTCCTGACCCAGATTTAGTCGCGAATGCTGGATTATAATGCAGTATCAATATCAAGAGAGCTAATCACCCGACCTTGAAAACTAAACATTGTTTCTTCACTACTTCCTAATACAATGTCGTACCAGAGGACCACGAGTAGAAAGTAGGACCAAGGGACGCAACTAGTGCAACAATCAGCGAAAGAAACCATAAAACATAATAAAATGAAATGACATTTTTTTTAACCCCCCCCCTCCCCAATCCCCCCCCCCCCAATCCACTAACTATGATGACCACTCACTGCCCACTTATCACAATCCATCAATTAATGTGAAGTCTTCTTAAAGATAAACCTAAAAATGCGAGAATAAAAAACAACACTCCAGATGATAGAAGAATAGATCATTGTGGGAGACAGAGAACTGGGGACTTCAAGAAGAAACAAAATGAAATAATAGAGGGGAAAAAAAACAAACTTTTTGAAACAAAATAAACTCAAAAAAAAATACATTTTAAAAGCTCAAGAGTTTCACATATTGCTCTTACAATGGCGGCTATTTTAG
This sequence comes from Biomphalaria straminea, assembly GCA_021533235.1. NCBI lineage: Eukaryota > Metazoa > Mollusca > Gastropoda > Planorbidae > Biomphalaria > Biomphalaria straminea. The sequence continues at coordinate 18,935,543 of JADKLZ010001483.1, forward strand.
TTTCAACTATTTGTGTAAGAAATGTTATCCCAGACATTTATTGTTTCTAATTAATGAGACAGCATACTTTTTAAAATATTTTATAATATGATTCGCGTCCACACACATACATAACACACACACACACTTTCACATGTTAACACGCAGGCACACACACATACCTACACACGTTAGAACGCACACACTCAAGCAGAAGAGAAATCTCACACGCACACACACACACACGTACAAGCATGGAGCTTGCTTCCAGAAAGGTAAAGAGTTCTTTAAAAAGGATTAACAAAAGTATAGTACTGTAACATTAAGGTTAGTCTGTCAGACCTTTGGGCACCACATAAGATTTGTGGACCGTCTTTCTCCATTTCTCTTTGTCTTTTGCCTTGGATAGAACCTCTTTCTGAAAGAGGTACGAGTTACCAACCTCTAACTATTTCCCCTAATACTAATCTTAGTTAAAAAAAAACAAGAAACAATTTTTAAAAAATATTTTTGTATACAGACAGATTAGCCAAAAATAAGAGTTAATGTTTTGAAGTTAATATAAAGTTAGTTTGAAGTTTATTTTATTTTTAGGAACAGTTTTTTTTTATAAACTGGTTTTCACCTAATTGCAGTTAATTGTTTACACTTAAACGTCATATCCAAGACTCCAAGGGATGATTTAGGTCACAATTGGTCATTAGTCATGGGCCAGGGAGCAATGAAACGCCAAAGCACCATGTAATGCTGTACAGTTAGACTTGAAAAAAGCCTTAAGCTATTTTAGGGCCCCATAAAAGTCGTGCAGATAATATTTATAACTACTAAATATTTCTTGGGAGCCGTTAGCTATATGTTGCCTATAGGTAAATCCAGCCCTAACGCCATGGTTGCTATGCCTTCGGCTGTGGGCCCTTAAATAGCCCGTGTTCGCTGAACCCCCTTCGCGCCATTGATGCTACGCCACTGTGTGAGACTATCACCAAACAGGTTAACATATGTATTTATAAGGTACAAGTAGATTATCGCTATCACTTGTAAAAGAAGATCATGTAAACCAGAGCAGGTCTTACAAGTTTGAATGCCTATGTGTGCCAGAAGAACTAGTTTCAAACTATTTTATTTAATCCACTGAAACCACAAATTATAATTGAACCGAATTTCGTTTAAAGAAATGTCATGTGTTTGAATGTAGATGCAAATATAGAAAAAAAGAATGTACAAAATTCTAAAAGAAATGTTGAATTGGTGAAAGGAATCCTGTACGTTTAATGTCTAATACTATCTATAAAAACTTCTAGCACATTCTAGTGACTAAGTTTTTCATAATTAATTAGGTAGATCGTTTTAAACTTTCTATCTTCTCCTACTCCAGGATTCGCTTGCTCATAAGCTGGCGCGTGTAAAAAAAAAAAAGGACTTTTTTTTTAGCAATGCAATCATGGCCGATCAATCTCCACCATTTAATAATGATCTTTTTTTTTAAAGGGTGGGAGAGGTTGGTGATAATTTGTCGACACTGTTCTTGCCTCTCTCCCCCTCTCTCTCTCTTCTTTTTCCGCCTTCAATGCTCTGTGACATGCTGAAGAAATTATTTTTAACTCTCTCACTACATTCACTATTGTAAGACCAGATCTTTAGTGTGCCCACAGCGTGTAACTCTTTGTTGTCAAAGAGTTAATAGTCTGCCCTACTTGCGTGGTTATCGAGTCAGGATAGCTGTACATTCTCTTCCAAATGACTGCTGTCGTAAAGGTAGGGGAAGATTTTAACATTAATTGTAATTCTTGGTCCAAGTGAATCTCATCATAGTCTCGGAGTTTCTCGTTGACTGGGAAACGCCAAAACGTAGACGCCTGAGAGTACTCAATGAACTTACATAGAGCGTTTAGTTTCGAACCAAATACTCCCCACTATTATTTTTAAATTTAAGAAGACGATATATGAGGACTAGTTGAGTTCTATTCAATATATGATCGTTTGTCTAAAGTGTGCAAAGAACAAACCCGTAAAATTAGATATCCCTCAGACACGATGGCGATGGATAGGTCACGCTTTTCGCAAGCCTGCATCCAACATCAGAAAACAAGCTCCCTGGAGCCCCAAAGGAAAGAGGCAAAAGGCCTGTCCAGAAATACATGGCGCCGAGAATCGGATACAGATGCTAAGCGGATGGGCATGTCACAGTTGGAAAAACTCGCCTAGAACCGAGACGCATTGAAACTGGTAGCCTTTGCCCAAAGGCGGCCTTAGCAGTGCGTGGGATACCGGACGAGTGTCATTATCGCGGCGCCCCTTTAGGCACGTGGCCTGGAGCATTTGCCCCACTTTTTATCCCTAAATGCCGCTTATGCCTATGTGCCTGTAAAGTGTAGGTGCCTGTAAAGTGTAAGTACTTGATCGCTATGTTAGTTAGATACTACCTCTGACAACAGTGTCGCACTAACTCAAGAGGCAATGCACTTACCATTTATACCTTCCAAGATTCCAAACCATGTTAAGGAATATTTGTTAACTTTGTTTCTAGAAGGGTTGCTGGCTTGTTTTTATGTCTTTGGGCGGTTTTGTCGTTGTAACAGTAATAAGAAAATAGGAAACAAATAAAATGCGATCAATTTAGTACAAGGAATACGAACCATGTAATTACGTAAAGAAAAAAGCTGTCTTTAATCAATAACAAGTTACTCTTTCGGCTAAACACGAACGATGGCCTAGACTGCCCTAGACCTAGACAAATAACTTTTGGATTTGATCCTAAGCACTGACCCTCATCGATAGTATCAATGACAAAAATCTGGGTACGGTGGAGGCACTAGAAAGAGAGAGAGAGAGAGAGAGAGAGAGAGAGAGAGAGAGAACCGGAAAAATGGGGTGGGGAGGGGTTAACAGGAACTAATTTCAGACCCACGTAGCTCGAAGGAAAGTAACAATTTTCGAGATTTCCTTGATGATACCATTTAGGCGGTAACTTGAGTCCAACTTTTGAAATATGCAACATCGGCAGACGTCTGTGTACATACGTTGGATTAAATGGCTGCCAAGTTGTCCGAGGAACTGGACCTTGTGTAAATAAAGCAATCATACACATGGACAATTGATCGTTACTTGGGAGAAGGAAAAAAAATCTCCGTGAATCACAAGACTGAAGGAAATGTTCTGATTGGCTGATAATTGAGTCAGTCGTACATAATTAATCAAAAAGTGGCCAGGATTCTTCCACATTTCGGTCAAACTTGTTAATTATACACTCATGTTTTCTCTGAAATGGATTAGTTTTTCTTAATCAAAATAACTTATAAAATATTCTTTAAATTGGAGATGTTCACATTAAAAATGAATCACAGTAATCTGCTCTTTCTTTACACTTTAAATATCGAGATCTCTATCACATTTTCCAAGCACTTCAATACAGTTATAGAGAAAAAAGCGAGAGCGATAAGACAAAATGTGGTGACCATGTAATGGAATGTTAAGAAAAATTTAAGAAATAAAAAAGAGGAATATTGGGGGAGATTCTGAAATAAAATTGACTAAATTAACAATGCCAAGGACGCAAAGGCAACACTGCCAACAAAAAATTCCAATTATTTTGTGCTGAACACAAAAAAGATTCGAAAATTTGATTTTAAAGAGCTCAAAAGTAAATACTATTTTAGTTAACGATTTTTAAAATACTTCGGTTAGAAATTCTTCCAAATATGGTATGCCGGATACACCAAACTAATGATATTTATGAAGTCACTTCCATGTATGCAAATCTCCAATAATTCTAAAAAAAAAATCAAACTTAGAAAACTGTTTTATAAACAATGAAAAGGGATACAAAAAGATACTCGAAAAGCAAGACCAGGGTAACGAACACAATACACATAGCAAATTATTTTTTGATGTAGAGAAACAAAGTTTTGTACATTTCAATAAAAACGTAGTTTTAAAAAAAATAAGTTTTATGTGTTCCGAATGTTCCTTCGGAGTTAAAGATTCACTCTATGATGCAGGAGGGATGGCAGCGAGAAGGGTAAGAACTCGGGACCATGGAAACGACCGAACTATAGTCCAGCCACATACCGCTTGACCAGTAGCCATCCATGTGATAATTGATATTTGACAAGAAATAGCAGGTTAAAAAAAATATGTTTTTCAATATATTGACATTTCTATGGAAAATTGTTTTTATAATACAAATTTTACAACATTTTGAGATTGAGATTTCTTTCACCATAAACCTCAACTAACTTTTAAAACGAATCAAATAAATAAATAATTATTTAAACAAAATAAAACAAAATATACTTTGACATAATAGAAAATGTTTTCCTATTTTTAGCACTCGTTATTGCCTTTTCACCCCACCTCCTGGGAATCTATATTCAGGTCCCTGTAAATAAATCTCTCTATAGGTCTATCTACCTTTCTTCCAGCTGGTTAGCCAAATGGACACAAAAACAGCAACACTCCAAAATGTGGGGAAAAACTTTAAGTGGTAAGAAAATCTGGCATAGGAAATTGGGACGCTAATGTTGTTGTTTCGTGACATAAATAGCACAGATTCTTAGGAAAATGGAGAGAGAGAGAGAGAGAGAGAGAGAGAGAGAATGGAGGGGGGGGGGGCATTAAAAAAATAGAACTAAATGTTAAAGTGACGTTCAATGTGATGTTAAGGAGGAAGTATATTTAGAGAATAGAAAAAAATAAAAACAAAACAAACAAACAAAAACCGGTTAATTAGAACAATTAGACAAAAGGGGGAGGGGGGCAAGAAAATAACTTTGACCATTGCATGATCTCAAATTGTAGGGGCTGCTAGAAATACTTGTGTTTCAAAACAAAGAAGACCATAACAAAACAAAGAAGGCCATAACAAAACAAAGAAGACCATAACAAAACAAAGAAGGCCATAACAAAACAAAGAGGACCATAACAAAACAAAGAAGGCCATAAGAAGGCCATAACAAAACAAAGAAGGCCATAACAAAACAAAGAGGACCATAACAAAACAAAGAAGGCCATAACAAAACAAAGAAGGCCATAACAAAACAAAGAAGGCTCAAATGTAGAAGGCCTGAAGACTAACTTGCAACGTCACAACCTGTGGGCAGGTTAGACCTATAGCGCGTTGCCACGTCACAACCTGTGGGCAGGCTAGACCTATTGCTCGTTGCCACGTCAGAAGTGTGTACGCCTTGCAATGAGCGTGATTTTATTTACAAGTATATTAGTTTAAAAATTCATTAGAACACTTCAAATTTCTTTTTCTCTAGGTTTTGGATTCCAGCTAGGACGTGCTACCAATAAATCCGGTAGCCTGGTAGCAAGATAGCCCATACAATTAGTCTAGAAAAAAGTACAAGTGAATTCAACTTAAAATACTTTGAGTAGGAAACTTTGAGACAGACAATAGATTGCTGATTCAGAAAGGAAGATACATTTTTTTTTCTTAGTTTTGAAGAAGTAGACTCAGGCACTAACGACACTGAGATTAGTTTCTATTTCTTATTGATGTAACTGTTGGTAACTAATGGCTGGAGTTGAATCGTTTAATAAACATTTTTTTTAAAACCAAACATTTTTGATCTATTAGTTTAGTCTCTGTTCCTGCTTCTATAAAATACCTAGGTAATATACACCACGACAAACGGGCATATATGGAAGAGGTATTGCTGACAAAGTAGTACAACCGTTTTAATCAGTCTATAATACTTCACTATCTGGCCAACACATACGCTCTCTCTCTCTCTCGCCATTTAGAATGCATTAAACATTTAGAGACAATTAAAACAAAGAAGAATTTATATCTCACATAAAGACGCGACTCCATGAAGTCCAGCTAGGGGTAAGCAATGCAGGTAACAAGCTAAATATACAAAATAAATTAAAAAAACAAACGAAAGCTTATCTTATATCTATGGATAACAACTACATCCCTCAATAATATAGAATTAATTGCTTTCTTTCGATATCAAACAAAATAATGAATTACCAATTATTAATTGACTAATTGATTGATTTTTTAATTTTACATTGATTCAAGTTTTGTCAGACTATATAAACGACAAACCTTTAGCCTCCCTGCTTGATAAAAGTGGTCGTTGTGGAATGTTCTATGGGAAAACTATCAAAATAGAACAAAGTTCAATACACGACGCGACCTTCCCATATCATTGCAACTTAACAATTATGAATACTGAAGGCGATGTTACTTAATTCGTGTCTTTCATTTCACCAGACCAATGTCGCAACATGCTAAAAAAAAAAAAAAAGAGTGGAGTAAGCATTAGGGTCTTTGTTTTGTTTGACATTTTTCAGATGTTACTTCAGATTGGAAAATGTATTACACGAGATCCCGCAACTTTCCGGTGGGGGTAATGGACGTTCGAACCCGCGACCACCGTGACAACAGTCCAGAGCGCAACTACACGACCTTCAATCAGGAAGTGACTTAGCTCTGACTAGTTTAAAATTAATTCAAAATCTATAACATCATACTATCACATTTCCTATTCAAAATTATTCCAGCGAACTCCACATTGAAATTTAATACATGACGACCGGTCGTATGAATATTGATTTTTGACCTTTTTTTTTTTTACCCAGAATTACTTTCCAAGGATCAGTTACTTCCTGTTTCTGATTCTCTCCCTTTTTGCTTTCAAACTAGTTGTCCTAAAAGCAGCTGTCGACATGTCCCAATACGATCATGACAGAAAATGTTAAAACTTGAGTTCATGTTAACTTCTGTGTCTGTTCTGAGATATACGAATTCAAAGTTTTAGTGTTTATAATTTTTTTTTTACAAATCCAACAAAAAATATAAATCAAAAATGCTCTTTAACCTTGGAATATTTGCCCTTTATTTTGGACCTTAGGAAAACATAAATAAACTAGACCAGACGAAAGTAAACTCTTAGTGAAGTCACTCAACTAAGCAACACTTCTATACAGAGGCGTAGCGAGTATCATTGACGCCTGATGCACGACATTTTTTTGGCGCCCAACACTCCTGCTTGACCTCTTTGGGGGCCCCTACATTTTACGTAATATTAATTTTTTAATGTAAAAAAACACTTATTTGGGAGCCGCTCTCAAGTGGGGGCGCGGTGGGATTTTGAAATACTCCCCCGCCCTCCCCCCCCTAGCTACGCCACTTGATACCACCGTACGTCCCTTAGTTTCTCGTGTTTAACAAAAAGACTCAATAGAGACTTTTGGAGTTTTGGTCTTTTTTTTGTTTGCCAACTACGTGAATTGCTTGTATTGTGACGCTCCATTCCGTTTCAGATTCACTTTGAACAGTTTTTTTTTTAGCGAAACATTGATTAGCTAAAAAAAATTATTTTTTTGCTAAGTGAACAAATTGCCTATCGCTTGTCTATAGGTTAGGTATATAGGTATTGCTTAAGCCAACAGAATCACTTTTGAGGTTTATTAAAACGCTTGCTAAAATGAGTTCCCCTTTCGGACCTTGTGGTCTATAGCGCAGATGATGTAAAGGTCATCTGATTCTGTGGCCTACGGTTAACGAGGGTGTCATGTGGCCAGCACAACGACCAACCGCCTTTACTTTTCCCCAACTAATGTCAGGTACCCATTAGAGCTGGGTGGACTCAGAGGCGCCAAAGAATCCCGAAATAAAAATCTCAGTCTTCACCAGGATTCGAACCCGGGACCCTCGGTTCAGCAGCCAAGCGCTTCACCGCTCAGCCACCGCGCCTCACAAAATATCATGTTCGATCATATTTCATGAATAAATTGTAGATCAGTGTTTCTCAAATGTTTACCAGTGGCGAAAAAAATTTCGTTCGCGCCCCACTTAGCCAGCTGCGACGTAGTGGAGCTCTGTGAGCACCCACAGTGGGGTCAGGGAGAGTTTTCATTATGTAATGAGAAAGAAAAAAATGTACAAAATATAATTTTAACAAAATTTTCACTTTTTTTTTCTATGTATATAAATTTACAATATAATTGGAATCCTAATTCATTAAATATTATTCATGTTCATTAAAGCCAATCCGTGTAAACATTTTTTTATCGACACTAAGTGTTTTGTTTGATAGAATATTTTCTAAACATAGCGCATAAAAGACAGAGTTTTCTTTCCTTCTTAGCTTCAGAAATTCATCCTCCTGGTGTTTACAACACATATTTAAAATTAAGTTCTAGTCATAATTAGAAGAGCTCATTTAAACATTAAATTTAATAATGACAGAGGCAACACTGGCAAAGGGACATAGATACAACAACATAGCATTGTTAAAGACTATCTCTGTTGTGATTGTTATGAACTCTTTACTGACTTTACTAGGATCGTATTTCGACAAGACATACTACGACTTCTTTAAATACTTTAAGAGACTCCAACGATGAAACAACAATAAAATAGAATTTTAATAAAACGGTAACAGAAGAGAACACATCAAAATGTGAACTAAATGACTGTACACATGGTTACTGAAACGGATTACTTATATTACTCTTATCTTGCTATAACACTCCATAACTTAGCCTCCGGTAACAATAATAAATACTCAAGGGCCATCATTCCACATTGAGTATTTGGTCTGTGTATTTTATCATATGTTGCAACTGTGTATTGTTTTTTTTTTTGGTATGTTTAAAATAATGTCAAGTGTTCTGTGCATTACTTGTGTTTTAGTTTTAAGTGTTTCTATCATGGATAACCTCTAAAATTTAAAGATTTCGCTTATACTGTCATCTTCGTAGACTAAATAAAGCTTGTAATAAGTCTTCTATATTATTGGGTTTGCTTTTTTATTTTAGTTGATAAAGTCTTCTACATATAATGCGTGCTCTGAAATTGGCCTTAACATAAATAGCATTTTAGTTGGAAATCTTTCTTAGATTTGTACAAGTTTCAATCAATCCACACGATAAAAGCCTACATAATTTAACAGAGCACATTCCTGAAAGCAGGGGCGGCCCTAGCAGTGCGCGGGGCCCTGGGCGAGTGTCATGTGCGGGGCCCCTAGCTGTAAAGGTATACCATTATGGCATTACCATATATATATATATATATGTATATGTATATATCGTATATCTCGATAACGGGCTAATTCTTCTCTAATGCTGCAACAATAACAATACAGTATGTTCGTCTCAAACCTTATTTTTGTAACAAAACATAGAACATTACGTAGGTACTGCTGGTTTACTATTGACTTTAATACAACTTATATACTGTATTTTAATTGTTCTACATCAACAGATGCAAATAAATAAAAAAAAAACACTCGTCATTACTAATATTATGTCACCTCTCCAACTCTGCAAATTGAAGCCAATAAGATGTACTTTAAGAATAAAGTGTTCTATAGGAGCTACAGTCGTCCATTCACTTTCGAAGACCCGACTGTTGCGGAAGGGCTGTATCACGTTTTTTTAAAATAATTTATAAAAAAAAAACAAGGTTACAAAGACAGTTTGTCTGGAAACAAACTCAAAATCTGGTCCACCTTGACAGGTAATAAGGGAGGTTTCAATATTTTCAGAAAGAACATCAGAATGAAATTCTATCAATGACAAATAAATGACAGAGTGGAATGGAGAAAGAAGGTTGACAGATCTTGTGTAGTGCCCCAGTGAAGTTCATTTGCTGCATTACCACATTATGACACGCGATATGAAAAACTACTTATTAATTGTTGTTTTAAATTATGTCCAACTTATATGCATACTAAATAGATTTTTTATCTATGTAAATGTAGTAGTTAGTGTCGCAGTTATTAAATTAACTTCATAGTCAAGTTTATCACATTTAAATAATGCCGCGTTCAACACTTTTGATGACGTCATTGCCTCTTATTTATAGTAGGTGATTTCCCTTTGTATGCTTGTCATCTTTTCTGGTGACGTAGTGCTCAAGCGCTACGATTGACGTCTGCTTGTCTCTCTCTTCTCCATCTTGCGATCTAGAGACAAAACGTGATTCTAGGAGCTCTTGAATTATTCTTTGAACATAATACTGGATAGCCTTATTGATGTTCCTTGATTGATTCTTGAAATAGATTATCTTGACCCCTGTTTAGGGTGAGTTTTAGTTTCTCAGTGAATAGTTATTTCTATTCGATTTGATAGCATTTCATAATTGTAATATTTTATTTGTAGATCAGAAGTTTTAGAAGACTCCGTTCTTTTATTTTTCTACAGGGTCTTAGACTTGGGTGTTGGATCTTAGGTCTTACGTCTTAGGCTCTTGTTTTGGATCTTGGCTTATAGATTTCGTCTAAGCCTAAGGTTCTTTGCATAGTGTCCGGTTGCAAGTCTGAGGGTACAGATTCCAGACTGTGGGGTTCTCTTGTCAGACCTATTGAAGTTCTAAGAAGAGTGATGTTATGAACTGCTGAGCTGTTTGTTGTTATGAACTCTGATGCTGACTGTTGGTGGCATCGTAATTGAAGGACAGATCTATATGTGTGTTGAGGAGTATTAGATCTATAAATTATTCAAGGTGATTACATTATATCACTTTATATTTTTATTATTGTATGTGTGTATAGCATATTATTTCCACTTATTTGATTGTCATTATCATTGATTCAAACACCATTTCATTGTACATATTTCACTAGAATAAATTCTTTAATTTTATTTAAATCATCATACACATTGTTTATTATTTTATATATATAATTGAATGTGTATGGTGTGACTGTCGGGCTGAGCTTGGGCCTAAAATTATTACAAGTTACCTAGACACGTTTGCACATAC
>JADKLZ010001483.1:18992160-19002846 GCA_021533235.1 Biomphalaria straminea
TTTATACAGAATGTAACAGCAGCCTTTATACAGAATGTAACAGCAGCTTTTATACAAAATGTAACAGCAGCCTTTATACAGAATGTAACAGCAGCTTTTATACAAAATGTAGACTAATTTTCTTGTTGATTCTTTCCATTACTATTTCAGTTTTGGATATAATTTTATAAATTTGAATAGCTCAACATTTATTATAGGCCTTATTTTGATATTATAACACAGTCAGGGGCGGCCCTAGCAGTGCGCGGGGCCCTGGGCGAGCGTCATGTGCGGGGCCCCTAGCCGTAAAGGTAGACTATATATATATATATATATATATCGTACCACATCTCGCTAACGGGCTAATCCTTCTCTAATGCTGCAACAATAACAATACAGTATGTTCGCCTCAAAACTGTGGGCCTTATTTTTGTAACAAAACATAGAACATTACGTAGGGTACTGCTGGTTTACTTATGGCCGCTGAAGTACATTATATACTGTATTTTAATTGTTCTGCATCAACAGATGCAAATAAAAAAACACTCGCCACTACTAATAGTATGTCGCCTCTCTCACTCTGCTAATTGAAGCCAATAGGATGTTCTTTAAGAATAAAGTGTTCTATGGAGTTACAGTGGTCCATTCACTTTCGAAGACCCGACTTTTTCGGAAAGGCTGTATCACGTTTTTTTTTTAAAATAATTTATAAAAACAAGGTTACAAGGACAGTTTGTGTGGAAACACAAACTCAAAATCTGACCCTGAAGTGGTCCACCCAGACAGGTAAAAAAGGAGGTTTCAATATTTTCAGAAAGAACAACAGAATGAAATTCTATCAATGACAAATAAATGACAGAGTAGAATGGAGAAAGAAGGTTGACAGATCTTGTGTAGTGCAACAGTAAAGTTTATGATTTACTTTACCACATTATGACTCGTGAAATGAAAAACTACTTATTTATTGTTGTTTTAAATTATGCCCAACTTATATGCATACTAAATAGATTTTTTCTCTGTGTAAATGTAGTAGTTAGTATAACAAAACTTACTTAACTTAGCAATACAAATGTTTTAAAAAAATGAAAAAAAACAAAACTTTTCATATAAACCTGTTTAAAATGGGTTATTAATTATGTCTTATATTACAGAGCTGTCGGTGTTTGTTAACATTAATAATACATAGTTGTAAAAGTGATGTATTTTTCTAAAAGAAACTGCTTGCATAAGTGATTTAAAAATTAGATTTTTCGGTTTTAGAAAAAAAACGTAGCCGTTGCATCAGAACTTTGAATGGTCTTAAATATTATGATGTCGGATTTTCACTAACTTTTCTAGTTTACGAGATCTAAACGCAACGGATGGACGGACAGACATTCCACACAAAACTAATAGCGTCTTTTCCCCTTTCTGGGACCGCTAAAAATACTCCCGCGTTTTTTTTTTCAACACGTTCACACAGTAGCCAATTGGAAAAAGAAAACTTAATATGTCATGCTGGAAGCTGATTTGCCGAAATAACTGCATAAGCACACCAACTGGTGATACTGTTTATATCCGAAAAATATTATACGTTTATGAAATGAAACAGCTTACTGCAAAAAGCTGATCTTTTCGTGCGGTCTTAGAACATATCACCAGCGACAGTCGAGAATACACCGTACAATTATTTAGTTATTTTCAGTGCTTTTTTATTATAAAAAATTAATGGATTGCCTAATTTTTTAACTATTAATAAATTAATAATAAACGCTAAAATTCAAGAAAATTAATATTTTTCCCCACATTGAAAAAGTGAAGTACGCCGTACGAAGTGACGGTTAAAAAAAAAAGCACTGATCTGATTATTTTCATTAAATAATCAATAGGTCAAAAGTTCCATTATTGTTACTACAAATGTATTTTTCATATACAATTTTTCATAATGCAAATAGTAGTTCAAACTTTATCACTACGCATTTTCCAAATAAAATCCGATTAGACGTCGAAACGATTAGGAATGGTTGCTTCTACTTATGTGTTTTTATTGTGAATGTTAAACGATGATAGCCTCTAAGACTCGGCTGTCTTTACCGAAACAAAACGGTATTTCGAAATAAAAATGTAATCTTAAATAGCAATTGATATATTTGGTATACTGGGAAAATATTGAGTAACAAGTCCTTGTTTATGACCACTCATTTAGTTTTCGAAGTTGGTGACAATAAAATCTCCCAGCGCGGGGCCCCCCTCAGGCGCGGGGCCTGGGGCGGTTGCCCCAGTTGCCACCCCCTAAAACCGCTACTGTATAATATATATATATATATTTCTTCTTTTTCGAAAACGGCTCTAACGATTTTCTTTAAAATTTCAACGTATCTAAATGTTAGTGAGAAAAAAATTCTCAGCTCATTGGCCACATCGGGAAAACTCGAGTTTGACCGTTATATCGGTTTGAAAAATGTCTCATTATCGAAAAATTTATTTTGATTTGAAGGTTTTATGAATGACATGGAGAATTTATGAATGAAAGTTTTCCAATTTATGAATGAAAGTGACGTCAAAGGAAAAAAACTTGACACCCCCTACGTCACTAGGCTCACATGAATGAAAAAAAAAAAGTACACCTCCTACGTCACTGGCTTACAGCCGTTCACTAAAGCATTTCTTTGCAACAAGTTTTATCGCGTTTGAATGAATAGACACAACTATTTGCGCACCGTAGTTGAAGGTTTAAAACAGTGAACATCAATCAAGCACGTGGTTATCTGAAGACGCTCAAGTGCTTCCAAGTGTTTCTACAAATTAATCGCTTGATCCCTTTATTATAAGGCACGTTAAAATAAGAATTTGATTAATTGTATATTTTTAATTAGCTATAATGTAGGCCGAAAAGAAAGATATGGACGCCGAATCTGGAATCTGGATGTCTGCCTGGTCGAGCGGTTTGCACGCTGGACTGTCGTTTGGATTTATCGATGGTCCCGGGTTCAAACCCTGCCCGCTCCCATCCCCCGTCGTCCTGCGGGAGGTTTGGACTAGGAAGTAACTATCTTCAATTCTGAAGGAACATCCGAAACATGTAAAACAACAAACAAACAATCTACGTCTAGATCTAGGTCTTGATTCTAGACTTACAACTAGATTCTCAGTTCTCCGTCGAAAAAACCGCCATGTTGCTCGCCGTTATTCTTCCCTAATAGCAGGAGGTTTGCGGCGTTGAAGAGATCTAATAATAATCTAATAGGTTTTCTGTTGTAATTTCTAGAAGAAAAGATGTTCACAACTTTTCAGGAAAACAAATAGATCTAGACGTCTACGACTGAGCTATAGGATTTCAGCCAGATTTCAATCGCTTTTTTTCCTAGACTATATCTAGATGTAACAGCATTGCCAATTCCACTCTAAATTTATAGAAGACAAATATTCTTATAATTTTGTTCGATCTAAATCTTTGTTTTTTTTTTAGAAGGTCTTTTATATAGATTCATTTAGACAAACATTATTTATATAAACATAATAATTTTATTATTATTATTATTATTATTATTATTGACGTGAAGTTAATATTTTATTGACATAACGTTATTATTCGTAAATGCAATCATTAGTAATATCGTCAAGCTAGAAAATTCTGAGGAGCGTTTAAGGAAACTTGAGGATCTGCGACTTCGAGCTTCACATCGACTCGAAAAGGAAACCAACACACAATATTCTAAGCGGTCAACGAGTTTGCGTACGCTGCAGCCACTTTTGATTTAACTATAAACCTTAGTAAAAAAACTTGGGGTTAGGGTGTGGTGACGAAAGGCCTAGAAGATATCTGAATGGAGGGATGTGTAAAAGCAGGCCATATCCTTCCATGGGCTGTAGCACCAGTAGCACCACTGGGATAGATGGATGGCAAAAGCCGGTATGAACTTCTTATGGTCTGACAGTCTTAGTGTTCTGTTTGTTCTATATGTAATTGTACATGGCGATTAAATATCAAGTCTCTTAAGTCTTCCTACAGTCTAGACAGCGTAAAACTATCGTAGGCCTACTAATATTGGCTTGTAAGAAAGTCTTTGAAGTTTTCCCCAATAACGTAGAAATTTGCGTCACTCGATCTTTCGTTCTAAAGCCATAATTGAATATACTAATTCCAAAATTAAATGTCTGAACGTACCAATTTACATATAGAACAAACAGAATACTAAAGAAATTTTTCGAATTAGTAGTCTTTATCCAATCGTTCATTTTCGTAATTATAAAAAAAAAATCAAAAAATGACTTCGGGTATATGAAATTATTTAACCGAGCAAGGCTCGGCCACCTGATATTGTAATATAAAGTGTCCCAATATGTAGTACTTAACTACAATAGCTGGCTGTTGGTCATGAGGAGTCCTAGAGACCTCCAAACACGTTCTTCAAAGAGTTAATATTTAAAGTAAAAAAATATGTTTAACAAATACTCTAGAAACACCAGGGTTACAGTACGCTTCAGTTATTTTATTTCTGATATAACTTCCAAAACACTAGCTTTGAGAAGATTTACACATATGTTCACTTAGACCATACGATTTCATATAGATCTTTTTTTTTCTTTTGGATTTGTTTTGAAGAACTCAATGTTTGATCCTTCATGTTACAGAAATATTTGCTGAATTAGCTAAATGTTACAGAACTATTTGCTGAATTAGCTAAATGTATGAGTCTAACCATATTTTAAATGTATCTAGACATACATCTTAACATACTAGTGGGGTAGCGAGGGGGGTGGGTCCAAATGGGGCCTTGGCTTTAACAAGAGAATGAAAGTCCAAGCAACGAGAATAACAAAGCCTACTTTAGAAAACGTATCTGTGCATTCTCAAATATAGTTTGCATCTCAAATAAGGAAGTACGCGATAGAAAAGAGAGATTGTGAGAGAGAGAGAGAAAAAGAGAGAGAGAGAGAGAGATATAGGGAGATGTAGGGAGAGAGAAGAGAGAGACCTTAACAAGTAAAGAATGGTCAAATTAACTTCGCTTTGAATAACTCCATAGTACTGTAAATAAATTATAGCTTTTATATAGCGCTACTTTCATGCCTTATAGCATGCTCAGAGCGCTACGGTCCAATCTCATTTGTGTGTGTGTGTGTGTGTGTGTGTGTAGGTTTATCTTGGAGAAGGTTTTCCGTGCTGTCTTTAGGCGCTTAGTAAACACAACTTTGCCAGAGTCAAGTGTTAAACTTCGAGCCGCCTATTAGGTAGACAAGCCAAGCTAAGTACAAGCGTACTTATAGCCTCTCGACCACGCTGTTATTTCATACAGTTGTATTATATACAGCTTACAGTATGTTTGTAGACAGAAATAAATTAACATAAATTGTGTGGTACCATAACTTTCTAATTTTCTAATAGAACAGGGTGCTTGTGACAGAAGATCTTTAAAATGTCACCAAGCCCACTAATATATAGACATTTTTAATTGGTTTGACAGTTATTCTAATCTTTTATATCTTATAGACGTTCCTTCAAAGCTGAAGATAATTACACCATACGCGTAAAGATGTGTTCGTCTAGTTATGCATGTTAAGTCATTTGTTTTTCTGGATGATTCAGGCTTGAATGGTAGCCTACTAGCGGTTGAAGAAGCACTTGTACGACTTTGTCCTAGCATATGAAATCAGAAATGTGCTTTATCGTTGTATCTTTCTGAGTATTTCATTAAATTGTGCTTTTGTATTTTATTTTTACAATACCTCCTTTCAAGTCACAACTTCGTGGAACCTGGAAGCTAAGGTGGAAGGTGGAACCTGGACGTTGATAAAAAAAAACGGCTCTAATGATTTTCTTAGAAATTTAAAATTTAATGTATATCGCTGTGAAAAGAATTACTAGATCGTCGGCCACACAGTGACACAGGGAAAAACTCTAATTGACCGTTATAATATTTCAAAGTAAAAAAAAAAAAAAAATTTAAATTTGGCTATAAATTAAAAAAAAAATTGTCATAATCAGCTGTAGTATACTGAGTGTTTTTTTTATATTTTAAATAGCTTTCAGTTTATTGATAGAATATCCAAGATTTGCTTATATTTTTACATAAATCTAATACAGATTACATCTACATTCTGGATCTAGAAGTAGGTCTAGATCTTTAAGAGTTCTAAATCAGCAGCCTCTAACTAAATCTAAATGTCTTATACAATGAAAGTGCCAATAAATAATAAAACAATGACAATTATAGGCTACAAAAGTAGCTCTGACTTAATGGATATAGCGACGTTGATACACCGAGCTGAATGTGCCAAAGTAATTACGACTCAGTGATCAGACTCAGTTTATCTACTTAATTTGACTTAACATACTATAGTAATATAGTCTACTTAATCTAGTATAGATCTAGTAGACAGATTTTAAGATTTAATTTTAAATCCCAATATCTAATAATGAAATAAATTATATATTTATTAAATATATAATATAGATCTACTAATGATGTCTAATCACTGATTATAATTATATCTATAATTAATAAGTAATACGTTAAGGATCAACTATAGAATTGTTTTTTTTAATTTATAATTTCTTTTTTACATTTTTTAATTTGATATAATGGAGGTATTGTCATTCTAAAAAGTTTTTTTTTTGAATATTTTTCTGTTTTTTCCTACTATAGATGTTTTGGTAAAGACTTTTTGCAGACATAGGGAATATTTCTTTGTAATTTCTTTTCGTTCAACAGAACCGCAATGTCAAGCCTGTTTAGCACGCGTGTCACACAGACCATCAAATATGGCGCCATCAAACAAAGCAAAACAAAAAAAGACGAATGTAAAATAAATTAGTTTTTTTTTTTTTTTAGAACAACCGATGCGTAAGCAAAAACATTATGAACGTTAAGATGAAAAGAAATTCATCAGTTTGTTCTTTTTCTAGTGTATCTTATTATCTTGCTTATACCATCTGCAAGATACTCTACTAGATTCTGTTATAAACCTAGAATAATGATATAATGACCGAATCTAGATTCTAGAATCAAGTTGAGATATACATTTAATTCTAGATTAGAGTCACCAGCCATGTCAACAAAATGATATAGCTCTGTGTCTGAGGTTCGACGTGTTCTCTAAGTCGTATGAATATTTATTTATGGAACTTTTTTGAAACCTACAGCTTTGAAAAACAAAATGATCTAGATCTAGACCTAGACTATGATACTCAGTATGAATATAAAAAGTAGTTTTTTGTTAGAAAGTGTTTAACTAAGAAATAGTACAAACACTAGAGATCTAGATTTTCAAGATCGCAGATTAAGAGAAGACCTAAGCAAAGACAACTAAGCTATGTCTTATAATTTGGGTCCTCTACCTGGAGTGGAACAGCGATCTACAACAAACACACAAAACTCAATGTCTTGGTAAATAAGACCAAGAAAAGTAAAAAAACGCCGATGGGACGAAGTAATGTATCAGGTAGTCTATTATAAATGTTACGCATATACATCTATAGTGAATTTAAATATTCAATTTTATTTCATTCCGTAAAATAGGCCCTATTTTCCTATTGTTATCATTAAACACATGAAAATAAATCCAATTTAAACCTGAAGCATTATTATTATTTCGTAAGACTGTATTATATACGATACGACATGAAGACTTAAAGAATGCACAGCAACAATGGTTGCCTGGTCATGTTACCATCCTGCGGGAAGGGGAGGTGATAAGATGTAATAATCTTCAATTCTGAAGAAACAGCGGTGAGCTGTGTACGCAGTACGGTCCCCACTCGGTCCATGGCCGTTACTGGTGGGGGCCCTCAGACAGGATATGGGATGAAGATCTCCCAGTCCAAAGCCTATTCGCTGGACAAAAGCCTTTCCAACGATCAGAGGGATAATGGTGCCTTCGTCGCCGATTCCCTGCTGGACTTTATCGAAGGAACATCCGAGACACGTGCAAAGAAAAACAAAACAAAACAACTTTATATTAATGACAGACCTTGACCTCATTATTTTGTGCTCCAAATGTTTCACTGACATGTATTCACATTGGTATGATCTAATTGAACACTATAAAGCCAATTAGTGGCATATCAATTTAATGAATTCATATCAATTTGCGTTGCCATTGACACTAAGTCAATCCGTGAAAGGTGGTATCATTTTGAATTCCTAACATACTCAACAACGCTTCATTGCAAATCCATATTAGAGCGTATCAATGTAGCAACTATTTTAAATTCATTTAATCCTTATATATTAGAGCGTATCAATGTATATATTAGAGCGTATCAATGTATATATTAAAGATTATCAATGTATATATTAGAGCGTATCAATGTATATATTAGAGCGTATCAATGTATATATTAGAGCATATCAATGTATATATTAGAGCGTATGAATGTATATATTAAAGATTATCAATGTATATATAAGAGCGTATCAATGTATATATTAGAGCGTATCAATGTATATATTAGAGCATATCAATGTATATATTAGAGTGTATCAATTTATATATTAGAGCGTATCATTGTATATATTAGAGTGTATCAATGTATATATTAGAGCGTATCAATGTATATATTAGAGCGTATCAATGTATATATTAGAGCGTATCAATGTATATATTAGAGCGTATCAATGTATATATTAGAGCGTATCAATGTATATATTAGAACATATCAATGTATATATTAGAGCATATCAATGTATATATTAGAGCATATCAATGTTTATATTAGAGCGTATCAATGTAGCAGCTATTTTAAATCCATTTAATCGCCATATCGTACCATTTGATTTGTCTAACATTTTAAGCCACAATTCACTGACGTTTTACAGAAAGCCTAATGTTTGTAAGCAATTTGATCCCAACTTGTATCAAGGTGTATCATGGTAGATTACAAACAGCTTAATTTAAAATAGTTTTATTTTATCGTTCACTTCTGGATCACATCCAGGGCTTTTACGGGAGAGACTTTAAGCCTGTGGAGCCCTCACATTGAGTTTGATGACGATCATTTCCTATCGTGTCAGGACGTATCAAATGATCATTTATTTCCCCAGGAAAATGACGATAAAATGTTCCCTCTTCACACTGCCTACCTGGGCACACTTCTACAAGGAGATATCAAGAGAATTGGATAAATCTAGAATATGGATGAATCACCACGAAGCCGTAGACTTCACAGTATTTGAGGTCTGGATTTCAGAGTCATTCATGGTTTTAGGCATTCTATAATTCTTTTTTTTTTAAACCAAGTTGTTTTTTTTGACTATTTTTCTTCATTTTTTCTTTTTATTACGTCGCACAAAACTTATAAGACTACATTAGCTGGAATGCTCATTCAAGTGGAATATTGATAAAAGTGGGTTACATTTAAAAATCTAGCATTAACATTGATAACGACCGTTAAAAAAAACTAGAATACATTTATTACAAAGCTTATATCAACTCAAACTGTCTGTCTGGTCAAAAGTTTGTACACGTTATTTCTCCCACATCTAATCTTGGATAAAGCTAGTAAAGGAAAGTTCCCCTTTCAGACCTAGTAGTCTATAGGGTAGATGATGTAAAGATCATCTGTTTCTGTGGCCAACGGTTAACGAGGGTGTCATGTGGCCAGCACAACGACCAACTGATTAAACTTTTCCCCAACTAATGTCAGGTACCCATTAGAGCTGGGTGGACTCAGGCGTCCAAAGATCCCGAAATTAGAAATCCTTGTCTTCACCAGGATTCGAAACCCCGGTCCACGCGCCTCCAGGATCAAGCTGAAATTTTGCACAATTATTTCTTGTACACTAAAAAACAAGAGTCAATTAAAAAAAAACAATTAATTAACTATTGATAATTACTTATTTTTATTTATTATCGAACAAGGAAAAGCTGAATTAGTCCCCTTATACTTTGTGTAGAGAATTAAGTCGTCGCTTAAAAGTTTGAAACTAACAATAGAAAACTATAAAGTTTTATTTTCATATTTTCAGTGGTTAATGCATTGACTTTCGAAAAGTTCAGCTATCGAGATCAAATTTAAGTTGCACAACTTTAAAAAAATCTAAAATTCATTTTAAAAGCGACCACGCTAACGTTCACCCAGATACCACCTTCCCCCCCCCTCCTCTCCCAACTGGGTGTGGATCATAACGCACTGAGAAAGCCAAAAGCATGAAATCGCCCTAAAAAAACGTAAACTATTTATATTTGCACAGATTTATTATTGTTAGTCTGGATCTATAACAAATTTAATTAAATGACAAGATCCAAATTAATTGATAGAATTACACTTTCTATAAATTTTGATGTTTTTTTTTTTTAGAAAGTATTTTAAAACTATTTTTCCTGTTTTCTCTTGGTACGACAGTTCGGCAAGCGGACAGTGTTCCTTCAGTCACGTCTTTGTCTCTTCACTCTCACCTTGATCTCCACTTGTTACGTGTACCCCTCCATTCTGTTAATCAACCCTGGGATCTCACCTGCGGCACCCTTCGTCTACATGCACACCTGGCTGTTTACACTTCTGACCTGCCATCAGATGTTTGAAATCATCGTTCTGGTCTACTGCTACTACAAGGTACCCACTTGTGTTCTTGGTAAGCAAGCCCAGTAAGAGATACAGTCTGTGTAAGTGTGTAAGTGTGTGTGTGTGTAAGTGTGTGTGTATGTGTAAGTATGTGTGGGTAAAAAAAAACTATTTTGTGTGCGATCTAAAAGAAGGAGTGAGTCAAAGAGTCCAGCAGTGGT
>JADKLZ010001483.1:19003638-19020141 GCA_021533235.1 Biomphalaria straminea
TGTATTGTTATTGTTGCAGCATTAGAGAAGGATTAGCCCGTTAGCGAGATGTGGTACGATATATATATATATATATATATAGTCTACCTTTACGGCTAGGGGCCCCGCACATGACGCTCGCCCAGGGCCCCGCGCACTGCTAGGGCCGCCCCTGTATATATATATATATACAAGAATTGCTCGCTTAAGAGTATAGGATTCCATTGAGTCAACCCTGAGGAAAAATCAGGAGCTGGCAGTTTGCAGCGCCCAGTGCTACACTTTTCCAGAAACTGCGACGCTGCTGACCCCAAACTGCATCGGCACTGCCGCGTGGAGAGGGGGGAACTGATGTGTGGGCGACATTGTTCTGACCACAGCGTATGCCCAGGCATTCATCTCATTTCCATGAGATGATCCATAGTCGCTTCGCGACTGACGGAGGCCCTAGATATTACATTCAGTCCTGCAAAGGACTTAATAAAGTAACTCTTTCAGACCTTGTGATTTATGGGGTAGATGATGTAAAGTTCATCTGTTTCTTTGACCGACGGTTAACAACGATGTCATGTGAGCAGAACAAAGACCAACAACCGTTACTACTGCATTTCAGGGGCGCCCTAAGAATCCTGAAATTCAAATCCCAGTTGTTGTTTTTTACCGGGTTTCGAACTCGAGACACATCAGTTCGGGAGCCAAGCGCTTGGCCACTCGGCCACTACACTCCTAAACGATCTAGTACCAGATTTTAAATAAAATAGAGAAGAAGAAAGAAGGAAAAAGTTACCAAATATTAAATCGACTAATCTTTGTTAAATGAGACTTGTTAGAAGTTTGACTAAACTCTAAATCTAGTGCTATTAGAGCATGGAAAGGGTTGCTTGAGCCAGACAGGAAAATCCATGACTTGGCAGAATTTATGTCATTGATTAACATGCATGACTAGATGCATGACGCGTAGGACGTATCATCATCTTTTTTTTTTAAGTAATGTCTGCATTTTATAATATAACATGTTTAAAATAACTAGATCTAGATCTAAATAGGCCTACTATGTTTAGGAGAGGATGACGAGAACTTACTTTGGAAAGTGTCTGAAGTTGTACTGACTGCGGGCTTCATCGCATCGGTGTGTATGGAAGTCTGTCATTATGTTATACAGTGCTGTTGCTGCTAATGGAGAGAGTACCTTATAATTATGTATAGTCGGAGGGATTGTTAAGAATGAAGTCGCGCCATGTAGAAGAGGAAATTCGATTGAAGGAAGGAAGTCAGAGTTCACCTTTTGGTAGAGATTATTGTTTTGATATTATTTTTAGCATACATTTTTTTTCCCGATTTTGCTTTCGATACATCCAAAAAAAAAAGTTTATTAAAAACAGTGTTGTTGTTTTTTTCACATATAGAACAATAAGTAAAAATTTGAAAAAAAATGCCCCGATGCCCATGCATAGGCCTATTCTTTTATTTTACACGTGTTTTGGATGTTCTTTCAGAATTAAAGATGATTACATCCTAACACAAACCTCCCGTAGGATGGAAAGGGAGGGGCGGTGGGTAGGGTTCGAACCTGGAACAATCAAGATGACAGACCAGAGCGCATACAAAATGACGAGGCCTCCATCAGTGCATTTAAAAACAATAATCTATAGGCCTACGAATACAATCAGCCTCGCTCCCTTAAGTCCAGTCTTGAATAATCATTGAGTTGTTGAAGGCTAACTGTCCATCTAACAGTCTCATTCTCTAAAGTTGTTTAATTGTACAGGTGGCTGCCTGTTGGTAAGGTGTGCACTTCGGACTGTGGTCACTGTGGTTAGGAGTTTCAACTCTGCCACCATCCGTGATCCCCCCCCCCTGCCAACAACTTGCTCACAAACAACGTGTTCACCTACAGTTGGTTCACGAGGAATCGTTCTCACGACAATATCGTTCTCACGACAATATCGTTCACTGAATATTCGTTCACCAACAAATTGTTCTCTGGATAGTAGCCTAACACATTGCCAATATCATATATATATTCTTTAACAGTCCCTTAATTCTTATCTTATCTTATATAATACAGACGTTACTTCAAAAAAGAAGATGATTACGTCCTACGCGTCATGCATTCAGTCATGCATATTTACCAGTGACTTAGGCCTAAATTAATTCTGCCAAGTCACTGGTTTTCCTGGCTAGCTCAGGCAAACCATTCCATGCTCTAATGGCACTAGGGAAGAAAGAGCATTTGTACAGATTTGTCCTAGCATATGGGACGAGGAATGTGCCTTTATCTTTGTGTCTTTCTGAGTATTTTATTAAGTTTTGTTTTTGTATTTGGAGATTATGGTTCAGTGTTTTGTGTATAATTGCTACTTTACTCTTAAGTCTTCTATCCTGAAGGCGGTATTGTTCTCATCAAACTAGTCTCTGTTGGGTTTTCTGCAGTATCCCACGATTCGGCCGTCACGTCCAAGTATCACTTTTAGCTGGCTCCAGCTATTCTCGTCGCGTGTTTTATTTGTTTAGTCGTGTCAACGAATTGTCGCGTCCCGATCTAGATCTATATCATAGATCTATATATAACAAACCCAAATGTTATAATTTCAATTTCTTTTGAAAATGAATACATATGGGAGACTACTCTAAAAATTCAACATGGATGCACCCATGTAACGGAATGTCAACAAC
This sequence comes from Biomphalaria straminea, assembly GCA_021533235.1. NCBI lineage: Eukaryota > Metazoa > Mollusca > Gastropoda > Planorbidae > Biomphalaria > Biomphalaria straminea. The sequence goes on from JADKLZ010001483.1 coordinate 19,006,294, forward strand.
CTTTAGATTACCTTTTAGAATCTGGATTAGGTCAAACAACTTTCACTTTTAACATGTCAGTATAAAAACAAGGTATAAAACAAACAATAATCATATAATTGAAGTACTGTACATTTATAGATCTACAATTCTTATTTGCATTCCTATAAAAATTCAATACTTTCAACTTTCAATTGAATTTCATTATTATTATAACAATTTACATTTAATAAATGAATGATAAATCATAATAAATGATAAACATTTATGATTTAATTCATTTATTGATTATTATTAATCAATACATACTTGATACTCTTCGCTAATATTCATATTATTTCCATGTTTATAATAAAATTACAGCGACATTATATTACAATTTATTTATAATTATTAATTATATAATAATAGATATATAATAATTTTTATTATAATTATATTGTTATTATTGGTATAATTTTCACAATGAATTATTCAATCATCAATCCAATGTTAGTGATAAATTAAAATAAATCAATCTTTAATTACTTTTTCTTAAATAATCATAATCATACTTATAGATTCTAGAATTATTTTAAGAATTTATTTAGCCTACTATGACTAGCCTAGTTAGAATTTTTTAAGATCTACATCTAGATTTAGAACATATAGATTTAGATCTAAAATCTAATGATAATGTGATTTAATTTACATTTGCTAAGTTAATTTAGTGTTCATATGGTAAATCAGTAAATGGTTATGATTAGTGATATGATATGTTTACTTAAAAAAAGAAGATAATTACGTCCTACGTACAGCTGCTATGTGTCGATCTAGTCATGCATGTTAATCAATAACTAACTCTGCTAAGTCATTGGTTTTCCTGTTTGATTCAGGCATCCTATTCCAGAACTCTAATGGCATTAGGGAAGAAGGAGCTTTTGTATGAATTTGTTCTAGTAGCCTATACTATGCCAATTCTAGTACCAGCAATAAATTGAATGAGTGAGGAGTTAAGGACTATGTGTAAATGATAACATTTCTAGGTCTACCAGTGTTATGAATGTGTAGTGTTAAGACTGCTACTTAGCTTAGATCTATTACTAGACCTAGATCTATATATATATATATATATATATATATATGTATATATATATATATATAGTTGTCCATCGTGGTTCGATGATGACCACTTTGTCATCTTGGGGGCTGAGGGCTTTGCACTGGGGTTTTGTGCCTCCTCATGTGGCTGATGAGACCTATGTGAGCCCAGAATGTTACTGCACACTGGGTAGGTTATTGCAGCTGGAGCTAGAGTCTTCTGCCAGCATTGTTATTTTTTCCTCAGCAACCTGTGTGCCAGTCTTCACAGCCCGACGCCATGATGCTTTGTCATGTGCCTCTGTCTCCCAGGTTGCTGGGTCTATGCTGAACACTTTCAGAGAAGCTTTGAGGGTGTCCCTGAAGTGTATTCATTGACAGCCTTCCAGTGCTTTCCTATCACTTAGTTGGCCATACAAGAGTCGTTTAGGAATGCAGTGATCTTCCATTCTGCAGATGTGTCCTGCCCAACGCAGCTGGGACTGCATCAGGATTTTGTGGATGCTTTGCAGACCCGCTCTTTGAAGGACTTCAGTATCTGGTATTTTGTCTTGCCATTTGACATTCAGTATTTTTCTTAGACATGTCATGTGGAAATGATTCAGTTTCTTTGAATGTTTTCTGTACACTGTCCACGTTTCAGAGGCATGTAGCAATGTAGGAAGGATGACAGCTTTATAGATCCCTAGCTTTGTATTTGTGGTGATACCACTTCTGTTCCAGACATTTTTAGACAGTCTGCCATAGGATGCACTGGCCTTGGCGATATGCAGGTGGGTTTCATTATCAATCTTTCCGTTTCTGGAGAGTGTGCTGCCAAGATATGTGAATCTATCCACGGTGTTTAAATCATGTCCATTTATCTTGATGCTTGGATCCCAGTAGGCTTTCCCAGGGGCAGGTAAATATAAGACTTAAGTCTTATTTGTGTTGATGGTAAGGCCAAAGTCTGAACATGCTATTGAGAACTCACTAACAATGCTCTGCAGATCATCTTCAGAGCAGGCATTTAGGGCGCAGTCGTCAGCAAATAGCAAATCCCTAATTAATGCTGAATTTGTTTTTGATTTTGCTTTGAGCCGCCTCGGGTTGAATAGGCCTCTGTCAAATTACTATGTTGTATTTATCCCGATGTTTTCTCTATTTGTGAATGCATCTGTCAGCATAGCGGAGAACATGATACTGAACAGTCTAGGTGCTAGTTGACAATGCAAATATCAGAAAATTAGAATATATGTATTCTCTGTTTGTGACCCCTCAACTCAAGAAAATGTTAAGAAACTGGAACAGACACAAAATAGAGCAGTGAGACTCATAACAAATGAATATTTATACACATTTGATTGGAGTAACACCTATACCTATAATAAAATCACCAAATTTAGAAATATTTCAGGATAGAAGACTTAAAGTAGCTATCATACATAAAACACCGAACCATAATCTTCAAATACAAAAACAAAACCTAATTAAAATATTCAGAAAGGCACATTCCTTGTTCCATATGCTAGGAAAAATTTGTGCAAAAATGCTCCCTCTTCTTTAGTTCTATTAGAGCATGCAATGCATTACCTGAGTCAGCCAGGAAAGCCCAAGAATTGACAGAATTTAAGTCATTGATTAACATGCATGACTAGATTGACCTAGGAACACATGTAGGATGTAAACATCTTCTTGCTTGAAGTAATGTTTGTATTTCATAAGAGTGTGGTTGTTTTTTTGTAGTGGACAAATAATTGTATAGCTGCCTGTTTAAAGTTTTGATTCCACAATTTCAAAATAAGCTCCTCATTTGCTGTTCAACAGACTGTAGATTTAAAAGGAATAAAAAAAAAATTTGTTTTTGTTTTTCTACAGGAAAAATGACTTTAGTAGCCAGATCTAGCCAGCTGTTAATTGACAATTTAAAAAGACATTTAAGTTCAGTGTGTCATATTCATCATATAACTTCACACAAGTTTCCATTTGTAGCAAAGTATTTGTCATGTAGTCCAGGAATAAGTCAACAACATTTAGTTTTCAAATATTTCACAGCCTCAGTTTTTCTATCATTACGAAAGCTAAGCACGACTAGGGGTATAGCAATATTTTGGAAGGACAAGATTAGTCTTCAGGACACTAACAAAATAAACACATCACAAGCCAGCCACGATGGTAAAAGTCTTGTCGACAGATATATCTTTGTTCAGACATTGGAGAAATTCTATGAAGATGTTCCAGATGGAATCATTTTAGACACGGCATATGCAGACTCTCGCCCTGGAGAAGCGTATGATAAACATGTACCTGTCGTACTTGGACTGCATGATACACCTGGGACACATCATGATTTGTTGCCGATTCTTGGAACCTTTGCAAAATTAGGTTGTAGAACTATTGCTCCAACTTTTCCAGGTACTTCTAGTATAATTGATTTGTAGGACTTTTTAAAAGAAAAGTATAGTATAAAATATTTGTATAAACCATGACAATTGAAGATGTTGATGATTAATAACATATTGATAAAAAAGCAATCTTTTTTAGGGGTCATGTTAATTGTTCTGACATGATTTGAAATAGTTATTGGTTTTGTAAATAGGGGAAGTTTGACTTAAATGATGCGACTAGTAAAAACTAGACTAGGTTTTAGAAAAGGATAGCGAAATATCAACCGATGTAAAGAGACTACTTTTAGTACTGCTTAGAAATAAGGAGCTTTATTTGAAAGAAGTGAGTTAGTTGTGACAACATTTAATGGTTTCCTTCATTATGATTAAAACTTCTTGTTCAACATTCAGTATCAGTGTTGACTAACTTAAATTGATTGTTCGGCCTTTCACCTGTGTTTTTGTATTTCGTTAAGTGTTTCCTCTGTTTGCTTTATCTGAATTAGACACAGTGCAGGGGTGCCAAATATAGCCTAGAGTAAAATGTTCTTCCTAAGTCTGAAAAACATCTCTGAGTCCATCTGACTTGATTGTAAAGGGGGTTGGTTATGGTGCTGGACATTCAACAAATTTATTAAATATTGGTCACAGGATAACAGGTCATGTGGTTTTCACTCAGAACTTAATGGTCCCAGGTTTAAACTCGCCTGCCAACATCCCCCCCCCTGCTATCTTGCAGAAGGTTTAGGCTAGGACTTGATAATCTTCAAATCATTAACAAGCCAAGTCAGAAAAGAGGTGAACATAACATTCCCTGGAACCAGAAACAAATATGAAGTACATGTACAGTCTTCTGCTATTTATTTTGTTGTTTTTGTTACATGCTTTGTATGAGACCTAAATGTCATTTCTTATAGTTCTGCTTTAAAGATAAATAATGGATCAATGCAATAAAATTAACACATTATTCCCAGGACATGGTGAGACGCAGAGTTTGATGAGAGGTCTTGACAATGTCTTCTGTCACTCAACCATAGAGAGAGCTTTATTTGTTCATAATTTTTTAAGTGAACTGGACATAAGGAGGTAAGGCTTGGTTTTTGGAAACAAATAATTTGTTACTTATTTGAACTTATGGGAAAAAAAAATTGAAAAAAAAGCTATTTTGCCAGCTACACAAAGATCTAGTGCAAAATGCTTACTTTTTAAAAAATTAATTTTGTAAAGGACATCTTTCATTGCCATAATTAGAATTCATTTATTGTATGGTTATTATTTTTTTTCTTTTATCGTGTACATTGCTTTGCACTAAGTACTATTATCTAAGGATTTTATTTACACATTTCTCAACATATCTATAATTTTACAATTGGAAGTTTTCTTGGATATTTTAAATACTCCTTGATTTATAGTAACAAATTTTAATCACCATTTTTCTAATGTTTTCATAAAAGAAAACATAGTGTCAAACCCTTTCTTTTTTTTTTTTTTGTCTTTATAACAGAAAATATTTTTGGACACATTAATGTACTCTATTAGCACCCCCATGTCATGTTTTTGATATTGATGATAATGCAACAAACCAAATGGACTGTGTTTCTATTCCCACAGGGTAGACATGGTTGTAGCCATAGGAGCTGCCTGCTACCCTGCTCTTCGTCTGTGTGCAGGAGGAGACTTGACCAACTTTTACAGGTCAATGGCTTTGATTTCCCCGTGGCCATTGACCAGAAAAAGGTTACTTCTTTACTTATCATAAGATTTTTTAATATGTCTTTTTTGCGATACTAAAAATTCCAGCATCAAGTTTGTTCAACTATTATAAACATGAGCTTACAAGAACTATGACATTTACTTGACCTTGACTGGTAGGTAAATACTTATTAAGGGGAAAGTAACTCTTTGATTATCAGTCAGCTTTAAGTGTTTCACAAGTTTGTTTATCTAAGTACCCTTTCAGCAGACATTACTTTCTAAGTGTTAGGTTTCCCTTGATTTTTTTTTATACTCAGTTGCAATGGTAAAGTTTAGCAGATTCTTTGTCATTATTCAAACACTGCACATTTCGTAATGAATAAAGCATAAAAGAAATATCCTCCCAAGTTAAATTATAAATATTTTAATTGAATAAAATGAACAAAAACAATCACATTTATGAAAGAACCGGAACATTGAAATCATGCACACACACACACCATTTATTAATCAAAGCTAGTTTCTAAATTAAACAAATCAACTGAACCAACAAAGATAGAGGATATGATAAGCTAAATTATTTGTTTAGTACATTAAGAACCCGCTAGTTCTATTCACATTTTGTAAACAGGGTTCAAAGCTTGGCCACACACTCAATGCATACTCTTAATTGTGACATTGTGCACAAACACACACACAAAGTTAATTTTTGGTGTTCACAATCTTTTAAACACATTGAAGGCTTTTAAGCACTCAAGGTGTAACATAGGTTAATAAACACTAAATTAAAAAATGTCTTTTTTTTTTAACTACTACACTAAATTAAAAAGTGTCTATTCTAATTTTGTTTAAAGTTACAGTAAGAGAATAAATTGTGTGTGTTTTCTTTCAAGATATGAAGCCAACATTGAGCTTGCCAGAAGAATTCAGTATCTGTGGGACAATCCCTTATTACGTCCTCCTGTCAGATTGCTGCTGCCTTCTTACAAGGATGGTAAATCTCAGACAATCAGAGAGAAAGTTACATCAGCTTACTTGTTGAATAATCTGAATCTACCAGAGGTAAGGAATAAATTAACAGACCCAGTCAGTACAACTGTAAAACCTATTTTTCAACTTGAAATTATATTACATATTTGTTTTCTGGTGTGTTGCTACTTCTGGTTATAACACATTTACTTATGTTTTAATGATGCAAATAGTGCACACATAAGCAGTGATTCATGTTGTTAATTAGGAGTATACTGACCACAATACTGCCACCAAAAGAATTTAAGCAAAAGCCTTGAGACATTGACCAAATGGAAGGATTTCTTCCAAAAAGCATGAAAGAAAGTTTGACTATTCACCAACCCTCAGTCTACTAGTCCCCTTTAAGCCATTGTCCAATTAGTCATCTTTGGCTACATGTAGAAAATCATGCAATGTTAACTCTGGCCTTATTCAGACATGCCTCAAGCAGGCAATGTTAACTCTTGCCTTATTCAGACATAAGACAAGCAGGCAATGTTAACTCTGAGCTTATTCAGACATACCACAAGCAGGCAATGTTAACTCTGGCCTGATTTAGACATGCCAGAGTTAATGTTAAAGTCCAGAGGCAATGTTAACTCTGAACTTATACAAACATGCCACAGGCAGGCAATGATAACTCTGGCCTTATTCAGACATGCCACAAGCAGACAATGTTAACTCTGAGCTTATTCAGACATGCCACAAGCATTGTTAACTCTGAGCTTATTCAGACATGAGACAACCAGGCAATATTAACTCTGAGCTTATAGACATGCCACAAGCAGGCAATCATGCTTCAAATGTATATTTTTCCTATATATAATTAAATATTCATATTTGTTGCAGTTTTGGGGGGGGGGGGGAGGTTGGTGAAGAAGAAAATTGTTTTTACTTTTCCATCAGATGAAGTCTAGAAAAGCCTGTGATTATCATATTAGATATTCATTGTCATAATTTTTGTTGTGCATACCTAATATTTTTCTCATTTAGGCAGCTGGTTTTGCTTTGGCGGCTGGAATTTTGAATGTTCCTCGTTTTGTTATGTTTGGTGAGTGTGACCAGGAGGTGGAGAAACATCTTTATTATGACTTTGTGGACAAAATGGAGATACCTAAAGCCAACATCTCCACTTTCAAAGGGAAATTAGGTTTGTACTGGATTTCTTTTTTTTTTTTGTCTGGTTCAAAGAAAGAGATTTATCTTTCATTTTTTAGTCTTGAACTATTTTTATTTTCTTTGCTCTTTTTTCAAATAAAAATGTGTTTTGTTTTTTTTTTTTGAATTCTAGATTTCCCTAAGTTGCCAGGTGCTATGGCATTCCCTGAGGACAACTATGACATACACACGGAACATCCTGGAGTTATTAGCATATGTCTCTTAAGCCTTTTGAAACTGTTTTACCCAAATATACAGTTGTAGTCATTAAGTAATGTTCATAGCTCTAACACTTTCACTGACCTCCTATGTACATAGACATTTTATCAGCTGTTTTAAAGTTTACTTTCAATAACAGGCAGATAGGAGAAGGGAGTAGAGTTGAAGTGAAGTTCATCTGACAAAAACTGATCCAAATAATTGTAATGAAATGTTTTATACTTTACAAAAAAATTTTCATTGAGATGAACTCCCTTTGTTGTTATATTTTCCTATAAAAATTATCCATACAATCCTTGAGCGAGGTAGTGTTGCTGTTTAAGTGTGTTCTAGAGAACCAAGTATAATGTACAAAACTATGATACTGTATTGTGTAAGGGTTAAGCTCTGAGCTTATAATTGTTAGTTTCAACTGAATACTCTGATATGTATGTGTGAATGTGTATTTTAAGATTCAAGAAATCTTATGAGTTAAAACATTGAATTATATGAGCAGAAGCAGGGTTTTGTTTTTTTCTGGTAGAAATTTTTTATTTTCAACAAAATATAAATTCCAAACAAAATACATGTTTTTAATTACCCACAGGATGATATGACTCTTAGTCCTATGAAAATAAAAAATAAAGTTTGGAAAAAAAACAAAACATAATCCAATCATTTGACTTTTAAAAAAAAGTCATTGAACAATCCTGCATGTAAAAAACAAATTGTCTACTTTGTAAAGTACTGCAAGGCAAAAGGCTTTATGTACTTATAAAATAACTTGAAGGGTGGAACCATCATCATCATTATTTCAGGTTCCCCTTCACAAGTATATATCTATTCTTGTCTGTGAATGTGTACAATAGACAGCTGACAAAAAGATAATTTTTAAACATTAAACTACATTGCATGGATTCATAAATATGAGAGTTTAACAAATATTCTCTAGGCAGGTGGGTAGCATGATCATTGAATGATTTTTTAAAAAAAAAGAGTATTCTACACATTTCAGACTGTTAGTTAAAACTTGTATGTTTAGATCTATATAATGTAGTTCTAGGCTGCCAATATTTTAAATAAAAACAATTTCATGCCATTTTTATATAGAGAGAAGAAATTTTGAAGAATTGAAAAAACAGTAATCATAGACTATAGAGAAACACTTGTAATTGTAGTAAACGCATCCAGATTCAGTCAACATCAATCATTTCATGGAATATAACTTGTTGAAACATTGAGTTTGTGTCCATCTCGGCAGAGGACACTTGTAGTTGCATTCAACTGAACACAATGAAACTTGTATAACCAGCTCTATCTTTTAAAAGATACATTTTAAATTGAATACACAAAAAGTAGAGATACAAAAGTCAATTCCCAATTTCTACATTCACTTTCAGAGTACCTCTGTCAGTAACCCACAAAGGATATTTGTACATACACTTTCAGAGTACCATACCTGAGTCAGTAACCCACAAAGGATATTTGTACCGGTACATAATGTTTCAAAGTATTTGAAGCTAAGACAAATCCCTGAATGACCAGACAGAAAAAAGGCAACACACTAAAGAAAAAAAAACAACTTATAACACAAGTGTTTCTTCTGAATGACATGTTGATCAGCCAGTGTAACACAATGTGCATTGATATTCAATCAAGTGACTGTAGTGATACAGCAATGCCTTAACATACTACAAACACTGAAAACTATTCTCTTCACTGTGACTAGTTCAAGAGATGAGTTTTCTTGGCAAGTCAAAATCAAAGACAAATTATTCTAAAAAAAAAAAAAAAAAAAACATGAGAAAATGATTTCAAATTTGTTAAAGTTTCCTCTTAAGTTTTAAGTAGAGTGGTTAGAATACAAATACTTGTGCATTGCTTGTCTTAAGAGATGAATGGAACAATTTGAAGCTTGTCAGAATGAGAGTCTACACACACAGAGACAGAACTGGTTCTCTCAGATTAACCTTTCAAAACACGTGGGACAGCCATTCTATGAATGGTGGAGGTACTGCTAGTTGCATCTGTTTTATTTAGTGGCTAGCAGTACATAAAGCTACTGTCATGACCATACACTAATAAATTAGGAATGTACCAAGATGATGAGATGTTTAAAAAAAAAAAGATGAAATCTAGGTGTAATGATGGGAGATCAGAATTATTTGAAATTAAAAAATGTATCTTCAGAGAATTATATAAAAAAAAAGTCATTCAAGAAATACACAATAAACTGGTTTAAAAAATTGTATTGAAGAGGAAATCATTTGTAAAGAGAGTTATGGTAGAGAGTCAATAAACTAAAAACAAAATTTGATGTACAAATGTATTACAAAGATTAAACTCTTTGAAAATAAGAATCACATGCAATCTAATATTAGCCAATTTATTATTGAAATGAACATAACTGCAATCATTTGTAGTTGTGCTGGATTCATTGTCCCTTGGCTGCAGAATTAGGTGAATTTTGCAATGGGAAACTTTGGATTTCTATAACATTCAATAAAAAAGGAGCTTTTTTTAAATATTATTGCAATGAGACCAACTCCATAGGTTTCAATGTTAATTGGAGGTAACAACAGCGTGTAGTCTAAGCAAGAGACAAACTTGTGAAGGTACAACAAGATGTCAAAGTTTGTCAAGTGATGGGGAAGAGAATGCAATATACACAGAAACAGAGAGATAGTCAAGGACTAAAACTGGAGATGGAAGACAATAAAAAGACCAGGTTACTTACAATAAGTAACCAGGTTTACAATAAGTAACTAGGTTTACAATGAGTAACCATTAAAGAAACATATCGAATGTTTAAGATATCATGAACTTGTAATTTCAAGTTTTAAGCAATTTTAAAGGCAGTCATTGTTAAAATCTTAAAAACAGTTCAATGAATATTCAAGAAATCAAGAATTAATCAATTTCAGTTCAGACTATTATGATAATGTTATTATGACCAAGTTTAGTATTAACAATAAATGAATGTAATAACATGCATTTCAAATCAATATAAACAGAACTATATATACAAAAAATGGTAAATAACTCTATTTCAAATGACAACCCTTCAAAATGAGCAAAGAATCAAAGCAGATAATGCATAGATAAAAAACAAAAACAAAGGTGAATAAAAATCTTGTCTATATCTACAGCCATTTCAAGAAAGTTACAGATATAAAACCATTATATACATGTTTAGACAGACATTGTTCTATTGTAATTTCAAAATTCAAGCATCAAAGCGTCAATGTAAAACATACTAAAATTATTGGTTCTCTTCACTATAGACTAATTTTATGCATTTTTATGTTGTTTAAATTAAATTCAGTTACACTAAATACACTAAAACCTTTTTAGCTGTAACCTTCTATCATTTTTCTATGAAAAATAAAAGCTACAAAAGAATGAAGTATTAGAAAGATGGAAGGAGTGAAAAGAAAAGAATTTGTTCTGTCCAGAAAGCAAATTTATTAAAAAAAAAAAAAAAGAAGTTAATATCAAAAACTTGATGATGAATACAAAATGACTAAGTAATACTTCAAATGAGTGGCACTTAAAAAAACAAACAAACAACCAACCCAAATTCTGACCCAATTCCTTCTCTGTTTTATCCAGTCATGTAAGAACTAATAAAAGAGTCTCAATAAATACATTGGCATTAATACAATAAACAACTGTACAATAAATGGCTCTAGGCCTGAAATCACATTCAATACATCATCATTGATACACAGAAATGTAAACAATAAAATTATATTAGTACAATACAATGACACATGGATCTGTGCAGGTCATACTGCAATCACAGATAGGAATGTTGGTCAAAACTACAAAAGTCATGACAGCAAACACAGACACACTCAGGCTAGGGCTGCTCTAGTTTCATCACAACACACATCCCTCCTTCAACACTAGTCTCAACATTGGCTAGCCTCAAACATCTACTTAGTGGGGCTATAAGACACTCAGATCAAAACATTTCATTGGAAAAATCTATGGGAGCAGCAATGGTTTTCAAAAAGAGAGAAAATTAAGCAGAGTAGTCAAAGTTCAGTGCTTGGTGCCTTTTAAAAACCTTTTCTGGTATAAGGTCAGGTGGTCAGGAAATAGAGCATGCGTCTCCCAAGCAATAGAACCTGAAGGTCAAGACAAGTATTAAAAGAACCAAAAGTTTACATAACTTGAGATGTTAACAAAAGTAGATAATGTTGTCTTAGTGAATAACTTAAAAATATGTGTACACTACCACACCTGACCTACAACTTAAAAATATTACATCGTCCAAGGCTATCAGGAATTGCAGACTATAATGTCCTACACCTGTAAGCCCGTGAGAACTAGACTACAACAGCTAACTTTAAGCTTTACAGCTAATGATGAAGTTATTCTATGAAATCTCTATTTGCTTTCCTTTGTCAGGCTGGATGCCAGCCTCTTGATTCAATCTTTTCCAAGTGCTTTACATTCCAACAACTGTGAACAAAGAAGCACTTAACAATAATCACACATTACATTAACAAAACTGGTGTCAAAAACGTTCTTTTAGTAACAAGTTCTCATAATGTTTTGATTGTCTAAAGGCAGCTAAAACTCTCCAGCAACTACTTCAGCTAATTGTAAAACACAACAGAACAATGTTTCTCTACTACATTTTAGAAAACTACTTTTGTTTCAGGGGCACAAACTCTCACATTATTTATGACCAGGAACTTCTGGTTTCTTTTCTTGAAATAAACATTTTTTTTTTGTGGGTAGGGGCATTTGAATAGGTATAAGTTCCTAGCCAATGTAAAACTAGTTAATATTATTATTGCTCAATTCAGCATGTGTAGTCCTATGACAACTAAATTGATGAGGAAAACTAGACTTAACACAATGATCATAACATTTGGAGAAAGCAGCCCTAGCAGTAATTGTCATACAGTCTCTGTCACATCTTCCCACACTACGAAGGTACTCTGACTATCTTTAGACTCTGAGCTTGGGGAACTTGACACTGAGGTTGGAGGTGTTGAATCAGGGCTGGAGGATGTTCGTCTTCTCCTACGTTTCCTGTTGCTCCATTTTCTTTTCAGAGCATCGATCTTTGAAAAAAAAAATTACAATGAAATAAATAATTCTTTATTCAACCTAAAACAGTATGAAAGGAATTAAACAATAGTGTAATTTATGCTTATTAAACTATGAGTGTCTGAATTTCACAGACATAAGGGATTTCAAAAAGTTTTTGTTTGTTGTAAATGAAGACAATATCTTATTTTTACTGCCAACCAGACACTCCCAGAACTATATATTCTCCTCTGCAGCTGCTGGGAATCAGGTCATGACCCACGGGACATCCGTAAAGCAAATAAAGTCACAATATAAAAATACAAAGGAAATTGGAGTCATTGCAAAAATTATAGGGGCATCTCTCTCCTTAGCATAGTTGACAAAATATTTGCCAGCTGCAGGTGATAGCTTCTAGAGTCAACCAAAAGTCTTAATGTGGATTCAGGAGTGGTAGATCCCCTCTAGATATGATATCCTCTCTAAGACTACTGCAGGAGAAATTCCAAGCAAAAGACAGACCAATACACATTGTATTTGTCAATCAGACAAAAACCTTTGACATTGTCAACAGAAGTGGCCTTTTCAAACTCCTAAGAAAAAAAGTATGTTCTCTCAAACTACTGAAGTTCATTGAGTGTTTTCATGAAGAAACAAAATGTACAGTGAATTTCATTCATTCATTCATTGGCCTCCTTCAGTCGTAGAACGACTATGGTTCATCTCGCACACTTCCTCGTGTGGCTGTGGAGCCCTATTTTGGAGAGACACTCCCGTCCACAAGTATTGCAGGTAAAGGTGGTCTTCGCTACAGTGGTAGAGGAGTTGGCCAGTTTCCGCGTTGTCCGCTTTTCTTCCAGAGCTGAGGCCCATGCTCTTTCGCTGTCCATAGCCTTCTTGGTCACTGTCTCTCTCCATCTGGTGCGGTCTAGAGCTGTCTTCCCACTGGTCAGTACTGATGTTCACTGATTTGAGGTCGCGTTTTATAACATCTATGTAACGGAGGTGGGGGCGACCAGTTTTTCTTGAGCCAGACGCAAGTTGTCCGTAGAGGATGACTTTCGGTATGCGATTGTCCTCCATCCGGCGAACATGTCCAAGCCAGCGCAGGCGGCGTTGTCTGAGGGCTGTAAAGATGCTGGGAATACCTGTTCGTGCAAGGATCTCAGTATTGCACACTTTTTCTTTCCATGTGATTTTTAAGATCCTACATTGATTGAGGGTAAAAGCTATAAGTTAGAAAGGTACTTAATCAGGGAACTCCTCTTCACTGATTGAGGGTAAAAGCTATAAGTTAGAAAGGTACTTAATCAGG
>JADKLZ010001483.1:19041925-19064402 GCA_021533235.1 Biomphalaria straminea
TTCCATGACATGTCACACAAGATGGTGAAGTAAAATGAGGGCTAAATGGGAGTAGGAATGGAGCAAGTTTGCACAAATTCTTTTTTCCTCCACACTGTACCCACCCCTAGTGAACACAAGGTAACAGTGAAAGAAGTGAAATACCAGTGGCAAGAAATATTGCAAGGCAACATGCTTCCAACCTACACATTATCTCTTTAGTTTCTTTTCTATTATATTTAAAGTTGTGTAAAAATTACATATCTTATCATTAGTTTTCTTAAGCACCATGCCAACCAAATGGTATTAGATGGCACTATTAAGAAATATTAAGAAATCATGTCCCTTCAAGTGACTTGATGTGGCTTGTCAAGCAGTTTTAAGACTTTTAAAGTTTCAGGGCATACATGTAAGCTGCAGCTAGAATGTAAGGCTTGAATTTGAAAGAAAATCTATTTCAATGCAGATTTTAAAAAATGACAACAATAATACTGTCATTACTTGGCAATGCACACCACCATCAAAAGCGCAGAAGGTGTTCGGCATCATGCGCACTTTCCTATACCTATACAAAACTAAAACAAAATGTTTGAACTATTTCTGCTTAAGAGTGAAGCTAATAAAAAAAAAACAACTGTGACAAAGGCAAACTATTATTTTGTGTTTGTTGATTGTCATCATTTTCACAAACTGAGATTTTCAACAATAAAATGTCTAATAGTATCTCAAGAGTCAGTTAATTTTGCAACAATTTCACTACCTTCTTTTTTATTACACAAGACCTAAAAGTGAAGAAGAGATGTGTGTATCACTAGATATTTAGAAATATTATTACAACTAAAAAAATGTCTTTTTTGAAAAAAAAAACACAATAATTAATTATATTTTGTATGCTATTTTAAAAGGTAGTTAATTTTTTTTAATTTTTTAAATTATTATATTATATGTATGGTAAAACATACAGTTAACTTCGTAAAAAAAGAGTACTTGCTAGGTCAATATCTTTCTATCTACAATCCTCAATACAAGAAAAACCCAGATGTTGCCTGAGATAATCTCCCAGCACACATTAAAAAAATATGTGATCAGCCTTCCAAAAATTGATTTAATAGAAACAAGTTGAGCTGCAGTAGACAAAGTGTGAATGTTAACACCAGACAATTATCAGCTGAGTAAGTGATGATAGCTACACAAAAAAAAATACTGATAAATAAAAATGATTGGAAAAAAAAAAGTCCCACATATTTGGATAAAGAAAAGGGTTGATTGCATACATGTACTTCTTGTTAACAGTATTTTCTGTTTACTTCAATAGCAACTTCAGACTACTTCAACTATTACAGGTGTAACCAAGTATCAATGTTAGAGAACAGGCTAGCTTAACAGCCTAGCATGAGAAATGTTTAATGAGAACAATTCAATCTATTCCCTAATAAGTAACTTTATCATGCACAGACTGTTATCATCAATGACAAGTGCACATATCCTCTGCATGTTTTTTAACACTATGGCACTACATTGTAAAGCTGATATACAGCTTCTCCTTCATGGTTGAAGATGAGCATGTGTTCATTTCCTATGAACACGAAGATTGACTGTAAAGTCCAATCCTTGCTTTGAAAGGCTGGCTGCTTATAATAATAATAATTATAGCTTTTATATAGTGCTACTTTCATGGTTATAGCATGCTCAGAGCGCTGAGAGCTGTGGACCAGTGGGGGAGGGTGTATCTGAGAGAAGGTTTTTCCATGCTTCCTTTAGGTACTCGGTTAACACAACTCTGTTCGAGGCGGCTCAAGGTTCGACACCTTTTCATAAGTAGCCAAGTTCTAGCGTGCTTAGCCTCTCAACCACGCTTCTAGACCACTAGACCAAGGTGTTCTTTTCTTGTCGGACCACTCAACATAACACTATTGCATAACACGCAATGAAAATAATGCAGTTGGTCTTGTCATCATTGAATACACACTACAATACACTAGGCCAACATGTGTATTTCTATCTGACAAGGCTGTTAAAATCAGTCTATTTACTTTTTTGGGCAGGGATGTGGATTAATTTTGTTTTTCTATAGTTGATTATCCTAATGCTCTTATCTACATAGGCCTAACTTAAGATTTAGACATAGATCTCAATAGTAGGTCTAATAAAGACTATTATCTATTATATTCTTCGACTTTATCTAAGGTTTAAGCTATAAAAAGGTTTTCATTGATGAGTCAGCTGTTAATAAATAATTGTTCAGCGCAAATGAATTGATTAAATCACTCAATATTGACCTAGCCCGCTATTCAGATTTCCACTATTACCGAACAGAAATTAAACACCACCATGTGACTTTAAAAAATACTGAACAAAGCCATTCAGAATTGTGCATAGAAGCTTTTGGCAAAAAATGTTTAACAACATTTATAATGCTGCTACTCTCAGGTGCAGATATTGGCACTATAACTTCTACCAACACCACACTTTACCAATCTCTCTTCAAATTCAGACTGTGACTAAATAGTTGTTAATTGCATTTTTATAATCAATGCTGTCGATGTCATGTAGGCCTACATGATCAAAAAAATAGGGATGTGTATTTCAACTGCTATCACATGTTGTAAAGTTTGACACAATTTAATTAACCTTTTTAGCTTGTAACTAAAAAAGTTGGTCAAAGTACTATTTTAACTAAAATAATTTGTTCCTAATTAAACTTTGGCTATAATTAAATTTTTCTAGTCAAACTAAAAGTTTCTAACATTTAATTTTTGGCCATCACTATGCACAATTAACTTAAAGAACATTTGTCAATAATTACATTTAAAAAACAACAATAGAAATAAATTAATGCATGAATGGACTCCTAGTGACAACAGATATCAACAAATGAGGATGATATAAAATCAATGGCACAATGTTTAACTGTCACTATGAACTTATTCCCAAGCTTATAAATGCCAACTTTAAAGTGTAAAAAAAAATATTTTCATACTGTCAGATTTGTTAGATAAAACTAGTCACTTGACAAAGACTGAAGATAAATAGCTATTTTAATATAAGAAGACATGTTGGGCTACTTTTTAAAAGCCAAAGATATCTGAGGTTTCTCAAATTTAGAGCTTCATGTTTTTAAGTATTTTTTTTTTCAATTTATGAGATTAATAATCAAAGCCTAATATCAAGAAAAATATGAGAATAAAAATTAATTTTATAATATATATTCATATAAAGTGCTTTATATCTAAAACAAATCAAAACTCAATTTAATGAAATAAACCACAAATTTACTTTAAATAAAACAAATCAAAGCTCAATTTATTTAAATAAATAACAAAAAAAAATAATTTAAATAAAATTTAAAAATTATTTTAAAAAGCAAAAGAAAAATATAAAAATTTAAAATCAAGGCACAAAAAAATAACTATTTTCTGCATTTATCATTCTAAACCTCTTCAGACAATGAAATCAATGAAGTTAGGAAATAATGAGATAAACTTATTAATTTGTCTGTGACAAGCACTGACCAATACAAACTGACTGGAACCTTACCTCTCCTTTCTTAGTTTTCTAGAGAAATTTGAACATTGTACCAAGTTATTCAAAGAGGATACAAAGAACTAACAGGGTTGTCTAGAAGCTCTGGATTGACACTTTAATGAAGGACTGTGGCATTGTGGGAAGAAGCAGTGGTTAATGGGATCGTGGAAAGAAGCAGTGGGGAAACAACCAGAAAAAAAAAAAGGGGGGGGGGCGAATGAGTTTTGTAAACAAATAAACTTACAAAATTTTTATTTAAAAACTGACCGCATTCAAAAGTGTAACACCTTTTTTTGCTTGTTTTTTTTTTTATTTCATCTCATAAACTAAAATGAATTTCCTTTTTTTTGTGGGTTGTTATTAATTTGTTTTGTTTCATTCTTTTCATAGCACTATTTGTGTAACATTTTCTGATGCCCCGCTCATCTTTGTGTGTAAAAAAAAAAAAAACTTTGGAAAGCGAAGATAAACATTTTAAAATAGGAAAATTTCCTAAAGCACATTGTTTTAAATTTAAAGAAAAACATCAACTCAAGTTATAAAAGAATCAGTGAAAATTGTGTAACTGTTTGACATGCACATTTATAAGGTGTATTGATTTCTATACAGATTGAACAGTAAAAGTTTTAAATCAGTGTAATACAGATAAAATGATGGCTGCCCAAACACAACAGTATTAGTTGAAACAATTTTTTTTTTCAAGCCAGAAAACACTGACCTCGACTCCCCTCCTTTCCAAAAACTATTTACCTTGTCACATTCAATTCTTCCTCCAGTGAGATTTTGACCAGTTCTAGCTGCCTGGTGAGATCAGGGTCAGTGCCATTCACCCATGTATACACAACATCAATAGGCAGTGGTGCAGACAATCTGTTGGTATGATTTGTTTGTTAAATTGATTCGTTTTAAAACTAAAGGAAGTGCTCAACGATATTAAAAAAAAAATATATTTTCCACACACTATGTACAGAACAGTTTTATTTAAATTTCAATATCTTTCATAAGTAGCAAATATTAATCCTTTAAGTACCTTGTATTTTTTGTAAATACTAACTCACCTTTCTCTGAATGATCTTCCTGCAATATTATCACTGAATGAATTGAAAACAGCTTCATATTTCTCATGACTCCACTCCAGCCAAGCCTACAAAGTAGAAGTGTATGTATTTACATTCAAAACTAAAATAGGAACAATACATCAATAGTTATATATATGGAGATACAAAATTCATTTCTTATAAAATAATTTCCCATAAAAATAATAGTAGACAATACTTAAATTTACCAAAACTGACCAGATTGTCTAAACATAATGTGAGACTGATAAATATTAGAATGACCAGTGTCTGAGATAAATGATAAATTAAGAAACAAATTCATTAATAAAGAATTCTGCAGTTTATTTTAGAAACAAAAAAGTCTTTAGAAGAGGTTTAACTATAAATATATTAAATACCATTTTAAAAATTGCTTATAATATATTCAAAGTTTGTTAAGTACAATAATGATGCTAAACATGCTAAACCATATATAATATAATATGGCTTTTTACCAAACCATATATAATGGGGAAGCGTGGTCGAGAGGCTAAGTGCGCTTGAGCTTGGTTCGACACCCAACTCGGCAGAGTTGTGTTTACTGAGCCCCTAAAGGCAGCACAGAAAACCAACTCCAAGATACCCCCTCCCCCTCACTGGTCCACAAATGAGATTGGACCAAAGTGCTCTGTGCATGCTATAAGCATGAAAGTAGTGCTACATAAAAACTATTATTATTATTATTATTATTACTATGGAAACTAGAAACATTTTCCCTCATTCCATCTTCAATATAATGCATGTCAAGAGCCAAATCCATTAACATTGAAAGCAGTGTGTAGCAATAAGTACAGAACATTGTATGAATATCAGCAATGTTTTAAGCTTATTCTAAATAAAAGATTATTATTAATTCAGGGAATGAAAGAGTAGTGTGAAACTAATACTACTAACTAGAAAAAAAAATATACTTTAAAAAAAAAAATTATATGAAGTGTAATTATATTAATTAGTTTGGATCAGTCATGTTATTAAATTTGTAAAAGATCTAGACCAACATTAATAAATCTGTGCAATTACAAATATTTTTAAGAAATGTTTTTGTTTAGCGCAATACCATGCTTTTAGCTTTCTCAATGCGCTATGATCATATTCATTATCTCATCTGGACTAATAAGGAAAGAATTGAGATCATATTGTGAATGTGGTTCTTTTTATAAGTCAATTTTTTTTTTTTTCTGATATGGTTGCATAGTTGTGTGGTATGTGCTCTGGACTGTCATTTGGTGGTTTCAAATGTTCCAAGCCTTAATCTTCAGAAACTGAAAGAACAATCGGAAAAACATGTAAAACATTTTAAACAAACTAACATGGCTTGTTAAAAATAAATATTTTTTTTAAATGTTTATATTACTTTTTCTATAAATAACATTTCTCAAACTTCTAGATACTTGAGTAAATATCACCACTAACATCATTATATATTTTTCCCTTCTGTGCTTTGCTTTTGGATCACTATACCACATCTGAATCAACTAGATCAGTGGTTCTCAAACTGTCGTCCCAATCACAGATATGAATCCATATTAATACAGGAGCAGGTTTTTGAAATATCCCCAAAGAGGAACTTTAACCTATGTCTGAACAAGGATACCAGAAATTCTTATTACAAAAACAGATTCCAATTATGGTTCATTGTACAGAAGTTGTCAACTGCTTTTCCATCTTCTTATTTAGTACTAACGTTGAGCTAGCCATAAATACACTCATACAATCTCATCAACCTTACCCATTTTTTTTACATTTGATTTTAAACAAAAAGTTATAATCTCAATAATGACTCTTTTAACAATTTTTTTTTTATTTTTAGCTAATCAATATACTATATATGAGATGCATTTATGTAGCCTTTTCACTTAGGGGTCTGTGAGTCAGTTTGGACTATTTAAAGGGGTTCCTAGGTAAAAAACGTTTAAGAACCTCTGAACCACCTTCTTTTTTTTTTTTTTTACAACTATTCGTCAGCTGAAGAGGTTGATCAACTGAAATAGCTAGGAATTCTCCATTGTTTGGGAGCCCAAAGCCCTTGACCTCTTTAGGGGCCCCTGCATTTTGCATTAATATTAAATTTTTAATATAAAAAACACTCGTTTGGAGGCCTCCTCAAGTGGGAGCACAGAGGGAATTTTTAAATTCTCCCCCTAGCTACACCACTGACTGAACCATTTCCCTTATTACTTAACTGTCTCCTCACTGCCTCCCTCACCCTAGCTAAGCTACACCACTGACTGAACCATTTCCCTTATTACTTAACTGTCTCCACACTCAGTTTATTTTAATAAACTAAAAAATAAAAGTTACTTTCCTTTTGATATACTAACTATACTTATAGTATATAATCTATAGCTTGGCATAGGCTAGCTATAGCCTATAGCATCTAGCCAGCATAGTGCCCATAGCTAGTCAATACTTTTTTAAAATTAAAAACTCAAGTCTAAATCTAAATCATATTAAATGCTATAAATCTAGATCTACTACCGGTAATAAGTAGTTACCTCTCCAAAATGAATAGCCGAAATTGTTATTAAAAATGCTCCAACAAGCAACATCAAAATTCCGTATTTATGAGAGATAATATCGTAGACCTTTTTCTGAAAAATCTTTTTCAGATTGTCTTCCATCCTATCTAGTGTAAAGATAGTTTCTAGACCAGCTAGACTAGATCTATATCTTTTAACCTAATCTAGATCTAAACTAGTAATTTATAAATGTTTAATTCTGGTTCATATTGTTTAATTTGTAAAATTGTTTGTCAAATTTTTATGGGCGTCGCCATCTTGCTATGGTTGTCTATGGGAGCGCACTCTTATGTATTGATGAATTTTTACATAGGTCTTTCTTTTCTTGGTAGAACATTTATTTTTAATTATTTAATTTTATAGATAGATAGATCTAGATAGAACTATTTGTTCTTTAACAAACAAAAGTAATAGGTTATCTAAATCTATGTCTACATTTAGATCTAATATAACAATAAAAATTTAGAATAAATATGTAGAAGAAAAATTTAGATTTAGATTTTAAAAAAAATTCACCAAATATAATAAACTGGTCAATATTTTGCTACTATCTTACCTAAGTCCACATGTCTAAATCAGGAGCTCCAAGTTCAAATTTGTATGTGAACAATTTTAAATACATCATGGTTAAATTATTCTTTTTCACGTGATCTTTTTTTTTCTAAAAGAATACATCTATTTTGGATAATAATATTTAAAGCATATTTCGATTTTCAACATAAATTATGTCATTTTTCAAATCATTTAATTCTTTTCTCCAGCACCATAGATCTAGTTTACATAAAAGTGGTAGCAATCTATAACAAGCTTTAACTGTTAGCATTTAAAATTTAGCTTTTTTTAATATTATGTATTGCTTATCTAATATTATTGAAGTTTGTTTCCATACAATGATAGAGTTCAAGATAATGCTTAATCCACTGAGAGTTTATTTTATTTAAACATCTTGCAGGCTTGACAAATATATTATACAAAAAAACAAAAACAAAGTGAAACGTATAAACAAATACTAGATGGACAATATACCCTAAGCTTTCATTTTACTGAATAATATTGACACTTTTCTAGACACTTGACACTATCAATAAATACAAAGACCTAATGTCATTAAACTTATACAGTAATTTTTTTTTTCAATAATGTTGACATTTTACTTGATGTAAAGGTGGACATTAACTTGAATTAAACGAGGACATTTTCCTTGAATTAAATGTGGACACTAATAAAATAACTGTTGATAAGTAGTTTTTACTTTTATGTTACAAACAAGTGAACACAGTTTTTCAAATATTGGATGCAAAGTGTAAGAAGGAAAAAAAATTGCCCAGTGTGAGATCAGTAGACAAACTTTAAATCTTAAAATTTAATTTAATAATTTAATAAAGTATTTTCTTTCTGATTAACACCAAATTTTAATGAAGTTCTAAATAATAGCATGATTTGTTTGTTATTTTTCTAATAGTACAAATCTGCAATGGTGATTTCAAGCTACATTGTAAGCTAACAATATGAAAAAGTGGTGTACAGTGGTTTGTTAATAAATTAGGCATATTTTAGCTTATATAAATAAAATTATATTATAAATACTAAGAATTTGTTTTCTTACCAATATGAAATAAAGTAATTAGTCTTGTTTCCCCCTTGGAAGCAACTACCATTGACAATACTAATTGTTTTGTTGCATAACTTCTATTTAACTGCACTATTTAATTTTTTTTTTCATGCTAGTTGCAAATACTTGAAATTCCTTCAATGTAATAATTTAAATCATGATTGACGGTTTTCAGAGATTCATTTGGAAACAGCTTTTAAAATTTTGATTTCACTATTAATGTATTAAATATTTGATCCATAATTCTTTTTCAACCCTTAAAAGAGTCAAGTTATTACCAAAACAACTTGTATTCCTAAAACTATACAAAACTGCATTTCAAAAAAAAAGTTGCAACTTACGAAAACATGTAACACTAATACAGAACAAGAATAGCAGAAGTATTTTCACAACACTTTGACACAAATAAAAATGTACAAGATTTAAACTGATTTCAATGAACAAAGAGCTATGGCTGTACAGAAAATCAAGTGATGGTGTCACATTTTGACTCCAGGATGACTTCACTGAAGCAATAATCATGAACGGAAAAAGAAAAATAGTAACTAAAAATATAAATTGTTGCAGAGATACATGTCAATGTACAGAAATGAATGAGCAGCTTTGTTTTTATTTTTAGGAAATATGTACAATAGCATCAGTGAATAATGATTATTGATGTTTATATACAAGTACAGAGCAACTATAATACACTCACACACATTCATTGTAATACTCTGGAAATAAAGTTAATCAGTTATAAAGTAATTTTCTGCTTGAAATTAAAAAGGACATTTTTTAATTCTATATAATTTACAAGTTGATTAGTAATTCTAAACAGTTGTTGCAAAAAAAAAATAATCAATTTTTACTGTACTATATATATATGTATTCATTTTGTTATATATATATATATATATATATATATTTGAAAATCTTAGTGCTAAATTTAGTACATCCTTTTTATTAGAAATCTAAATGATGATAAGTAATGCAGAAAGAAAACTATTTACAAATGAATGAAGTCTTTACTATGCTCTGACAATCAAAATGTTTTTTAAAAATTAAACCTAGCAGTTAAGAACAGTGACATAAAGTCATTCACACTCTCAATATCTCCATGCAATTATTATAGCAAATACTGATCCAGTCGGGCTGGGTAGATGACCATTGTATCTGATTGATTTCTCCCCCTGCTGTGTAGGCTAAGATAGGATCTTCAATAGCTCGAGGCATCTGTTGAATGTCCCATATTAACGCCTGATGATCATCCCCTACACCATAGCAGAGTAGGCAAAACAAATAGATTTCATTAATATTATTACTAATATCAATTTTATTATTAATGCATTCACTATATACATTATTCAATAGGCCACTCTCTATGTGCCTTTTTTTTTTAATTAAGGAAATGAAATTGGGTATTTAATAAGAAGCATGTTTCATAAGCTGCTAAGAGTAAAATATATGTGAAACATTAACATCACACTTAAAATGTCCACTCTAATGGTGAGTCAACCTACACAGATAGAGATATCCCTAACACTGATATAAAACACAGAAATTTGTTTTAAAAAATCACCTGCGGTGCAAATATGACAGCTTGAATGAGGTGCCCACCCTATCCCATTGACACAAGCTCTGTGATTGGCCAATCTTGCTACTGGTGTGCAAGGTACTCTCACATCTAAGATTATAACCTGAAAATAAAAAAGGAATGTAAGAATATACAATGAAATAAAAGTAGAAAAAAAAATTTATTCATTAAAACAAACTTCTACGTTTCCTATAAATATACAAAATATTTTATTGTTAAATTTTATATTTTTGTAAAGAATTATTTCCCAGTAAATTATTTCAATCATAAAATTTTTTATTTGGTCTCAGAATTTATCAGATTTGGCTAATGAAAGAAAATGAAATATTCACACACCTCCAGAGCATCGAGCGCCATAGTGGCCAGATAATTAGGATCCTGTTTGTTCCAAGCCAGCCTCAACAATGGCACATGCTGCTGATCTTCATAAATGATTGTGGAATGTTCTAGGTGACGCAGGTCAAACATTCTGACTGAACCATCAGCTCCTAAACAATTAAACTGTATGTTCATACAAGTGATTTTAAAACATTATTAAATCAAACATGTTTTGCACTAAAAGGCTAAAGGAGGTGATAGGTGGATGTATTTTAGCTTTAAGGGTTAGCTGTGAATACATATTAACAATACAGAGACAAAAAAACATCTTTGAATTGTTCCTGATGAAAGAGGATGAAGATGTCTGATTGATATTAGAGTCTATTGAAACAAAAATATTCAGAAAAATGAATACAATTTGTATCATCTTCTTACTCTAAATGTAATACTTAGAGATAGCCAGACATTTTTCAAGAGGGGGTTGGGAATAAGAGTATAAATTAGTTTAAATTATATGAGCAGAAGCAACAGAGACATATTCAGATAGTAGACTTCAGTTAAAACATTGGACATCAAGACAGCAATAAGATATGTTTCGTGTGTAAAAAAAAAAAAAAAAAAAAACGGGGGGGGGGGGGGATAAAAATTATTGTTTTCCCTATATTTAATGAATATTCATACAATTCTTATAATAATAGTAAGGCATTGGCTTCTATTCTAAAGATTAGGGATGGGTGCAGTACTCTCGCACACAAACCCAGTTGCATGTTTTGCCACATTCATGCAGACAAAACTGATTTTCTGCTGGAGGGGGAGGGGATTTGGCTGCATTTCAGAATATTTACAGCAAAATGACCCAGTAACAGAGCAGCAGTTTCTAACATATAACCTGTAGTCCTTGGCTTCATTAAAATATGGAAAACTGAAAGCAATATTTAAAAAACACCATGGATAAGTATTCTTTCTCTAGGATGTATACATAGCTACTGGCAGGAAGTTATGTAGCTGTCTTTTGAGATACAAGATCCTAGCATGATTTTTACCTGTCTTAAGGATGTAGGACATTTATAATTTATATAATCCAAGATATTTTCTAGTTAAAAATTTTATTTTATGTTTTTTTTTCAAATAGTGAAACTATAAATAATTGGAGTGCGATACAAACCAACACTAGCAAACATGTCTCTCCCTCCACCAGCTCGACTAAATGCAATGTCATAGACCTCCTTATCATGTGCAATAAGCTGAGTTTTGACATGACCAGACACTACGTTGACTCTACCAACTATCTGTCCAGTCTAACAGAGAAAGTTGGAAAAGTAAATATAAACAGGATGTGAATTAAGTCTACCTGAGTACTAACTAGGTTTATGAATTGGATTATTATGGCAAATCAGTAGAGAATATTATATTTATGAGTAAGCCAAATAGTATAAATACAATTCAAAAAGGAATATCAAAATAATTTGTCCTAAAACAACTGTCAGTAAAGGAGACCAAAATGGACATTTAAAACCTTTTTGGTAAGATGACAATAATTGTAACAAATAACTTGTAAACAGTCAAATATTCTTATGCTAATTCTAGTCAGGCCCAATACTTTCTTAACAATTAAACAAAAACCAAAGGAAAGTTCAACATGTACTTTTGGTAAAAGTCATAACCCAAATAACCAAATTGTGCACATTTTTTTTTATAACTTTAATACTAATTACATAAAATTACAGAAAATGGCAAGAAATAAATTTTAGCCATTTTATGAAGCAGTTTCTATGAAGTTTGTGATAATAAAACTTAAATTGACTTTAAGCATTTTATAAAATAAAATCCATAAAAATAAGTTAAAGCCATCCCTGTTTTTAATGATAACAAATTTTGTAATCTTAATAGGTTTCTGCATAAAATAAATTTGTTCAGTTTTTTAGCATATAATTTAAAAGAATTAAAGTTCCATAACTAAAAATAATTACATGATCACAAATCCCTGACACATAAGCGTAAAATGTATTTATAATGAAATGAAATAATATCAGATAAAAGAAAACTGAAAAGATAAATCACACCTCTAAACCCCAGATAGTACATGTTGTATCTATGCTGGAGGTGCCAAGGAGATTAGCATCAACTTCATTCCAATCAAATGATGTCAGCGGGGCACAGAAGTCAGAGTTTTTATTCTGAAAATATGTATTTGAAAGAAAATTGCTTTTAATGTTACAAAAAATATATTTATAAATCCTGTTTCTAGTTTCTAAATATAGAGCAACAACAAAAAACATGATTTCATAGAGAGAAAAAAATTAAAATGCTCCAAAATAAAAAGGAACTCACGTTATTTAGAAGACATTCCAGGCGAGTTTCTGAATCACCAACCCTCCAGACTCGTAAATAATCACCAGATGTAGCAAGTAAATCAGGAAACACTCCTTTCTTTTATTGCGACAAAAAAAAATTATTACTTACATATCTTTTTTTTTAATTTTATACAATAAAAATAAAAAGTAAAGTTTCCCTTTGAGACATTGTGATCTAAAGGGCAGATGCTATAAAGGTCATCTGTTTTTGTGGCCAATGAATAACCAGGGTGTCGTGTGGCCATCACAACAACAAACAGGCTTTACTTTTCCTAAGCTAATGCACCAATTAGAGGCACATTTAAGATCTCAAAATAAAAAACTCCGTTTTCACCAGGATTTGAACCCAGGACCCTCGGTTCAGAAGCCAAATGCTTTACCACTAAGCCACTGAGTTAGATTTATATATTTTTAATTTAATATTCAACATGGTGAAATTTTTTTTTAATTAAAAAAAATAACTCACAGAATCAGGTATCCACATTATTTTTGTAGTGGGGTATGGGTGATCAAATGTGCTTTTTGCTGTGAAATCTGATGTTTCCTCATCCAAACTGACTATTTGCACCTAAAAAAAATCAAACAATTTTCAAAGTGTTCTTAAGTTATATTTATATTATTTCTAAGAAAATGAAACTACAGTTTACAGGTAAAAAAAATTTTAAAGATAAATACTGAAATCAGTACCTTATTATTATATTCCTCAACAAAGCTTCCAAGAGCTAAACGAAACCGCTTATCAGGCCGCACACTCCAGTTCATACTATACACTGTCCATGGTGCTTCATATTTGTAAATTTCTTTGCGTTTCCCAGGGGGCACAGGAGGAGGCATTGCCATTTTCTTTTTCAATTCTGAAAATAAAAATTGTTATAAATGTTTTTCTTTTATGGTAACTAAAATTGTTTTAAGTGTTATTAAAGATAAAAATGTTGAATGTAATCATTATAAACTTCATCATCATCATTCTTTTAAGTGAGGACCTCTCTTACAAAAGATTTGGACAGAAACCCTGCTGTTTTACCTAGTGCATGTATGTCACTATACAGGTCAAGACATTATGGTTTCCCAGACCTGTCTTGATGGAAATCAGCAAGTCTGAGGCAGTCAATAAAGACTATGATACACAGTTTCCTCTTCTTGCCCACAATGGGGGCACTGTGAGTCAAAGTTAGCCTGAGCCATGCAAAATATGAGCTAACAGGACAGTGGCCTGTCATGTACCATGCTATAATAGGTTGCTCAGGCCTGGGCAGCCTCCACCATGGGTAAGCATGGACAGGGTGCCTCATCGGCTCCCATACTCTGCAGGCTTTTTGAGACTTGTCCCCCAGTACTGAAACCACTTTTCCATTTCTATTTTTCGGAATGTTGCCAGAGCGTGATGGAAACTCACACACTGTTTTGTAGGAGTCAGCTATGGTGTTGCCATGAACCTACATGACTCAGTACCCACTGCATTTTAAACTTAGCCTTGGTAATTTAATTGACAAAAACAAATGTGTGACCCCTCTTGTGTAGTTTGATCACTCCATTCAGTGACTATATCCTAAATTTGGTACCTAATCAATCAATAACTGTCCCCTCCTGCTATGTTTTTCTTTTCTTTTCAGATACTTTGTTGATGATACCATGCTTAGTTATAGTATCTATACTGTCGATCAATAATTAGGGCAAAAAGGAGAGACAAAATAATAGAGAGGGAGAGCAGTGTTGTGTCTATCACTGTGTTTGTTAATTCAATTGTATAATTAGTTATTAGTATACTTTTTTCTTTAGTAACCAATCACTTTTGATTGCCTTTATCTTATTAAAATTTGTAGAAGCACATTAGTGATTTGTGGTAAAATAATGTTTTTAAAAAATATAGCGTGGCCTCACAAGCCTAACAGATCAATGTTAATTAAAAGTGTTCATTAATGTCATTGATATTAATAAATCAATATTAGTAAACATGCCCTATTTACACAAAGACTAAGAAGACATAGCAGTTCTCTTTGAACCCAAGTAAAATCCTTACTAAACATTGTTTCTCAAAGTAAATGAACTAGAGACAAGATTAAAAAAAAGATTACTTTACTAGATCTATTATATGTAGGTCTACTAGATAGAAAATCTACTTTATTTCTAGAGATCTAGAATCTAGGGTAATGTATCATTTGGGAGGCGTGGTCCCATACATTGAAAAAAGGTAGTATCAGTTAGTAGTTAGGTAGATCTAATCTGTAGAGGGACGAAAGCTCTTCAACTATTAGACTTTAGAGATCCTATATATCTAATTGTCCTGTTGTAAAAGAAAAAAAAAGTTAAATAAACCTTTTTTTTTATATGTGGACATTGTGGATAGATACTAGATAGATACCAGTATATAACTTAATTCAAATATGTAATGTTTTAACTCTCACTAGTCTAAATTAATTAAATTATTAATTAATTAATTAATTAAACTTATACTATAACTAGATCTATAATTTGTATTAATATAGATTTAGAATCTAGATCTAATAGTAGAATCTATAGTTGAAGAGCTTTAGTCCCTCTGCCTCTACAGATCTAATCATCATAAGGCATCTTATACCATTTCTTTGCCGATGACTCACAGTTATACGATTCCTCAGTACCCTCAGAGGTGTGGCATCTGGCAGAGAAAATCAGTGGTACCGTTGCAAGGGTGAGCGATTGGATGGTTGAGAATAAGCTCAAGATGAACGAAGATAAGACAGAAATAATCAAGATTGGCACTCGGAACAACGTCTCAAGTCGAGAGCACAGATTTTCTTTTTAATTACAAACAGCGAGGTTTCTTATGTCCATGTAGTCCGGAATCTTGGAGTTTTCTTTGACTCAACACTATCTTTCGACTCACACATAAGGCAGCTCTGCAATGGTCTTTATCTGCAGCTGCGCAGATTAGGCCAGATCCGACCATACCTAACAACGGAGTCAACAAAAACGCTAGCTGTGGCATTCATACTCTCCCGCCTTGACTACTGCAACGCCGTGCTAGCAGGTATACCCGACGACAAAATAGCCAAGCTGCAACGTATTCAGAACAACGCCGCACGAATAGTTCTTAAAAAACAAGACGAGATTCTGCTACTGCGCTCTTGCGCACGCTCCATTGGTTACCCGTAAAAGCAAGAATCGATTACAAGGTTGCCACACTTTGCCATCAGTGTCTATACAACAATGAGATGCCCTTGTACCTTAGCCAACTGATTACTCCATATATGTCCCCCAGAGAGCCCTACGCTCAATGGACTCAACACTTTTAGTGGTGCCACGTTTTTCCCTCAAAAGCTATGGTCAGCTGACTTTTTCAGTTCACGGACCAAAGGTTTGGAACTTACTCCCCATTGATCTCAGACAGACAACTTGCTACACCACTTTTAAGAAGAACATCAAGACCTATCTGTTTAGAACTTTTTTAGATTAGTTCGACATGTCTCATGTTTGTGTTTGTAATGTTTTTACAGCGCCTTGAGCCTACGTTTTGTTTGTTAACAGCGCTTTATAAATAAAATTATTATCTATCTTTAGAAGTACTAACTGATACTACCTTTTTTCAATATATGGGACCACGCCTCCCAAATGATACATTACCGAATCTAGAAGCTAGTCCTAAGACCTAACTTAAGTAACTAATACTTAAATTGCCTAAAGACTAAGAGGATAAGGCTACATGTTTAGTAACACTAAGACAAACACTACACTATTACACTAAGTCTAAGTCGAACTCTAAGTTTAACGGCAGTTTAACTACTTCTTTATTATGTTAACTTTAATGACTTTATAAGTTTATTAACTACTAGTTACTAGTACTAAGACTAAGTAGTAGAGACTCAGTCTCAGAAAGTAAGTTGAGTAAGACTCTGTTAAGTTAGAGTAAATTAAGTCTAAGTCGTCACTAACTTGTGACTAAGTACTAGATCAAGATCTAAAATCTAAGTAAGTCTAATTTAGTCTAAGTCTAACCCTCTAAGTCTAAGTGATGTTTACGCACAATGTATTGTAACTCATCATGATCATCATCATGTAAGTTAAATTAAATAAATTTAACTCATGATATCATCATGATTATATATTTATATAACTCATAATTATGATTATAATCATAATATAAATATTATAAATATTTAGAATCTATAGTAATGTCCCTCTTGCGAAAAAATTAAGCGCTGCCACCGCGATTTTTGCATTTGAATTTTTATAGCTCCGTAATGGTTAATCCTAGGAAAAAACTACAAACATCTATAAACTCGTCATCCATTTGCCCATAAAAATAGCTAGATTGTTTTATTACGCTACGCCTAGTTACAATAAAATATGATGTTGAAGAGAGTCAGGTAATGAGGTCCAGCGTAACCATGTATCGAACAGCATACTCATCTCTGTACACTAGCGAAATTTTCTGTACACGAGCGAACACCTCTTGTTTATTGTATTTAAAAATAATATTATCTTCATTTTTTACAATTTTAATCTTAATTTATTTTTAAACCAACTCAAGACTGACAGATTAGTGTTACTTTTTCCACTTTTAATTGGTCCCTTCTCTGCTAAACCCTCAACTTTACAAAGGCCCTTACCTAGATCATCTTGTAGATCTAGAATCTAGTTGACCCAAAAAACAAACAAAATGTGCGACTCCCGCGACCCCGCGCGTTTAGCCCGCTCACTCCAGTCTGTGATTGTGACCTAATTTGGTACCAGATTGATCAATAACTGTCCCTCCCGCTATTTTTTTTTCTTTATGGTACCATGCTAGGTACTTAATTAAGAAAGAGAGTTTGCGAGACTTGAGAGAGAGAGAGGCAGGGTTGTGCACTCATAAAAACTTTTTTTTTTTCCATTCACATTATATCCAAGTCATTAGCACTTGTTTTAGCGATATTCCCTTTCTTTTTACTCATTTACATCACACTTGGTTTAACACCTAAAAGAAATCAACATTAAGTAAAAATGTTAGACCTACGACCTATACTAGACCTAAAATTCTTCTTAATCCCTGACCTACCCTCCTTCTGTCCCAGAAGAAAATAAATGGCATCGTCCTACCAGTGCCCTTTGAACCCGTGTAAAACCCTTGTTTTTCAGAGTAAACGAAATTAGCTGTGTCTGAACTATAAAGAAATGGAGTATAAATAAAAACAATAGATCGGTTTCGTCTTAGTTATTAAAATGAAGGCTCATTTTAACAAAGATTGTGGGCTGTTCGCTAATTTCAGAAAATAACGGTCGTTCGCTACATGGAAATGACTATAGATCTAGATTAAATTATTTATTATTTAAGTTAAACTATCTAGTTAAAGTTTAAAAAACTACTTATCATACTAATCACTTTCCGTATTTTGTTTAATCACTGTTAATAATTAATAATAGTGTTATTAATCAGTTAAATCAGTGATTCAGTCTAACTAACTTACTAAGACTTGACTAACTTAAACTTAACTAACTATTGTTACTATAATTAGTATAAATAATAAACAAATCAAATCTAAGACTAAATTAAATTAATTTTTCACCGAAATTAAAATGCTTACTGTACTCTGTTGTACTGTCACATAAAGATCTAAAGTTTATATCTAATAATCCGTTTGTGAGTGACAAACCACAAATAACTGCCTAATTAAAAGAAGGAAAAGTGATGTGATATTTGGCCCACGGACATAAATTATTATGTCTATGATTCGGCCATTGTTATTTACTAAGGGCTATAACTTAGTTGTCTTCGATTTGCTTGCTGTTAACTTCCCTTTACAAAACTTGTAGCCTACTTTTTTTTCTCGAACAACATTAATTTATAGTTAAAAATAGTTCTAGATTATTGGTCTACATCTAGATTTATATACATCTAATTTTATTCAATATAATAGATCTATATCAAGCTACTATTGAAATATCAATTGTATATTTTAAAGGATTTTTCTCCTTAAAATTCTAGACTCCCGCTTCAATAAATTCTAATCCATTTTTGGCTTTTACCCTTTTAAAATTAAGGACAAAAGGTTATGGTCCATTACATACCGTAGTTCTCATCATCATTGAATGAAATGATATGAATGGTAATGGTAGTTTGTAGATCTATTTATTATACGACAATTATATCTAGATTCTAGATCAAGAGTAGATATTATCTCTATATACGCCTATATTATGTGAATACTGTACTGTACTGACTATAGTCACAGTGTCTATAATTATGATATAATTATAAATAATTATATTATATATATTATAATATTAAATATATAGATCTAGATCTATAAAATGTCATTAAGACTCATTATAATTATTAAAAAAATAAAATGATCATCTACTCACTAGAGTAGGACTCACTACTGATGATGTCTGATCTAGATCTAGACTAAAAGCTAGACTAGTGACTAGTCTCACTAGTCATTAGACTAGTAGTAGTCTGTTGTTACACTAGTGATCACTAGTGTCACTATAGTTACAGTCTCAGACTCAGAGTCTGTACTAGACTTAGACTGACTAGAGGAGTGGAGTACTGGACTAGTCACTGGCGACACTCGCTCTACTCTAGTCTAGTAAGTCTAGTTAACTATAATATTATACCAGTACCACTACCAGTAATAAGAATAACTAGTAAATAGACTATCACTCAGGGGCAGACTGGCTATATGATAGTATCAGTAGCGGTCTTAGGGGGTGGCAACTGGGGCAACTGCCCCAGGCCCCGCGCCTAAGGGGGGCCCCGCGCTGGGAGATTTTATTGTCACCAACTTCGAAAACTAAATGAGTGGTCATAAACAAGGACTTGTTACTCAATATTTTCGCAGTATACGAAATATACCAATTGCTATTTAAGAGTACATTATTTATTTCGAAATACCGTTTTGTTTCGGTAAAGACAGACAAGTCGTAGAGGCTATCATCGTTTAACGTTCACAATAAAAACACATAAGTAGAAGCAACCATTCCTAATCGTTTCGACGTCTAATCGGATTTTATTTGGAAATGCGTAGTGATAAAGTTTGAACTACTATTTGCATTATGAAAAATTGTATATGAAAAATACATTTGTAGTAACAATAATGGAACTTTTGACCAATTGATTATTTAATGAAAATAATCAGTGCTTTTTTTTTTACCGTCACGTCGTACGGCGTACTTCACTTTTTTTCAATGTGGGGAAAAAATATTAATTTTCTTGAATTTTAGCGTTTGTTATTAATTTATTAATAGTTAAAAAATTAGGCAATCCATTTATATTTTTTTAAATTAAAAAGCACTGAAAATAACTAAACAATTGTACGGTGTATTCTCGACTGTCGCTGGTGATACGTTCTAAGACCGCACGCAAAGGTCAGCTTTTCGCAGTAAGCTGTTTAATTTCATAAACGTATAATATTTTTCGGATATAAACAGTATCACCAGTTGGTGTGCTTACACAGTTATTTCGGCAAATCAGCTTCCAGCATGACATATTACGTTTTCTTTTTCCAATTGGCTACTGTGTGAACGTGTTGAAAAACAAAACAAAAAAAAAACAAAAAAAAACGCGGGAGTATTTTTAGCGGTCCCAGAAAGGGGAAAAGACGCTATTAGTTTTGTGTGGAATGTCTGTCCGTCCATCCGTTGCGTTTAGATCTCGTAAACTAGAAAAGTTAGTGAAAATCCGACATCATAATATTTAAGACCATTCAAAGTTCTGATGCAACGGCTACTTTTTTTTTTCTAAAACCGAAAAATCTAATTTTTAAATCACTTATGCAAGCAGTTTCTTTCAGAAATATACATCACTTTTACAACTATTCATTATTAATGTTAAAAAACACCGAAAGCCCAATAATTGAAGATATAATTAATTACCCTTTTTAAACAGGTTTATATGAAAACGTTTTTTTTTTTTTAATTTTTTTTTTACATTAGTATTGCTAAGTTAAGTAAGTTTTGTTATACTAACTACTACATTTAGCCTACACAGAAAAATCTATTTAGTAAGCCTATGCATATAAGTTGGACATAATTTAAAACAACAATTAATAAGTAGTTTTTCATATCACATGTCATAATGTGGTAAAGTAAGCAGTGAACTTCACTGGGGCACTACACAAGATCTGTCAACCTTCTTTCTCCATTCTACTCTGTCATTTATTTGTCATTGATAGAATTTCATTCTGATGTTCTTTCTGAAAATATTGAAACCTCCTTTTTTACCTGTCTGGGTGGACCACTTCCTTGTAACTTTGCTTTCATAAATTATTTTTAAAAAAACGTGATACAGCCTTTCCGAAAAAGTCGGGTATTCGAAAGTGAATGGACCACTGTAACTCCTATAGAACACTTTACTCTTAAAGAACATCCTATTGGCTTCAATTAGCAGAGTGGGAGAGGCGACATACTATTAGTAGTGGCGAGTGTTTTTTTATTTGCATCTGTTGATGCAGAACAATTAAAATACAGTATATAATGTACTTCAGCGGCCAATAGTAAACCAGCAGTACCCTACGTAATGTTCTATGTTTTGTTACAAAAATAAGGCCCACAGCTTTGATGCGAACATACTGTATTGTTATTGTTGCAGCATTAGAGAAGGATTAGCCCGTTAGCGAGATGTGGTACGATATATATATATATATATATATATATATATATATATATATATATATAATATCAGGTGGCCGAGCCTTGCTCGGTTAAATAACTAAGAAAGGTAATATACTACTGCTACTGGTGCTACAGCCCATGGAAAGATATGGCCTGCTCTTACACATCCCTCCATTCATATATCTCCTGGGCCTTTCGTCACCACGCCCTAACGGTAACCCCAAGTTTAGATATCTTGTTCAGTGTGAGAAATTAAGGAGCAGTAGAGCAGCTGTGTAATCACCGTTTCCTTTGTTTTGGTACGGGACATTAGACACTGAAGCATGAACACATGGTCATAATTTTACCAGCAAAATTATTATAATTATAATAAGGCTTGACATCAAATCCGAAGATTAATGAGAAATCCACACCACTCTACGCAATTAAAGTGTAAACAATTTATTAAGCACTTAAAACGCAATAACTAATCATACATCGGTACATTTAATTTCATTACTTTCCTTCCATAGTTCTATAATAAATCAATCTTCAATAAGATGGTGCGCAAATGTTTAATTAGGTCCATTGATACTTTAAAACTCGTTCGTGTTTGCATTGTAGTAAGGTAAGCTTAGTGACGTAAGCAGCGCTTTTCCCGTTTTCGTCATGGAAAACTTTCATTCATAAATTTTCCATTTCATTCATAAAGTATTCTGACCAAAATTAAATTGAGACATTTTCATATCGAAATAACGGTCGAACTCGAGTTTTCCCGATGTTGTCAATGAGTTCAGAATTTTTTTCTCACTAATACGCACATACCTTGAAATTTTAAAAGGAAATCGTTAGAGCCGTTTTCGAAAAAAAATTTATAAATAAATAAATAAATATATTCATATACAAGAATTGCTCGCTTAAGAGTATAGGATATATATATATAT
>JADKLZ010001483.1:19070253-19085047 GCA_021533235.1 Biomphalaria straminea
ACTCAACTATAATAAACCAACAATGGCCTATCCTGCACTCAACTATACTAGCTATTTTATGCCTGCCTCCAGCATGGTCAGAGTGCCTCATGTGCTCTCAAACTTAATCAAAGTTTGTTGTTTTTTCTTTCCATTTCCCATGGTAGTGTTATTGTGAGGGGGCACAGTCTGGGGCTTTGCAAAATCTGCAATGCAGATTGTAAATCAGTGATTATGGCATACCTGGCCATGGCAAGATTCAATGCTTTTTTAGAAACTCTCTGATTGACACAGTTTCTACAACCAAACTTCAGACGTTGCCACATAGAGCATGAAGTTTGACTGAACCAGAGTCAGGGAACTCATTATGGAATCTGTAACTGACTTTTCCAGAATCTACTGTTGCTGACTCATCATTATATCCACTGGCAATAAAGCATTGAATGTTGCTTGATGTATTGTCTTTATCACTCTTCACTAACCGTGATCACAAAAATAAGGATCTTAGGATCCTCTGCAACAATGGACTGCTGTGCTTGAAAATAAAGTATTTTTTACTTATCACAAGAGCTTTGCTTTTATGTCTGTCATAACTGGAGCCATTGTGTTAAATTATATCAAAATATATTAATTAAAAAAAAACTAATTGCAACTACTTTCTCTTTTTCTTTTTTAGATTAAAGCCTAATATTCTTAAAAGCTCTGGATCCAATCATTTTGCAAACCTAGCACGTCAAGATGCATTCTGGTCATTTCAGAAACGTACATTACAAAATTTAAAAAGGACATTCAACCGCAGTTGCCCTTCAAGAACAGTATCTTCCAAAGCTTTGTCAACATTAGCTTCATGTCTTCTTGGAGCAAGTAGTGGCTATTTATTGTACAGAAACTCAGACTGGCTTTTACCTAAAGCTCAGTGTAAATCTTCTTACAGAAGTCGACTTTCACACGAAGAGGAAGTCATTGATAAGACTCCAAATCCCAAGTTTAGATGGAGCCTTTTTTTCAGTCTTTTATGGGAAGACATTTTTTATCTTTTGGGTGCTATTTTGGTAAGTCTTTATAATTTAATATTCTATTCTGACAGTGAAGTTTAAAACGCAGATGCATGAACTTGTGACATATTCTTTTGGTTATACAGTGGTCCATTATCTTCTTATACTCTGCAGATCTCCAGAGATAACACTTCTATCATAAAAACTGAATTTTAGTTGTTTGGGTTTTTTGGTTGTTGTTTTTTTTAATGTAGGCCTATTCTTTCAGTAAGGTTTATAATGTAGGGACAGTGGCTGTCTGGTTATGTGCTTTTGATTGTCGATACAGTGGTTCATTATTTTCCGATGCCCTGCAGAACTCTTAGAGATAAACTCCTATGATGCAAAGATAAAAGTCCTAGTCCTCCTCTAGATTCCTAATGGTCGACATTTTGCTTGCTAGCATCTTCTACTTTTCTGTAGAGCACAGAAAATAGAGATAGTACTTAAATAGGGCAGTAGCAAAGGCATCCAATTTTTCAGGTAATTCCCTAAAATATCCTATATTGAACTCCATCCTTTGATTGATCAAGTCTAATCAAGTTCCTTTATGGTAAAGTGAAACAGACTATTGGTAATTTGGGTATTTAAACTGTCAGAGTTCTTATTGTTTAAATGTAAAAGTATATTTCATTTTGATGAAATTAGTTGAAGTCTTCAAAATACTTCTCACTTTAACTTATTGTACTTATAACAATTATCTATTGAGTATATGCCATTTCTCATTTGATTTAAAAAATGCAACATAAGTTGTTATGGATTTCTTTTTAAAAAAAAAAAAATTGCAGAAATAACCAATGAATAATTTTGAGGAGGGGGGGGGGGGTAAAAATGTTAGAAAGAAATGGAATATTTAAAATTAGGTAATCTTCAAACTGACATGTTTATTGTATGTTCAGGTTTTGTAATAACTATGTAAGTAAGTACTCATGAATTACAAATGAAATCAAAACATTAAAGTTAACACTTTTAAGAATTTCATTTCTATTTTTTAATTAACTTGAATTTAATTAGCTTCATATTTTGTTATTCTATTCTACTTTTTTTTTTTTTGTTGTTGTTGGTATTATTTAATCATACTAGGATAAATTACCTGGCATTTAATTTAATTTTCAAAAAGAATATTTTTTGTGTGGTTAGAAAAAAATGGATGCGAGGAGATTCAGTTATAAAAAAAGTTACCTTAAATTATATTTTTTTAAACTCATTTTGCTTATAACACAATGTCC
The DNA here is from genome assembly GCA_021533235.1 of Biomphalaria straminea. Taxonomy (NCBI): domain Eukaryota; kingdom Metazoa; phylum Mollusca; class Gastropoda; family Planorbidae; genus Biomphalaria; species Biomphalaria straminea. Next base: position 19,072,496 of record JADKLZ010001483.1, read on the forward strand.
CACCAAATTGTTAATGACATGAAATCATGTGATACAGGTTTGACTTATTATCCTTTCTGATTATCTCTTAGCAATAACAAATATGGACTCTAGATGAAAAGCTATGCATTTTCTTGTTTGTATCATAACAGAAAAAAATGAAATCAAGTAAACACTATAAAACATTGCTTTCATTCAAAGTGCATAATTGTGTGACTGAGTTTATTATGTGCTATATATTTGTTTTTAATGTGTGGATCATTGCACAAAAGTATTATAACATCACTCTTTGTTTTCTGTAGGCAGCTTTGGGTGCTGCTGTAGTGAACATCCAGATACCTCTGATGTTGGGAGACCTGACCAACATTGTCACCAAATTTACAAGCGATGCTTTGTCTGGCAGTGAGACGTTTTTGTCAGAAATCAGAAAACCTGCTCTGAAGTTGTTAACCTTGTATGGACTGCAAGTGAGTAATAAACACTGTCACAGAAGATTTTATTTAATAGATCTACAAACTATATCACAATATTTGGATTTAAACAGGTTTTCCTGTTATAAAGTGAAAAAAAAAAACTAATATTGCTATGCTTATGAAAAATTTGCTTACAAAACTATTTTAATTTTTTATTTTGTATAAGTGTTTATAACTAGGCTAGAATGCAATCTTTAAAATCTCCATTATATTCCTATAAGTAAGTAGTTACTATGTTAGTTCTTTTCTGCTTCTCTCAGCCTTCCTTTGTTTTGACTTGTGCATGCATCAACAATTGTTAACACATGTTTAACATCAAATTATTTGGGTTTTAAATTCAACTTTTAAATAATGTTCTTATTCATTTTTGTAAAGAAAATATAAGATAACAAAATTGAAATTGTACATGTATTAATTGCTTGAATCTTTCCTATTCTATTCTGAATGATTTCAGGGTTTATTCACTTTTGTCTATATAAGCCTCCTTGCAGTTGTAGGAGAGAACCTGGCTTACCGATTAAGAAAAATGCTCTTTCAATCTCTGCTGGAACAGGATGTTGAGTTTTTTGATAAGCACAAAATCGGTAAACTCATTGACAGGTTGGAAAAGTTTTTTTTATTAGTTTTGTATTTAAAGTATTTTGTCATATTTAGTTTTAAAATACACATTGTACAACTCACAGAGGTCTAAATTTAAAAAAAAAAAAATTAAACCATCATAGGAACATTGCTAAACATTGCAATTATTAACTGTACAAGGTTGTTATTTTTTCACAAAAAAAAATTTTTTTGTAACTTAAAAAAAGTTTTGGAATGTAATTTTTTTTTTGGCCTTTTTTTGTGTGCCTGTTTTCAAAAATGTATCAAATGAACAAACAGCAATTAACAATTAACATTTTTTTTAGACTGACTACAGATGTGCAAGAGTTCAAAAGCTCATTTAAAATGACTGTATCCCAGGGCTTAAAAGCAACAGTACAGGTCAGATCTTTAGAAATGTGTTTTTATTTGTCCTTTGTATTGTTTTTGTTCTGAAGATAATACGCTCGCTGTATAGCCAATAAAACACTATAATGTATAAAAACATGTTTAGGAGCAAAAGAGAAAAAAAAATTAAACTACTATGGACTACATCATCATCTTTTCAGAATAGTAAATAAAGGGTATTTTTTATATAATAGGAAAAGAAACATTATTTTCCTGATTTATTCATTGACTTTATCCTTCTGTTTGTCATCAGACTCTTGGCTGTGTCATATCCTTATATCTGATCTCTCCGAAACTGACTCTTATAATGGTTGGTGTACTTCCTATTGTCATCATTGGGGGCACAACATGGGGAGCTATGTTGAGGACACTGTCTAGAGATGCCCAGGAAGAGATCTCCAAATCAACTGCAATAGCTGATGAGGCACTCGGCAACATCAGGACAGTGAGATCTTTTGCTATGGAATCCAAAGAGAATCAGTAAATGAAATATTTAAACCAATCTTGTTTTTGTTTGGTTTGCATAATTTTCTTTAAAATTTTCTGGCATCTAACTTAAAACATTTCAAATGAATCGGGTACTTGAAGAACTTATCATTTGCATTGACACATTTTAGATCAAAATAACACTAGAAAGATTTTAACTACCCCCATAAAATAGAGCATTAAGCATCATTGTCATTGATTTAAAAATGTTATATTTAACTGAGTGTAACAAAAGTCACAACTTAATTACAAAAGCTTGATATTTGTGCCATCTTCGAAACCTTAGGTTTAGAGGCAGATCACTTGCTTCTGTTGCAGTACAGTTGACTTTCCAAACTTGAGGACAGTATACAGCTAACTTTAACCTCTAACCAGGTCCGACATTATATGACCTTTAATCTTGGTATATCTCTGTGCCATGAGACTCAGATTTTTTTATCTTAGCTAAGACTTTAATCACTCATTCATCTAATCATGTAGAGTCTTTCTTTTCAGAGTAGCTGTAAGCCAACGTATTTAGTGTGTGCTAGGAAGTATTTAAGGAGATTGTTTTTCCTATAAGATTTCATTAGAATTCATTTTTTAATTACAATGATTGATTATTGTATTTGAACACAAGTCTGTAATTATTTTAACCATCACACATATGAATTATTAGATTATTTTTTAATTTAGATTGTATGAGGCACAAGTTTTGAAATCTGCCAACACAAGCATTCGTCTTGGTTATGGTATAGGAATGTTTCAAGGCTTGGCCAATGTTTTCCTTAACAGTAAGCTTTTAGTTTCCTTTTTTTGTTTTCCGTATAGTTAGTTTGTTTAAAACAAAGTAAGTCAAACAATTATTTTTGTTCATGTAGGTTTAGTTCTTGGTTCATTGTTTGGTGGTGGATGGCTGATTTCAACTCAAGAGCTGAAAGCTGGTGACCTTATTTCATTTCTAGTAGCTATTCAAATGATTGAAAGGTACTTAGCACATTTTTTTAAACATCTGTTTTATAAATACACAAAATGATTAGGTTACAGATTAAAATATATGCCTATGTTTATACTAAGGCAAAGAACTTCATAATTACTGTAATATTTCAATACTACAACATTTGTATTTCTTTTATAAATATAGATATTTAAAAACAATTAATTTATTGCCACTAATTATTTAACAAATTGGTTAGTTAATTTTGTTTTTTATTCACAAGTACTGTAATATCTCAGTTATACAAGATTCATCTCCCTTTTCTCTATATAAACAGTTAATGAATTGCCACTAATTATTTAACTAATTGGTTAGTTGTTTTTAATTGATTCACAATAAATCTAATATCTCAGTTCTATAAAATATATCTCCCCTTTCTCTTTATAAAACAATTTTTTTATTGATTTGTGTGTCGTCATCGACAATGAATAATTGTGCAAAGTTTCAATTTCAGAATGGGAAGAGGGAGAAATAAGGTGTTCAAGATTAGTAACAGACAGATAGACTGAGTTGGTATAAGCTTGGTAAAAACAACTACACAAATATATTTAAAAATAAGTAAAAAAAATTGGATAAAAATCTGTTGAGCAAGAACATCACTACAAGGTACATGGTTTGTAGAGCAACTTCTCACATCAAAAGACTTACATTTTCTAAATTTGTTGAAAGGGACATACAAAATTAAACATTCCTTTTCTTTTACTTTTTTTTCTCTCAATAACTGTTTTTAAAATTTTTTAAATTCTTTTTGGGGAGTTCTGCAAATTTCTTTTTACATTTGATAAAAATCAACAGGTCAATGGCTCAGATGTCTCTGCTTTTAGGACATGTAGTTCGAGGTCTTTCAGCTGGGGCTAGAGTTTTTGAGGTTAGTAGTAGAAATACTTTCTTAGTCTTAATATGCAGCTCTCACTTTCTTAGCCAGTTATTGAATGGTGCTTTTATTTCTATCGTTAGTTTATGGACAGTAAGCCACTGATACCACTGCAGGGAGGTAAAAGGATTCCTTATCATGCCATGATAGGAGATATTGAATTTAAAGATGTCAGTTTTCATTACCCTACAAGAGAGCAGGTAAAATTCTAATTTCTATCTATAGAGCTCTTGTAAGTCGTTCTGCTGTTGTTGTTGGTTTTTCACTATAATGTTAAAATTAATTGTTAAAAACATTTAAATATATTTTTACATTATGAGTAAATTTGTTTGGTTGGGTACAATTCTTATCAGACTAATAACCTACTTGCCTTGCACTGAGAAGTTTAATTTTGAGTTTAGTTGTTGGATGGTCAACAAGGTATTTGTGAAGTGCATTGACTAATTTCAGAAAGTTTTTTTTTAGTGATTTGATTACAATGAACTTAATAGCAATGCTAAAGTCTATATTATCTTTCCACTTGCAGAATGTTCTCAGAGATTTCTCATTAAAAATTCCAGGAGGCAAGCTGGTTGCCCTTGTGGGGCTTTCAGGTGGAGGTAATGCAATAAATTTATCGCCTTTGTCTCTTTATTATAGACCTAATGAACCGCTCAGTTATAAAAACTAGTGTCAGTAAAAAGCAGCTAATTTTAAGCATTCTTATCCCCACCATCTTTAAATGCCATTTGTTAGAGTTATACAATGCATTATTCTGGATAATAATCTATACTTCTTCTACATATCAAAGGACCTTCATAAGATGGACTTTTTAAGCTAGTGATCCTGAATCCATGTTATGATAGACTATTCCTAAAGCACTATCTGTGGAATGCAGAGAGTAGTATATGTTTAATTCCATAGAAAATCTATGAAATGTTTCAAATGTAGATAAGTTAAAGTCTTTAGAGATCCCCAGTTTACTCTCAACACCAAGGACTACCCAAGAGCTCAGCAGCAGATAGGTAAAAAAAAAAGGAATTAGTTGACAAAATATTAAACTCTGCAGACACAAAAATAAAACGCGGCAATAAATTTAAATTTTGAAATGAACTTCTGACTAAACTACTTATGTCTATCATCTACCAGGGAAATCAACAATAGCTGTGTTACTGGAAAGGTTCTATGATGTTACTGCAGGGACCATAACCATAGATGGTGTGGATGTGAGAGAACTAGACCCTGCCTGGTTGAGAGGTCAGGCAATAGGTTTTATTAATCAGGTGAAACACAGGTTCTTTAGTGTTTATTTATATTTTTTTAAATAAAAAATAATAAGACATTCACACATATTCCTATTTATGTTGGAGTAAAGCATGAATATTTTTAAATTACAGATCCATTTTAGTTCTCTGTTAAATTTCATAATACTGATACTGAAAATTGTTTATTTCTGTACTCAAGGAACCTGTGTTATTTGCTACATCTGTTATGGAAAACATACGTTATGGTAAACCAACTGCCACAGATCAAGAGGTACTTTTTTTTTTAATCTCTCAAGTTTCACTTTCTAAAGTTAGCGCTGTAAAAGAAATATCTATCTTAACAATATGTATATTTTTTTTAATCTACCTTAACAATATGTACATTTTTTATTTACTTATTTGTATTTACTTTCTAAAGAACATCATTTCAATGTCTTCAGGTTATAGAGGCTGCCACGTTGGCCAATGCTCATGACTTCATCACAAGCTTTCCTAAAGGCTACAATACAGTGCTGGGGGAGAGAGGGGTGACAGTCTCAGGGGGACAGAAACAAAGAATTGCTATTGCCAGAGCTCTAATCAAGAATCCTTCTATCTTGATTTTAGACGAGGCCACCAGGTAATACTGAGTTCTCAGTCATCATTAATGTATATTGATTAATTTCATTTGCATACTGTGCTGCCACTTTTGTAGTTTTAGGAAATAAACTAGATATGTTTAACAGTGGACATTTAAATGTTTTACATGTTTCGGATGTTCCTTCAGAGTTGAAGATAGTTACTTCCTAGTCCAAACCTCCCGCAGGACGACAGGGGATGGGAGCGGGCAGGGTTTGAACCCGGGACAATCGATAAATCCAAACGACAGTCCAGCGTGCAAACCGTTCGACCAGGCAGCCATCATGGTAAAAACAATAAAGGCAAAGGATCAAAACCAACTTCAACAGCACACTTGCTTAAGTAGTCAAAATATTGACAATTGTTAAAGTCAAAAACAAGAAAACATTACTTGGCAACTAATATATTTTACACAGGCTAGGGAAATTTTCTTTATGTAAATATTTTTTTACTTGTTTAGAATTAAGAGGTCATTTCAATTTAGATAAAAATATTATTTATCATTCATTTATAGCATTCTGTTTACATGGTTTTATAAAATAGAGAAGAAAAAAAAAAGAAACTAATAATTCTATAAGCTAGAAATACTCTAGGGCTTAATTTGTTCAGCATTCCTATATCAGTAAGCCTTAACCAGTAAGCTTCAACCCTGAGGAAAAATCAGGAGCTGGCGACCCAAAGGCAGATTGCAGCACCCAGTGCTACATTCTGGCAGAACCTGCGACGCCGCTGACCCCAAACTGTATCGGCACAGCCGTTACTTTGGATACATCAGCTGCGTGGAGAGGGTGTGTGTGTGTGTGTGACATTATTCCGACCAAAGCTAATGCCCAGGCATTCATCTCACCAAGATGATTCATTGTTGCTTTGCGACTGAAGGAGGCCATACATTCCTATATCAGTGTTATTGGCCTATCAAATGAACTCTGTAAGGATAATATACAACTCATCAGTCTCCTCTTTGCCCCACATTCATCTTACACTCCCCCACCCACCAAAAGTGCTAGTCAGTCAACATAAAGTACTCTTATTGTCATCTGATGTAACTGTGAAGTAAAATACTTTCTTCCACAAAGGCTTCCCCCAACACACTCACTGATATTTTTTATGCTTAATCAGTTCTTGATAGACTCTAGGCTTGGCAGAAACATCTCCTTGTACCTATAGCCCCTAACACTCTCACACACTCTAAGATTTCTTTGGTGCATCTATTTTTAGATCTGAACTAAAAGATGGATCCTATAACCAGCCCCTTACATATACACATTGTTTGGCTAAACTCTTAAAGATCATACAAACAAATTAATACATTAGCTTTGCCTCCTTCAATGGGTCAGACATCATACCCCTTTTACAACTTAAGTCTCTCCCTGACACATGATCACTGCTAACCAGTTTTCTTTCTTGGCTTGTAAGTTTTATAGACATTCCTTTAGAAATAAAAGGATAGCATCCCAACCCAAACCTCCTGCAGGATGGTGGTTCTGACCCAGGACCATCAAGTCTAAGTGAACCACATGACCAAGCAGCAGCCATCCCATTGTTTATTTGACTTCACGTACTACATATGTAATTTAAAATATAATTAAAAATAGGATGTCATTGAAAAAATATATTAGGCATTAAAAATTTGGAATAAAGCAAACAAAAAATATAATTTAAAAATTTTCAATTAAAGCATTGCCCACTGTGAGCAGTCAAGAAGTAAATTGAATGTCAAAAGTATTACAAGGACAGTGTAAGGTGAAAACCCAGTAGAAACTCTTAGATTTTTAGATATATCCTAAGAGGAGCCAAGAAACTCATGGCAGACAAGGGAGGCAATAGAGCCAATCTAATTATCATCTCAGCAATTGTTTTTCAAAGTGAAGATCTGTCATCTTTGTGTTCATAGGAAATGAGATAGTGATCTTTAATACTGATGAATGATCTTCAAGTGGGACAATTAATGACCAGGACTTTGATTTAAGAACTTACTTTTTCTTAATTATTAAGTTGTTTTGTTTTTATTATTTCTAGTGCTTTAGATGCTGAATCAGAGAGAATTGTTCAAGAAGCTTTAGATAAAGTTGTGAAAGGTTTGTTTAATTCTCTCCCTAGCTAAATCAGTGACTTGTCTTTTTTTGTTTAATATGAAAAGTTATGTACCTTACTCATGCGATAAAATTAACTGCTGTCTTGTATCTATGTCAACAGGGAGAACAACTCTTGTAATAGCACACAGATTAAGTACAGTTCGTGACGCTGACCTCATTGCTGTTGTTTCTAAAGGAAGAATCATGGAGGTATGTGTGTTTATTTCTTTTCAGCTCATCTCTGGATGAGCTAACTCTATTGTCAATGCCTAGGTCTCAGATTTAGGTCCCCTTGGGGGAACTAGGCTCCAAGATGTTCCATTTAATACCAAAACTATTAGAATCAAACTAAGGTTGGCCATCTCACCTTGTTCAAAAGATTTTTAAAGTTTGAAAAAAATGTTAGCAGATTCTTCCTTTAACTTGCTGCCAAAGACAATAGAGTTGCCTTGATCCACTAAATACTTGTGTAATTATGTTCTATTTAATATTATTTAATGAAAATATTATATGCAGATGACTCATATTAAAAATGAGAAATTAGTCTGCAAACAGAAGAAGCTTTGTATCCAGTATATAAAGCAGAAAGTGCATGTTATGCATGTCCCGCATAGAAATCAAAACCATTTGACTAATCTTGATAAAACTTGGCAGAAATGTTCCTTAGATTAAAGCGGATACCATAATGTATGTTTAATGTCCCTTCCACAACTGGAGGGCCCTAAAAATAGACAAAAAAAGTACCTAATAGTATCTCTATTAAAAAACTAAACTTTTTAACAAATTGGGTAAACCCGTTTTCACAGTATTGTTTTTTATATAAATATGTCGGCTGAACAGGTAAACCCATTTTCACACTCTTACTCTACTAACCCTAACCCTACTTTTATTTTTGTAGCCAAATAAAATGTGAAGGGAACATTCTCCGGTTTAACATTGACCTAAATTAACCAGTAGATCAGTAATACCCAAACTAAGGCCTGCAGGCCACGGGTCATATCTGGCTTGTATAATATCTAGTAAACATACCAGACAATATCCTTGTTATATACATATTTCTTGACATAAAGTAAGATCATGTAGAAATAGCGTCACATAATTGTTTCATTTTAGAAAAATCAATGATCAATAATTATGATAGGGATAATTTTTTTAAGGTCTGTCTGAACTTCAATATAAACATGTAGTGAATATGGGCTGTAATGAATGTTTAAAAAAATAGGAATATAAAAATCAAATGTTATCTCTAAAGTAAATATTTCATCCATTATCAGGATACATCACAATAATGGAGACACTTTTATAACATTTATTTTATTTTGTCAAAGTGTTTCTTTCTAAAGCAGAATGAATGTTTGTTTGTTCACAGCTAGGAACACATGAATCACTGAGAAGGTCTAAAGGTCTTTACTGGGAACTTATAAAGAAACAAGAATTAGAAGAAGATATAGAAAGCAAATAATTGTATGCATAATCTATGATTCTGATGGTGATACTTATTGTGTTGTTGATGTAAATTTAATATTTTTTAAAGATTCTTAATAAAATTATTGTAATACTTCAAGATGTACATTGTTTTTCTTTTTATTGCATTTGATCTTAATTCAAAGAATTCCTTTGTACAATTATGCTAATTATGTTTTTTATTTATAGAGAAAAGGAAATTAAGCCATGTAATTGACTTTAAATGTAAGTAGTTAAAATTAATATGCTGCCTTGCAGCTAAACCCAATCCTTGCAACACAAGTGCAACACCCTTGCAGATCCAGTACCTCCTCTGACCCCAAACTGTATTGGCCTTGCTGTTCCTTTGGAAATCCTTCCAACCATAACTAATGCCCAAATTTCATGTCTATTCATATCTGGATCCAGACATTTCTACACCACCAAGTTTTAAGGGAAGGCTCTTCTAAAATGCTGGTTTTACTTAGGCTTCTCAGATGTTATAGATTGTGTTTGTAGACCAGTGTTTGTAGACCAAGACATTTTCTTCAACTCAATTCTTAGTGAGCATTTTTTTTTTCTGACAGATTTTTATACCATAACTAGATCAAACTCTAAAACTTATGACTTGATTGTTTCTAAGTTTAGAAGAGATATGATGCAAAAACAAGACAGTAGCATTGCCAGTACATTTTTCTTATGGTGCAGGATAAGGGATTAAACAATTCACCCTGATGATCTTATGTATTGGTCATCAAAATCCTGTGATGTTGAACTATCATCTCTCTCCAGTCAAACTTCTAAATTCTAGGGCTTTTGACAAATATTTTTCTTGCTTTGTGCTATACTTTCTTTAAATGTGTGCTCATAGTGTACAAGTAATTTTTAACCTCACAGATTTTTACAGAAGTTTCAATGATCATTGTTTGAAAGAATTAAATTAAATCAAATAGAACAGAATCACTAAAAATGTAACATAATTTATTTATAATAAATTACAAATCCAATGTTTCATTATTGCTAAATAAAATCAGTAACATGAGATGTTCTATTTTGACCTTGAGGAAAGGCGAGGTTTGAGAACAAACATGATAAAAGGCATGATAAATAATACAATTGTGAAGTGACAAATTAATAACTTTACACTGCAACATCAGTCCAATGTGCTATAACTTTGTCCTGCTTGATGATGCAAAGGCATGAAGATTTCCCATCTGACTTAAACCACTTTGTATGTGATTGATGTGAATTTCCACATTATTTTGAAAGACACTGAAAATAGAGAAATACACATATCTTTAGTTCAGGGTGCTATCAATGTATAACTTCTGCATATTAACAAAGTCAATCAAAATGTAGAATGACTATGGTTCATCTTGTAGAGCACTTTTTCATGTGACTATGGAGCCCTATTTTGGAGAGACACTAACGTCCAATCATATGATAGGCCTACACTAAATATGTTAAACTTATAAGTCCTACATCATTAAAAGCCATTGACAAGAGCCATGACTGACAGTAAGATACTTAATGTAAATTGTGAGCCCCTGCCTGGCTCAGGGCCCAATTGGAGCTATCTGTTAAATTGGCCTAAGGATAGCCCTGCTCACAACTATGTAAAAATAAAATAGTACTAGATATATACCTAAGCAAAACGAATTTTAAAACTTTCTAAACAGCTCAAAATATCAGCGTTATTTCAATTGTGTAATACAACCCATCAGAATCCAGAGATAACCACAGGAGTCAGTTGAGTTCTATCAATGCTGTAGTCTTCACACATGTAATACATCTTACATTTACTTACTGCTATATTTGTATAGGTATCATTTCCTGATAACTATTTTCTTGGTGAATTAAATAGGCACTGACTAAAAATAAAGTCAATATTTTCACCCTTGTCAACTTGTCAAATTTCTTCAATCACATGCAATTTGTAGTCTCAATTTATATCTAATAATATTACTAGTGCTTTACATAAAGAAAAAAAATACAGAAGACCAAATAAAACAAAAAAAAAAGAGAAAAAAAAAACATTTTTTATAAATATGACAGCAACAACAACACAGTAATGAGATGTTTAGATTTCCACATTTTGTAAAGTATATAAATAAATACTTAAAGTAGAAACTCTGTGTTAGAAACCAACAATCTAAGTTTTCATTTGTTCTTATTAGTATAAGAGGAGAGAAAAGCTTAGGCACCAACTTGCTTTAAATGACATAAAAAAGAGCACCTGGTTGCATGTGGCTTTAGAATGAGACAGCTGGAGGTCACAAAGGGAGTGGGATACAGATTTAAGACCAAAAGAAAATCAGCTGCAGAGGGAAAATGTAAATGTCAAAAAGAAAAATTTGAATTTTTAGATGTGGGTCACAGCTGGGGCTGCATAGTAATGGGAAATACTGCATTCATATAAATCTTCAGGCTTGAAGACAAGCCTATTATTATTAGTAGTACAATAAAGTAATAATAAAATATTTTTTAAGAAAAAAAAAATCTTTTGCTTTTGTACAAAAATTAGTAGCTTTTTTAGCGGCCCCCGAAAGGGGAAAAGACGCTATTAGTTTTGTGTGGCCTGTCTGTCCGTCTGTCTGTCTGTCCGTCCGTCCCGTTTAGTGCTCAGAAAGTAGAAGAGAAAATGAAAATCTGACATCACGATAATATAGAGCATTCAAAGTTCTGATGCAACGGCTACTTTTTTTTTTCTAAAAGCTCAAAATCTAATTTTTAAAAATATTTTATGCAAACAGTATTTAAAGAGAAAAAACCTAATTAGTATGCAATATAAATGAAACCTACTTTAAGACAATTAATAATCTAATATACTGCACATGGTATCACATTTTTTTTTGTTCCAACATACGAGTAACATACCAGTATTTACTCGTAAAGTAATCAACTCATAAAACAAGTGTGGCAGTTGCCTTGAACATCGGCTTTACAAGGCTAACGTTGAAAGATCAAAGCACGGAAGATGTATATTAGTTTTGTGTGGCCTGTCTGTCCGTCTGTCTGTCTGTCTGTCCGTCCGTTGAGAGATCAAAGCGGATCTGACAGGGATCCGACTCCGACGGGGGCCGCCTCTGAGTTTGTGTATCACACAAACTCTCTTTGTAATCTTGTTTTATTTTAAATTTGCTTAATTGTATCAAGAAACAAAAACAATTTTTAGCAAATCCAATCCAGCTGTTAAGATCACTCTAAAAAAGTGTAAGGGAATATCTCACTTACTTTATATTGTTGGCATCTAGTCGACTTTTGATGGACTGCAAACTTTCTTGAAGACAACCAAATTCAAATGAACTGTTTTCATTCTCGGAGAACGTCTGTAAGCACAATTTATCAACACATTATTTATATTCTTTGACAAGACATTATTTATATTCTTTGACAA
>JADKLZ010001483.1:19086287-19098982 GCA_021533235.1 Biomphalaria straminea
AATTATAAATAAAAGAACACACTATGATCTAAAAGGCTTATGGATCACTCATCTCTCCCATGACTTTTGTTATAAGGGTGCTATGACAGTTTGCCAAACCAAATCTGTTCAACTTGTCCTGGTAAGCAGCTGTTCTTAGCAGGATATCAAGACAAAAGGAGATCCATTCATTTACAATATCTAGCCAGTTGTTTTTTTTTTATGAACTTTTCTGAACTCAGCCAGCTCTAAACAGTTCATGATATTTGTTTGGAAAAGAAGAGGGCCTTCATGCTATGCCATCTTAGAATATAATAGCTTATAGCAACAGATAAAGTTTACATTTCCAGCCTCAAACAATAGAGCCACAAATGAAACATCAATAGCTACAAGTTTAGGGCCAACACAGGGTTTCACCACCATTCTTAGACTATAGGTATATTATATATAAATATACATAGTATTTAAGGAGATAAAATGATTTCAGGAGTGGAAAAAACACAAACTATAATACTCTTGGTAATAAATATAAGAACAATCTCATACTAGATTTGTATTATTAGATAAGATAAGATATTGATCCAATCTAATGGAAATTCAGTTTGATTACAATTGACAACCTCAGCGTAACTACTGTACAAAAACAATGTTAATGAAAAATTCGAACAACATTCACATACGGACACACATACACATCCACAACCAGCGCTTTATGAATTTGACTTCTATGTACTTCTCAATGACAGCTGACCTCATAACACTCTGACCGAGAGTGGGACAAAGGAGTTTTTAAATCTTTCAGTTTTAGTCTTTATGGAAAGGAGACGACCACTTCGTTCAGATCTTATGTAACAGTGGTTTAATGGGTGCAGGTTATCTTTAAGAATAGTGAGTGATTTGGAAATGCATCTTTCTTGGAAAAGCTCTTCAAGAGATGGTAGCTGTACTTCAGTAATATACGATGCTTTTTTAATTAGTCTATTTATTCTAAGTCTATGTGCCAGTGAAGTATTACCGTACCAGCAGGTGATGGCAAAGATAATAAGACTGCTGATGGTTGATGTATAGAAGAGTTTGATTATTGTTCTGTCTATGTTAAATTTTCTTAGCTTTCTGAGATAGAAGAGTCGCTGGTTAATTTTCGTGTATAGATTTTGACAGTGTTCACTCCATTTCAGTTTGTTGTTGATAGTTGTGCCTAGATATTTATATTCTTGTACTTGCTCTATGTTTTGGTTGTCTATCTGAATTTCTGCAATATGGTCCTTGTTTTTCCGAAAATCAATAATCATTTCTTTAGTTTTCTGAACATTTAAAATTAGAAAGTTATTCATACACCATTGGTAAAAGGTGTTGATTGTGATTTCATATCATATGCATAAAATTACAAAATTCCAAGATTTTTTTTTTCAAATGAGCTAATTCACTAACTGATTGGAAGAGGGGGGGGGGGGGAAAAGTGGTAAACCAATATTGCCTCTACTGAAAATCTGAGATTGGTTCTAATTAAAAATTGGCATATTTTAGTAAAAAACTCAATAGATTTTAACCTTGTTATTTGTGTTAATTGAAAGTTAAATATATATTCCTGTTCTTAATTGGCTACTGGAATTGATTAAGCTCAGTTAATCTATAAACAAAAAATACAATTACATACTTTCAATTAACTATTTCAGTGGAAATCTATTTAAGAATTAATTTTAATATTAACTCTGTCTAGTCGATCTATGAAATCAAGGTATGAATTTATAAGGTAAGAAGGTATTTAATAGTAAAAAATATGAATGGTATAATTATTTTGTTTAGCAGCTTATAGTTAAGCCTGATCTGCTAATTCTAGATCTAGCATTTTCATTCAAATTCTATTATATCTAAATCTCTAGATCTAGATCTATGTAAATAAATACTGATTTTTTTAAAAAGAGATCAGGATAGATATTGATGTTTATTTATATGCCAGTGACTATTTAAGGAAATAAAGTATTGGAACTATTAATACATTTTATCAAATGAAAGCTGACAGCGCCATTTATTTACAGCATGTGCTTGGCGTTTCTTTTTCGAATGACGCTTCATTACGAAAATTGTGTAAATTTTTCAGATTTTAAGGAGTTTATAGGCAATTTACTTCAATTGCATTCACCTTGAAAAGTTTTTTGTTTTAAATTTCTAAACTAAACAATGTCTATGACTTACCACTAAGACTAGAAATTTAATTGGAAAACCTCCATAAGTACCACCTTCTAAACTGACTAGCTTGCCTTTAAATGGTGACTGAGTTTCCATACCTTCAACTGGAGGAAACTAGAATGTAAGAAAAAAAAATTATATATGCTAATCTGATTGCAAACATGCAAACTTATATTTCATTGTTTTATTAATTAGTTGTATTCATACTCACAGCTGGTCTTATTGAAACATCCCCTCCATGTTGCTAAATAAAGATAAACACAAGACTTCATTACACAAAATACCATGAAATTGTCACATTAAAATTATTTTTTTATTAAATGTTTTGAATTAAGTAGTAAGAAACTGGAAAACAACTTAACATTTTTTTGTCTATTGTTGTTTTTTTAATATTAAAAAACTATACTCAATATGAAATTTGTTGTTTTTTTTTTATATTAAAAAACTATATGAAATGTTCGGGAGTTTTTTTCCAGCAAGGAAAACAAAATAAAAGTATATCTAGTCCATAGAAAACAAAATGTATCAGAAGAAATACCCAAAGTACTTACAAAAGAAGCTGATTTAGTATGCACATAACCTGGAATAAATTTTGGTGCTATATTCTGAAATGTTGGTTTATTAACCCCTTGTCTTTTTGGTTTTTCTTGAAAGGCAGTTATAGGTATAGTGTCTGGAGGATCATCACTCTGAAATACATTCAGTAACAACAAAAGTTACAATTCTAAAACACATTCAGTAATGATTTCTGAAACATTCAGTAACATCATTTACAACACTGAAATACAACCAGGCTTTAAATTTAGCTTTAGACAGACATGTTGCCTACCCAGACTTCATAATCAGGTATTGAATGTGTTCCTAGACCTGGTCTATCAAATGTGACTCTATAAGAGTTGTCTGCTGTATCAAGAGCTGCTATGGTTCCAGTAAACAAACCATCCTGAGGTTTACGAAGTCTTGCTGCAAAAATGTTTAAGATTCCAGTTTTAATCCAAGAAATAAATACAAAATGAATGAATGAAACTTAGTTAAAAACTTAACATAAAGAATATGGTAACAAGACTTTATTCATATATGCAACAATTAACTTAGAATATTGTCAGCAATTTCATTGTCAAGTGGGACTCAATCAAAGCTAAAGGGAGAGTGGCCTTGGTAGGATATACAGCTGTATACCAATATTGTCTTAGTCATAACCCAAGGTGATTAGTTGAAAACAAAGGATAAATACTTTTCTTCTTATTTCAATTCCTGATTAGCTGCAAAGCTTCAATGAATTGATCACAACTCAGGTGATTTTTCTAAGTGCAGGGATAATGCTACCATAACTTGTATACATCACAGTCCACATTGCAAAATGAAAGACTTACACCAAGAGACTTTTTGGGCAGCTACCAAATGAAAAGACCTCAAAGTAGGCAACTAAAACAATTCACTGACATTCTCAAGGCATCACTGAGATGCTTTCAATATTAGCAAACAAATGACAGAAAATAATGCCACCTCAACAAAAGCATTAGCTGAAGACAACAAAAAATCCATGTAGCAGAAACTAAAGAAAAAGATACAGCAATTCACAAAGGGTTGAGCTACAAAAGTATGTCAACTTTTAATTAAATACTCTTAAGATAAACATGCAGAGAATAAGAGATACAGAGCCAAGTACTCAAGCTCTTTTTCGATCATTCAAATATGTTACTAGAACATAGGTGCTCTGCTTGACACAGACCCTGAAGTGGAAAAGCTACAACAATGCACATTAAATATGTAACAAACGTAAAGAAATACATTTTGTTGGAGTGTGTTTTTAAGTTGATAACTTTATGTTTAAAATATAATTTTAAAAACATTAATGACTTGGAAAAGGTTGATATGTTTGTCTAAAATGTTAATTACAAAAATAAATCATTGCCTTATTGGGTAAAGAAACCTCTGACATTGCTTGAGTCTTCACACAACTAGAAGAAGCATCTCGACCAGCAGGACTTGAGGTCAATGACAGTAAAACCAAGTTTCAATGACAAGAGAAAATCAAACAGAGGGACCATATATCAAAATCAAAGACCACAAAATTGAAAACGTCCAAACTTTCAAATATATAGGAAGTACAATTGATTTCAAAAATGACCTACTAACAGAAATAAAGGAAAGAATAGCAGGAAGCAACAGAGCATTTTATAGCACCCATCATTTACTCAAGAGCAAAACAATTTCAAAGAAAACCAAGAAAATAAAATACTAAACCATCATAAGACCAGCAGCAATGTATGGAAATGAGACCTGGACACTGACTAACACATCTCACCCTGACAACTACGTTTGGCAGGTCACCTTGAAAGAATGTCAGATAACAGAGTAGCAAAAATCGTGTACCGACTAAAACCAAAAGGCAGGCGACCCAAAGGCAGTGGATTGATGATGTGGAAGCAGATCTTCAACAGCTTGGGGTTAGGGCGTGGAGATGAAAGGCCCAGGAGAGATCTGAATGGAAGAATGTGTGCAAGCAAGCCAGAGTCCTCCATGGGCTATAGCCCCACTGGGATGGATGGATAGTCAATTTAAACAGCTACAGCCAAATATATATTTGAGCACACTGAGAAGTCACAACAAAAAGGTCTATTGGCATACATTTTCAGAGGGTCTAGATGACAATGAAAAACACAAACATATAACCTAATAAATAATCTACACAAAAAATAAAAATAAAAGCAGCAACAAACCCCACCATATAAAATCTATCTTAATTCCCTTAAATATAACTGTTTGAGAGAGAAACAAAACATTAAAACAACAATTTTGAAAACATAGTTTAAAAAAAAGAATAAATGTAATGTAGGACTAAGTGAATCCTCAGTTCCTACCTGTAACTTTGTTGCCAACTACTAAATGCAGAGGAATTTCATCTGGTAATTCCTTTATAGAGTTAAATTCCAAAGTTTTTCTTTGTTGTAGTTGTCTAATTTTATCTCTCCTTTCTTCTAAGACTGCCCTCTCCTCAGCTAAGAATGCTGGAGAGCAACTAAATAAAGAAGACAATAGTTTTGGTGATTTCTTTCAATATATATATATTTTAAGGTACAGACAATAAATAAGTTTGTTTTTTTTTTAAAGCATATAAACATTTTGAAAGAAATTTCAATAACTTACCGCCTAGGTTTACCCATAAGCCTTCGAATCTTATTCCATTCCACTCTTCGTAATTTTTTACATTTTAACTGTGGGAAAGACTCTCGTAGACAAATACAAAAATCATTTTCACCTAAAAAAAGAGGGCTGCATAAAAAAAAAAAATATGAATAAATATAAAAATGTTACCAAAAAAAAAAGAAAAAAAAAATTTAATGCCAATAGCTTCCTTACTATATTCATCATTACTTCAAAAAAAAAAAATCTATTGACATTCTTTAATACAACTTAGTTATAAATAAAAGAGTTTTCAACTTACGCATCAATATTAGAATAAAACCATTCGTAACACACCCATTTGTGAGCTTTGGGCAATTTCAGCAGATTTCGCAATCTCATGCCTGTTGCCTGGGCAATCCTTTTATCAAGGCCACTAAAATGAGCAGGAGGAGGAGGAGCAACTGGAACAGCAACATATACTTGTGGTGGTATCGGCTGCATTAAAAACATAAATCACAGTCAATATATTGTTATATTATATGTACTACAGATCTGAACATTCCTAATTTTTATAAAATGCCAGTAAAATAAAACTAATTAAAATGAAAGACCTACTCACAGCTGGTTGTTGTATAACTCTTCTTTTAGGAGTTCTGCTAACCTGGTAATCTGTATCTTCATCTTCATTAAAGAACCTACTATTCTTTTTCCTGATTCTGGAAGGCTAGATAAGCAAATATCATCACAATTTTGTAAGCACTAGTCATCCTAAAAAATATCTACATATAATATATATGTATATATATCTAAAAGCTAAAAATGCAGACAAGATCCAGGGTATGCAATGAAGAAAATTGGGCCCCAATGAGGAACATATACCGTATAGTTATAGTTGGGCAACAATTTTGCATGCATGTACAAAAATTCATTTTTTCTTCGGCTATTCGACTAGCCAGTTTTTTTTGTTTTTTTTTTTGGGGGGGAGGGGGGGTGTTGATGAGCTATAAACTTTTGTGCAGTATATGTCAAGGAAAAGTAGTGTGCTGTTTTGTTTTTGTTTACAAGGGGTGGGTGCTTGGGTTTTTTTCTGTTAAGGCGTAAGTTTTAAGGGTAAAATGTAGAAGGTAATCTTGCTTGTCTACTTTCTAGTAATTAGAATAATTTTAAATTCAAACTACAACATAGCATTTATGTTAATGTTTCTATAAATGTCTGAAATTTAGATCTATATCTTTTGATTCTTTTATTGGACTTCATTATTCTTGTGGGAACAACTTACATAGTCCTGCATTGAGACTACATAGCATATAGATCTAGATTTATTTTCTTGTCTAGAACTAGGAAATATATACCTAAATGAAAGATTCTAGATACAGATCTAGAATCATCTAAATATTTAGATCAAGATCACAGTCATAGTTGATAAAGATTTCACATGCCTGTGCTCATCTATATTAATTATAGATGTCTATCATGTATTTTGTGGTCTTAATAAAATAAAGGATCAATGCAAAAATAATGGAACTTACATAATGACCAGTTCTCTGTGGTGAACTTAACCCTGAGAAAGAAGGAAAAAAAAATTATTTAAAATAAAACTAGTTGTAGGTAAAGAATTGAAATAATACAAGTATTGACCGAGAAGTAGTATAATATAATTTCAAGCATCGTGGTCAGATTATGTCTAAACCATAAAAGTCAAATAGTTACCTTCCTTTAAGCTGACCAGTGCTTGAGCTGAGCCTGGGAAAAAAAAGTGTATCATGTGTTGTAGGCTATCTTTGACTGTTTACTTTAAAAAGAATCTTTGTTTCATATTCATTATATACACGGTAGGAAGATAAGAACTGTTACAATTTTTATAATATTGATGTTTTTCTAGACTATTAGTTAATTGGCATGGGCTTTGGTCTACTGGAATGGAAGCAATTTAAGAAAAGTCAAGGTTAATATACATTCAGTCTATTTGGTGGACAGCAGGGTTTCTGTCCAGGGCTTTTGCAAGAGAGGATTTAAGCCTCTCAAGCCCTCACGCAAATGGAGTTTGATGATGATGATGATTTGGTGGATGGTGTCTCTCCAAAATAGGGCCTCACATGCATATATATGAAAAAGGGTTTGAGATGAACCATAGTCATTCTACGACTGAAGGAGGCCAATCTATAAATAAAAATTATCAATGAGCAGCTAAGATGTTTGTTTGTTTTTTCATATAGATCTAGATTTGACTATTTAATTAACAGAAAGTTGTTCTTAATTTTATAACTTTCAGCTTTTAAAAGTTGTCTTGACAAAAAGTCCTGGAAATCATTTTTCTTACTATTCTGAGAATGTTTATTATGATTTGAATTTGTGATTTCTATCCTGTGTTGGTAAGTCCTAGAATCTCAATATAGAATAATTATATTTACTTATTAAATATTTAGAAATATATATAAAAAAGTCTAAAAAATAATGTTAATCACTGACCACTGATAATGATTACTTTAAAATAGTCTAAAAAATAAAAGTTAATCACTGACCACTGTCACTGATTCATCATTCATGATTCATAATCATATTATTCATAATAAAATAAATAATATAAATAATATATTAGGTCTACTCTAGTCTCTATATAATTATATAATAAGATCTATTCCTATATAAAAAAGTAGATCTATATTGTTTTCATAATATTTGTATTATGTCATCATGAAATATGATAAATTAGAATAAATAGATCTAGATCTAGTCTACATCTACTCAATAAGTCTAAAATTACTGAAATACTGAAAGTAGTAAAACTTGAGAAAGTTCAGGCTTCGACTTCATAAAAAAAAGTTCATTGACTTCACTACTTCAGACGACTTTAGACACTTTAGTTTAGATAATCATTACGACATTAGTATGATTAGTTAATTTCAATTTGAGTAACGAGATTGAGAGAAGATCTAGATCTAAATCTAGTCTATCTAAATCTTAAGATTTATTAATTGTTACTTTGGACATGTCTTTTCAAAAATGTGTTTGTATCCTTAATAAATCTATACTAGATCTAGAGTCTACATATCTTATTAAAATAGTTAGATCTATAAGTACTGGAAGTATGCTTACTCGCAACTGAGTCTTCGGACGCCATTTTGACGCGCCTCTATTTGAAAAGGTTAAGGTCACGTGATTTATTGGAAACCTCTTCAACTGAATAAATCACTAAAATAAAAATGTTTGCTGCTTTTCATGTTCATTTTAAACAAGTTCTTTAAATGGCTAGATCGAGACTAGATCTAAGATCAAGATATCTTTGTATATGTATTATTAGATCTAGATTAGAGTTTCCAGACGTCTGGCAAAAGGAGGATATGCGGTTCTTGTCCTCCATAGGGCAAGCTTCTATATATATAATCCTCAAAGTAAAAGGTCAAACGAGCAACAAGTAATTGGGAAGATCCCATGGCGCAGCACGCGGTGTGAATGGAAATTGGTGCATCCCAATCCGCACTTTTTTTTTGTGAATGAAAGTGGTTTTTATATAATTCTCTTCTTCTCAATTTTTGTCATAATATTAAAAGTATTTCCAGATTTTTGTGTCGTAAGACTATTGAAACTAGAACAACAATACACAAATAGAGTATACTCTCAGGTTTCACTTTAGAAGAAGTACTTTAATTAATATCACAAATTACGCACATTCGTTCATTAGACATGATTACGAAAGGTAACTCATCTCTCTATTCCAAGATCTAGATCTAAAACTCGAATTCAACTCTAAGATTATAGAACTTCTCTTCGCAGAGATACTTTTGTGCTTTAGCCCATGAACATACTAATTATAGTCCATTTAATCAAATTAACATTCAAATTTGTTTTTCTAAAGCATTGTTACATGAGTGCAACTCTATTCTTAATATCGCGTAAATTAAGGTCAATTAGCCATTTTTTAGCTCCATTCATAGTATTTTTTTATTAATGAATTCACTTATAACAAGTAAATGGGAAGATCCCATGGCGCAGCATGGTGTGAATGAAAATGGTGTATCCAAATTCGCAAAATTTTCATTCACAAAATAGCATAGACATAAATAAATATACACCTAAAAAATTAGCACAGGTCCAAGGAAAGTGCGGGACCCACTGCGGTCGCATATGTTACAGTGCCTAAGGCCTGCCCTGGAAAATAGCGGCGTAGTATGCTATGCCGCCGGTCGACTAGTAGGACTTAATTGATTAATTAAATGTCTGGCTTTTGCACCTTTCTTTACTGCAGTGGTATATTAATTTCAACAATCTTTCATTAGTTTCATAATAATGATCAATGATGACAATGTTTTCGAGTCCGAAAATTAAGGAGTACAGTGTTTCAAATGACTACGCAAAGCCAGTTGCAACCTGCATATTTTTCGCTTCTCGGACAAACAGAGCCGTGGTCCACCGTCCTCTGCGCCTGTCTTTTTTAGCGGCCCCCGTAAGGGGAAAAGCCGCTATTAGGTTTGTGCAAAATGTCCGTCTGTCCGTCTGTCACACTCAGGGCGCCAAAACTAGAAGAGATACGAAAATATTATTTCACCATTAAATGCGACTTGAAAAGTTTAGGTGCAACGGCTACTTTTAGTTTTCTAAAAGCAAACCGTTTAATTTATAAAATTAATTATGCAAGCGATTTTTTAATAATAAAACACCAATTCTAAAACAATTACGTAAATGTAAGGGAGGAAATGTTAATATAAGAAATGCTCTTCACATATAGATATCACGCACATTTTTTAAAATGAACTTTTAGCAGCGACTTTCGTGTACTAGCGTAAAGCCCGGCAATGACATGATTCTAAACTAATTTCTTAAAATTTAAAAAAATCAGATTTTTTTTAAAACAAATTGTTCAGTGCCCCCATTCTAATGAAAGAAGCATATTTTTGTGTGTTTTGTCTGTTGGTTGGTCTGTCGGTCACGGCTAGATAAAAACGACACTAAAGGCTTTTGAAAATATCATTTAACCTTTACTGTTCTTTCAGAAATATTGCGACAGTTTAAGGATGGGAGCATGCAGGAATTGAGTCAGGGACCAACGATAAATCCGAACTACAGTCTAGTGCGCAAACATCAAGATAAGGCAGGTTTATTACCTGCTCGCCATCCTCCGTCGTCCAGCGAGAAGTTAATTATTTTCAACTTAGAAGGAACATCCGAAACATCTTGTGAATAGGCGGATCTGACAGGGATCCGACTCCGACGGGGCCGCCTCTGAGTTTGTGTATCACACAAATTCTCTTTGTAATCTTGTTTCTTTTGGGTCTCAAATGTGTGTCCCACAGCATTTGTGAGAGCTCTCCAATGGTCTCTTTTAGAGGCCATCTGCTGTCAGCTACTTTCCTTCGTCTAAGTTATGCTTTTTAGTGCTTAGGGGGGCACTTTTGTTACGCCGTCCCCCTTTAGCTGCCGAAGAAATTCGCCTTTGGCATGCGGTCGTATCCCATCAGTTCCATTCGTGATAAGTGTCCGAGCTAGCCCACCTGTCGAATGGTATTTAGTGCTTCTATACTGTCCACGCCGGCCTCCAGCAGAACAGTTATTTGTAATTTAGTTTTGCCAGCGTGTGACCATTATGGATCGAAGGCATCTTTATGGTGGTTTAAACACACAAAAATCGCCATACATTGAAGAAAAAAATATTCTTTTAATCGCCTTCTTTAACCGGTGTTAATATATTCTAGAGTAGACAATGTTTTTGTTAAGAAACTTTAACTCGGAGCTCCTAAAGTTCTTTGAAGTATTTCTTTGCATTCCCATGTTTAATGCTAAAGTCAAAAGTGTGTTATCGCAAGTCAAAACACAGTGGACAGTAGAGAATTTTTATCTCCGTTGACTCAATGAATGCTGTTTTTTTCCCCACGTAGAAAATGTCATGCATCTTTATTGTGTACATGATGAGCTAATCTGAAAAGTAGCTATATACGTGAAATATTTGAATTAATATTGTAAGGAATTTGATTTACTGGTATGTTTTACAAAATGTAATGTAATTTTATTCTTTTTTAAAGATGTCCTCCTTTGTAAGGAATTGTTCTTTTTTTTCACCCTCTGGTCGCGTGTCTGGTAACCCTAATCTAGATTTTATAATATCTATATTATATATATATAAAAGTTCACCACCATAGTTTGCTAAAAAAAACACTAAAATATTTTGGCATTGATGGTCCACTGCATCATGGGATTAAAGATTTTCAGATAGGGAGAGAACAAACTGTAATAATAAATGGCTCTAAATCAACACCAATAACAGTAAACTCAGGCGTACCTCAAGGAACAGTCTTAGGACCACTACTATTTTTAATGTACATAAACGATTTACCAAATTGCTTTAGTTCAGGAACAAAAGTCAGATTATTCGCAGATGATTGCATAATATATAGGACAATAAAAACAACACAAGATACAGAAATCTTACAAAGAGAATTAGATGAATTACAAAACCGGGAATCAAATTGGAGCCTTTCTTTCCACCCAGAAAAATGTCAGTTATTAAGAGTAACAAAAAAACTAAAACAAATTAATTCCACTTATTTTATTCATGGTAAACCAGTAACACAGACTAAAAACGCAAAATACCTAGGTGTTATAATAAATGAAAAACTGTCATGGAATCCCCATATTGATGAAACAATAAAAAAATCAAACAAAGCATTAGGTTTTATTAAAAGAAATTTCTATAAATCAAATAAGAACATAAAACTAAAATGTTATTTAACCTTGGTTAGGCCTATAATAGAATATGCATCCTCTGTTTGGGACCCCTCAACTCAAGAAAACATTAAGAAACTGGAACAGACACAAAATAGAGCAGTGAGATTCATAACAAATCAATATTCACATTTGACTAGAGTAACACCTTTAGTGAAATCACTAAACTTAGAAAGCCTTAAAATTCAGGACAGAAGACTCAAAAGTAAAGTAGCAGTTATACATAAAACACTGAACCATAATCTTCAAATTCAAAATTTAATAAAATAATTAGAAAGACAGAAAGAAAAAGGCACATTCCTCGTCCCATATACTAGGACAAATTTGTACAAAAGCTCCTTCTATTAGAGCATGGAATGGATTGCCTGAGGTAGCCAGGAAAACAGTGACTTGGCAGAATTTAAGTCATTGCTTAATATTCATGACTGAATGCATGACGCGTAGGACGTAATCATCTTCTTTTTTGAAGTAACGTCTGTATTGTATAAGATAAGAAGATATATATATACAAACACACAAAGAGATAGAGATTGTAGATAATGATCTAATCTAGATATCGATAGCTAGGTCTACTAGATCTATTTATGGAGGGATCATATTATTATAACATCAGCACAGAGTGGATCGGTTGGAATCGTATCATTAGATTTAGACATTTTGTTGGAGTCTATCATTTCAGT